>CAWUFW010015887.1:0-336516 GCA_963921515.1 Calotriton arnoldi | reverse complement strand
GGGATAAAGACAGACAAAATCACGGGTACAACGTAAATGGGGCAGCGAGGGGCACAGAAGGAAAAAGGGGATAAAAACAGACAAAATCACGGGCACAACGTAAATGGGGCAGCGAGGGGCACAGAAGGAAAAAGGGGATAAAAACAGACAAAATCACGGGCACAACGTAAATGGGGCAGCGAGGGGCACAGAAGGAAAAAGGGGATAAAAACAGACAAAATCACGGGCACAACGTAAATGGGCGCAGCGAGGGGCACAGAAGGAAAAAGGGGATAAAAACAGACAAAATCACGGGCACAACGTAAATGGGGCAGCGAGGGGCACAGAAGGAAAAAGGGGATAAAAACAGACAAAATCACGGGTACAACGTAAATGGGGCAGCAAGGGGCACAGAAGGAAAAAGGGGATAAAAACAGACAAAATCACGGGCACAACGTAAATGGGGCAGCGAGGGGCACAGAAGGAAAAAGGGGATAAAAACAGACAAAATCACGAGCACAACGTAAATGGGGCAGCGAGGGGCACAGAAGGAAAAAGGGGATAAAAACAGACAAAATCACGGGCACAACGTAAATGGGGCAGCGAGGGGCACAGAAGGAAAAAGGGGATAAAAACAGACAAAATCACGGGCACAACGTAAATGGGGCAGCGAGGGGCACAGAAGGAAAAAGGGGATAAAAACAGACAAAATCACGGGCACAACGTAAATGGGGCAGCGAGGGCACAGAAGGAAAAAGGGGATAAAAACAGACAAAATCACGGGTACAACGTAAATGGGGCAGCGAGGGGCACAGAAGGAAAAAGGGGATAAAACAGACAAAATCACGGGCACAACGTAAATGGGGCAGCGAGGGCACAGAAGGAAAAAGGGGATAAAAACAGACAAAATCACGGGCACAACGTAAATGGGGCAGCGAGGGGCACAGAAGGAAAAAAGGGGGGAAGCAAGAAGTGCGGGCACCGCGGGCCGCAGCTGAGGGGCGATCTTACCTGCAGAAGCAGCGGGCAGACAACACAGGCGGAGCTGTGTGGTGGGGAGAGACCTACCTGGCAAGGTCAAGGGTCGCTCTCCTCACCGCGCAGCGGCCGCCATTTATGGGGAGGTGGGAGGGAGGAGCAGCTGGGAGGCGGGAGGCAGGGGCAGCGAATGGGCAGTCAGGGGCGGGGCCGCAGGGACGCAGCGGCGGGAATGGCGAGAGGCAGCGGGGGCACAGAAAGGAAATGGGGGAAAGCAGACAAAATCACGGGTACAACGTAAATGGGGCAGCGAGGGGCACAGAAGGAAAAAAGGGATAAAAACAGACAAAATCACGGGCACAACGTAAATGGGGCAGCGAGGGGCACAGAAGGAAAAAGGGGATAAAAACAGACAAAATCACGGGCACAACGTAAATGGGGCAGCGAGGGCACAGAAGGAAAAAGGGGATAAAAACAGACAAAATCACGGGCACAACGTAAATGGGGCAGCGAGGGGCACAGAAGGAAAAAGGGATAAAAACAGACAAAATCACGGGCACAACGTAAATGGGGCAGCGAGGGGCACAGAAGGAAAAAGGGGATAAAAACAGACAAAATCACGGGTACAACGTAAATGGGGCAGCGAGGGGCACAGAAGGAAAAAGGGGATAAAAACAGACAAAATCACGGGTACAACGTAAATGGGGCAGCGAGGGCACAGAAGGAAAAAGGGGATAAAACAGACAAAATCACGGGCACAACGTAAATGGGGCAGCGAGGGGCACAGAAGGAAAAAGGGGATAAAAACAGACAAAATCACGGGCACAACGTAAATGGGGCAGCGAGGGCACAGAAGGAAAAAGGGGATAAAAACAGACAAAATCACGGGCACAACGTAAATGGGGCAGCGAGGGGCACAGAAGGAAAAAGGGGATAAAAACAGACAAAATCACGGGCACAACGTAAATGGGGCAGCGAGGGGCACAGAAGGAAAAAGGGGATAAAAACAGACAAAATCACGGGCACAACGTAAATGGGGCAGCGAGGGGCACAGAAGGAAAAAGGGGATAAAAACAGACAAAATCACGGGTACAACGTAAATGGGGCAGCGAGGGCACAGAAGGAAAAAGGGGATAAAAACAGACAAAATCACGGGCACAACGTAAATGGGGCAGCGAGGGGCACAGAAGGAAAAAGGGGATAAAAACAGACAAAATCACGGGCACAACGTAAATGGGGCAGCGAGGGGCACAGAAGGAAAAAGGGGATAAAAACAGACAAAATCACGGGCACAACGTAAATGGGGCAGCGAGGGCACAGAAGGAAAAAGGAGATAAAACGGACAAAATCACGGGCACAACGTAAATGGGGCAGCGAGGGGCACAGAAGGAAAAATGGGATAAAAACAGACAAAATCACGGGCACAACGTAAATGGGGCAGCGAGGGGCACAGAAGGAAAAAGGGGATAAAAACAGACAAAATCACGGGTACAACGTAAATGGGGCAGCGAGGGGCACAGAAGGAAAAAGGGGATAAAAAAGACAAAATCACGGGCACAATGTAAATGGGGCAGCGAGGGGCACAGAAGGAAAAAGGGGATAAAAACAGACAAAATCACGGGCACAACGTAAATGGGGCAGCGAGGGGCACAGAAGGAAAAAAGGGGGAAGCAAGAAGTGCGGGCACCGGGGCCGCAGCTGAGGGGCGATCTTACCTGCAGAAGCAGCGGGCAGACAACACAGGCGGAGCTGTGTGGTGGGGAGCGACCCACCTGGCAAGGTCAAGGGTCGCTCTCCTCACCGCGCAGCGGCCGCCATTTATGGGGAGGTGGGAGGGAGGAGCAGCTGGGAGGCGGGAGGCAGTCAGGGGGGCGGGGCCGCAGGGGACGCAGCGGCGGGAATGGCGAGAGGCAGCGGGGGCACAGAAAGGAAATGGGGGGGAAAGCAGACAAAATCACGTCTTGCTCACAGGCGATGTACAAACCTGTGATAGACGGCGATATTCATTATTAGCGTGTGAAATCAGCGATGATTTCACACGCTAATGAAAACCTTGATAATAGGGGAGTGTGGACGTAACCAAACAATCCACCTCCCATTCAAAACATGCCTAAGTCAAGTTTTGACCAGGCGTTAAGGATCCTGCGAAAACCGCGGTTAGCGCGGCTTTCATCATCGCTTCGTGGTTCCGGGGCCGCGTTGTTAATAACGCAATGTCCTGTTCGCGACCTTTTGTCATGGTGTTACAGGAAGGAACGCCTACTTTGCATCTCATTAGCGATGTATATCGCTAAGATGCGTGGCGTTACAAAAACGGCAGCTAACATGCGCTAATGCATGTTAGCGCCGCCTTGCTAATAGGGCGATGAAATTATTGCCGCTTTAGCGGCAAAAAGTGCCGCTAAAGCGGCGATAAGGCCCTTGCTAATATGCCCCTGTATTTCCTTAATGGACCTAACCAAAACATCAAAATGGAAGTCTATGCAAATAGATGTGGAGATAAGCAGCAGGGCACGAGTCGGGGGTCCAGGCGGGTGGACGGCGTCCCCCCACTTCTTTCACAGGGTGGATGCCGTCCACCCTGCCAAGAAGTTGGGCCCCACTAAAAGATGCTGAATTCGTCCCGGTGTAATTTCCAAACACCGGGACACATTCAGCAGCGCCTGCACGTTGTTGTCTGCTTTCGATCACAACAACGTGCAGGCGGGGACGGGGCTCTCTTATTTCTGACTCCTGCTGGGATACTCGGCCATAACAAAGTCCGAGTCTCAGGGGTAATCAAGCCTCCTTTTGTTGGAGTTTCCTGGCTGGCAGCAGTCAGGAGCCTCACACCTGATGCAAATGCAGCAGAGGGGAAACAAAGCCTCGCACCTTGTTAGCACTTCACACATACTTAGAGAGGCAGCTTTTCACTTTGTTCAGGCTCTGTTTAGGAGATATGCATGCACTGTAAGAATGTCAGATGTGTTGATCTTTCTCAGTATTTGCACTAAATAAATTGCATTTATATACGCTTATTACCCTCGAGGAGGCGTTGTAATAATTTAAATATCACTATTTCTTTTAAAGCACTATGGCTATAGAAAGCTGAACGCTGACAAAAGGTAACATTGCTTTATATGTAGCGTACAAAAGTGTGAATCTTCTGCCTAAATCAGGAGGGTTTGCAAGTATACTCGAAATGTGCTCAAATGTACTCATGATACACCTGCTAAACATATATGTGAGGGCTTAAGATCTGATATCACTTCTTGTGATGCCAGTTCCTGTGATGTCACGCGCTGTGATGTCACGCGCCGTGATGTCACACGCTGCGATGGCAGGCGCTGCGATGCCACTTGCATACTGATTAACTAGGTTAGTCCCCCCACTTCTTTTTTTAGGACTTGTGCCCTGATAAGCAGGTTAATAGAAACAGTGTAGTTAAAGATATTGTAGTGGGAGCAAACGTTTTGTACATTGATTTTATTGACCTTCAAATATTGTCACACAATCCACCTGGGAAAATGAATACAATTTAGATATGTGAGCAGTTAGGCTATAACAGAAGTGCAAGCAGGAGTACATGAGAGCACCACAGGTCATCACCACATAGAATCGCTGGAAGTAGCAATTATTACTTCCAAGCACACTCTACCACTCAATATAATGGTGTGTCCTATTTTAATGTCTATTTTAAATAGAGCTTTCACTCCTTGCAAGCCCATCAATTGATGAATGAAAAATTGCTATTTTACTGCAAATTAGAATCATACATGCTTTCAAATCTTATCCTTGAATGTTCTGATGAGAAGTTTAAATCATGTCAAAAACGCTGGTGCATCTCTCTAGCCTTCACAATTTTCATAATTGAAAGGTCTCTGGCAGTAGCGGCCGGTGTGTTGATAGAGTGGCGGGGTGGGGGAAAGGGCAAGTCAGACGAGTCAAATAGAAAAAAAAAATCACTTACATGCCGCATCGCTGCATCGAGCTCTTCTCTTCTGCAGGCACAAGCTCCCAGAGCGCACTGTGGCCAATCCTGACACTGCTTTCATGGTGCTGAAAGCAGCATCAGGATTGGCCTCAGCACCAATGATGTGCTCTCCCAGTTAGACTGGGAGCCTGTACCTGCTCTCTCCAACCCAGCAATGCAGCTCGGGTTGGAGAGAGCTTCAATGCACATGACGGTTTGGCCGGCCTGAGACGGCCGTCCAGACTATCATGCGCACTGAATAGCAGTGCACCCACTCCTCCACAGCCTGTCATCACCCTGGCCCTGCCCTCAAGCCTCGGCTCCGAGCGAAAAAATTAAACGATAATAAACATGGGGTTATTATTGTTTTATTTTTCATTTGGTTGGCTGCTGGCAGGTGGGGTGATGCTCCTCCGCCATGGCAGAGGAGCCGCCGCTGTTCTCTGGGATATACGTGATGTGCAGCAGTTGTTTGACATGAAATTGAAGTCATTCTTCGACTCACCTATCTTGTGAAGATTGCTGCACTTCTTTAGATGGTATGAAGGGCCTCATTGAAATAGGGATTTTGCATTAACTGTCACTTGTAACCATGGGGCATATTAGCAACGCTTTGCGATAAATATCGCAAAGCGTGCTTAGCGCTTATTTTTTTATTGCCGGCTATCGCTGGATTTGATCGCCGAGATAGCGCGTTATTAGCAACGCGTATCTCCAAGGCGATAATTAATCCAGCGATAGCGGCGGAATGCCAGTTAATCGCATGGAATCCAGCGATAATAGGGCAGCGATAGGGGAATGCTTGATGATATGCCACGGTGGACTCAGCCCCACAATCCACCTCCCATTGTGAAGATGGGTAAGTACTGTTTGGAGCAGGTGTAAAAATACCAGCGATGACCGCGGTTAGCGCGACTTTTGTCATTGCTACCCGGGTCCGGGGCCGCATTGCTAATAGGGGGTAGTTGTGTTAGCGGCTGTTTCTGTTGACTTTTCGTTGGGAACGCCTACTTTGCATGTCATTAGCGATAAATATCGCTGACATGCAAAGCGGCACCCAAAATGGCCTCTTTCGCCATTAAGCTGTCGCTAACAGCTGTTAGCGACAGCTTGCTAATAGGGCGTTAACAATATCGCCGCTTTAGCGGCAAAAAGTGCCGCTAAAGCGGCGATAACGCCCTTGCTAATAT
Organism: Calotriton arnoldi; assembly: GCA_963921515.1. NCBI lineage: Eukaryota > Metazoa > Chordata > Amphibia > Caudata > Salamandridae > Calotriton > Calotriton arnoldi. Next base: position 330,417 of record CAWUFW010015887.1, on the reverse strand, counting down.
GCCCGATGTTTTTAAAGTTTAGTTCAGTTCAGAAATATGCTGGAGAGGATTCAATCCCTGAAGGTATGAATCCCACATATCTGTCCAGTGCTGAAGTGAAAATCATGGACATGCCACAAAGCAGGATTTCAGCATTTTGAATGGCATACTTTGAAACATGATTTTCGTAGTTAAACATTCATGAATATATCAGAATATTAAGTACGAAAATTTTGTTCTACAAGAATACTGTAGCCAGGATGTCAACTACCACAATATCATGAAGGTAATTATATATAGGTAAGTACAGATTTACAATACATATATATAGAAAGAGATATTTATGATTCTTTCCTATGCATACATCATGAACGTACATGTGCAGTTAATAATAATAAATTTGTGCTTACCAACATTTTCTCACCTTCATGAAATTGTGATAGTCAAAATTCTAGCTTTAGTTTCATGACATTTAAAACATTATATTCTGGTAGAATACCGCCATGGAAATCCAAAACCCAAGCACGCATTAATAAGAGAATGATGAACTTCTAATAGTAGCAGTAAGATTAAAATAAATATGTGTAAAGTTGTGGGTCTTCACTACTGCAAAGTTTTTGACCCTCTATAGGAAACTTGACAAAGGTGTTGTGGTATAAAATGGATTTAGTGGGATAAAAGGGCAAAGATGAGTATTTGGTGAAGAAAATATAGTTTTCATTTTTAACCTCCATTAGTGTCACATCACTTAGGGCCTGATTACGATGGCGCACTGCGCTTTTCCGCCCGCCATATCATGATGGCGAGGGGAAGCGTTGGTGAAGTGTGGCAGTCGAAAAGACCGACAGCCACGGTTCCGACAGGCGGTCCTTTTCACACCAGTTGTATGAGCACTCACATTGCCCAGCATTGCGGCGGTGCCTGCCTGGCACTGCCGTTGGGATTATGATGTCCCTTTCCGCCGGCCGTTTCGTGGCGGTCAACCCACAACGAAAAGGCAGGCGGAAACGGATTTGGGGGCCGGTAGCGGGCCCCCCTTCATCCCTGGGCCTGGGCAAGGGCATTGGGGGGCACCTATGGTGCCCCCCTACATATCCCTGCACCATGTGGCTGACACCGCATGGTGCCTGCCACGTAGTCCAGGGTTATGCAAGTGCCTTTTTTTACGCATTGGGGCGGGGGCTGCTATCCACAGTCATTCACACTGAGGGCTTGAGGAGTTTAAGGACCTGCGGGTGCCGGCTCCCCATAGGTTAATGAATCTCACAAAAAGAGGCCCCGGGTCCAGAGGTAAAACTATCTCCGGAAAGTGGCAACACAAAAAGCTACAGGGGATATCCCTTTTTAAGGACAGTTCCCCTCACACACCAAAGGTGTCATGCTTCATCATAGGGGTACCTCCTCACGTGAGGAACCTAGTCCTCACGTGGGCTACAACCCCCTCGCTGCGAGGGAGGAGCTCAGGGATGTTTTTAGTATGAGAGGTAGGGTGTAATAAAACCCTATGTGAGCAAGGTGTTGTGGAAAAAGAAAAGTGCAGTGCTATTATAAAAGTGATTTAAAACTGACTACAGGGTCAGCTAAATATTTTAATAGTGCTGCCCGGTGCCAGGATTAAAACGCAGTAAATGCTTGTGAGCACAGAGGTCAAAATTCAAGACCGCTGTGTGTTTATAGGACCAACATGTTTCTGCCTCAATGACCTAATCAAGTATCCAGGCATTCATCAGGGTCGGTAATAGCTACTGCAATCAAACATATTTTTATAAAAACTCTGTACACAATTAATATTGAACCAGAGAGTGATTTCTTTGTTCAGTACATCTCAGAACTCCCTATGTTGGGGGACAAACAAAACAAGGACAATACATAAACTTTTGTGCAAAAGAGAAACAACAGCAAATGTGATGACAATACCACTTTCAAACCAATATTCATTTTGCATGCAAAGAAAAAGAAAACTGCTTGCTGTAATCTTTGCAAAACATCCAATTAGGAATCTAGTATAGCATGATCTACCCAGAGTTGCTCATAGTGGCAAACAGAAAGAGGATGCGTAACTCACCCATACCATTCTCCTCAGGTCGTGGCGCGGTACCATATGGCCAAATTGTTGTAATTTGGCAGCACTTAAGTTAAGCATTGGCTGAAGACAGCCTGTATTTAGAGGCTAAATTGTCCGCTTTGTGGAATCCATTTTGTATTTCTGGCAGCCATTTTGGCTGCCATGTGCTACCATGTGCTCACCATGTGCTCTGTCCTACCTTCCTGTCAACTGCTCTTGAAATCTGCCTAGAGACAAGTTAACTTTAGTTCCTCTTGCTTTGCACATGCTCAGTTGAGCTTGCAGCTGTTTCAAGTTTATAAATGTCAGGATGTGTCTACTAAAAGTAGAAACTGTTAGCTCCACCCACTTGTCGACTGTGCATTCTCTGTATGACCTTATATGTACCTACAACCAGCATTTGTGTTTGTACCGCCTTCATTTGAGCCCCTGTGTGGGTATAAAAGGACCAGGATCCTTCCATTCAGTGTGCTACTTCATGCATTACTGAAGGGTGATGTGTGAATGTTAGCTCCACCTTATAAGGTTTAATAAACTCTGTCTTTTATATTTCAGTTTCTGTGCCAACTTCTTCCTAAGTGTCTGAGGACTCTGTGCAGAGAAGGAGAACCCCTAAGCACTGGTAGGCCTTGCTGAGGCTCACTATTACAAATTGGCGCTTCCAACGTGGGACTCATCAAAAGACTCGGATGCCCGAAGGACTGGTCGCGACGAAGGATTGGAATCTCGCTTTTGGACGCGATCGCTGCCTGAGGAGACCTGAGTCTTGGCACCCATGGCGTTTTTCCTTTCTTTCTGATCTGACCATCCCGGCGGCGCCGGTCCTTGACTGAGATCTCTTCTGTTGATTTGCCGTGCAGTGACCATTTGGTCAATTTGAGAACTTGGCAGTTGGAACCTGGACACCATTTGATTGGTAAGAGCCGTTTTGCGGCACTTGCTGTTGGTTTGATGCCTTTGATTGGTAAGGTAGTTTTAGTAACACTTACTGTGGCTTTGTTTGTATGATTGGCCAATTTTGGAATTTGTTTTGTAATTATATATGCATTGCAATACATATAGGCGGGTAATGAGGAGAATTTTCTCTATTTGAAATTGTTTGAACAGCGCAACGTACAAACAGTACCTTAAGCGCTACTTTGATTATAATACTGCATATTCTGCACTATTTTTGGCATGCCTGTTTCCAGTACACTTCGCAGAAAGTGTTGCTGTTTTGGAGGTACCGATATGGATTTAGTAAGTACTTAGTTGACTCCCCTCAGAGGGGATACCTAAATAGGTTTACGTATAGTAAAAAGATATTTCTTCCTTGGTGACTAAGTACCCCATGGAACTAAATATGTACATAAAACGGATCCGGATCTGCGCACTTAGTAACATTCATAAGTGGTGATATGCAGAGCGCTTTTTGAGTGTTCTACCAGCCAAAACTGGCGAATTTGGTGTATTTTGGCTTCTTGACCATGGAACAGTTTTTTGGGCTACTTTTGAGAGCTCTTCTTGTAAATATGACTTACAATTAGTATTTACAAATAGGTTGGTCTTGCGTACACTTTGTAAGCTGTCCTAAGTATTGATTTGTGGGTTAAATATGTGTTTCAATGTCTATGTGGGGTTTGTGGTTTGACATTGGTAATACTTGTGTGAGTACTCTTTGTGAAAGAATGTCTAGCTTTAAGCGCGCTGTGTTGTGTACTCTGCGTGTATGACCCCCTTCTGTAACTGTCTGAATGAGCTCAATGAGTTTGTTTATGTTTTTTTGCTGTCATCATTCTGTTATGCAAAATGTCATTTAGTTACTTACATATTAAATAAAAATCCAGAAATGAATTATATGACATACGCTAAACAGCTGCATGTTACTATTAAATTGACAGAGTACGACACTGTACATGTGTGCAAATTGCCACAATGCTAAAGATAAAATTAGAATTCGTATTCAATAGGATTAAAATAGGCCTCATACAGAGGAATAAAAACGAAATTGTGTGTTTTGTAATCAATAGACTAAAATACACGTTACAGCATTTTCCTTAAATACATTGTATTAGACATTAAAAGGCATGCACATCATATGAGTGAATTTGGTCGTTGCTGAACTAAATACACATTATAGAAAGATAGATTTGACTGCATTGAAATGCCTCAGTTTTTAAATAGACTGTGACATGCTTTCTTTCAGCACCCGAGAAAAAAAGCTTTCCAACAGCTGTGTTTAAACTGACTAACTGAAAAGAAACTGTTTGACACAGCAAATGGGGATTTAACTCTGTCAGGGTATTTCAAATAATAAAGGGGTTTTTTCCTGAGAAAGGCGTGAAAATTCGACGCCTGCTGACAAACAACAGCTGCATAAATAGCATATGGCTATTCCTGATCACGGCCACAGACAGGAATGCTGAGTCAGCGAAATTTTAAGTCAGTGTAAAACTGGTATAAGGGCCTGCATTATTTTAAAAGTTTCAAAAAACCAGTTTCATTATTTTGGATAACAGAGAACAAAATTGAAAGTAGGGATTTCCTTTCTTAATGCCTTTTTTACATAAGTACATCTGTGGTTCTGATGTTAAATGATAACTGTCCTTTTAAAAAGTGGCGCAGACTTTTCATGTTTCAAGTAAGGCTTCTGTGCTTAGGGTTATGAATGAATGCGTTTAAATATGATAGGCTACGAATGAAGCTTGCTTTTCAAATGTGGAATCATCAAAATGGTTGGTTTTGATTAAAAAAATAAATAAAGTTAATTATATGAAAAAATATATATTGTTAAACATAAATGCTTTAAATTCGTTTTTTCATCTTTATAAAGCCTAATCATCATACTGTGAATTCCTAGTATCAAAGTTGAATTTAAGCAGTGCTGTACCGCAATAAGAAGGGAACTTAAATGTGAAATGTCACTTTACCCAGCCGTACAAAACTCATTTTTATAAGGGTATATCTTATACATTTCTGATTTCCCATTCCTGGGCTATCTAGAGAACACTCTGGGGGTTCCTATTATGCAAAAATATTGTAGGATATTCATTTTTAAGTGCCCCTACCACCAAAGTCGAAATTGAGCTAAATTCACAATTTTACAAGCAGTTCTACCACTCAAGGCAGTTTTAACGTGCTCTCAGGCTTCCATAAAGTATATGCAAGTATAAAACAAACAGCTGACCTACTGCACCCAACACACTGTACATAAATGAAAATAAGTATACAGAAACCAGCAGACGTTATTATCCTACCTTTAAATTACTGGCAAACGGATCGGACAGGACTGCCTTTTAGCTGTGATTCTCCAGAGTTGCTTTGCATTACGAAAACCGCATGGCAAGCCTTGCACAAACAAAATGAACAGCTGCTGAACGGGTCAAAGGTCGGAGTTCTGCATTTAGCAACTTAGCAGGGTGAAGGGTAATGTTTGCTGGGACACTTCGACCTTCGAAAAGTTTTTGAAAGACGAGATGATAGCGCAAAGAGAGAAAGAGAAGCTTTGCTTCCTATTTTTGGCAAACACACGTTTTGCGCACTCATATGAAACGAAGGAAAACAGCCCTCAGTTGAGCATTGATCTGCCAGGTATATAAAATAATGGTTTTAGTTTAAAGAATACTGTGTAGGGGCTACGATAAGGAGGAAATGGATTTTAGTTTGCATTCATGCGCCCTCATGTTAATCTAGTACAATTGCTCAAGGAATTGATACATTTGTTGCTGACGCTTTCTACAGTACTCGATGTGCTTGAATCAGAGAATAGCCACTTTCTAAGATATCTCCTACAAGTTTGTTTGTGCCCAGTTGCTACAAATAGGGGTTGAAAGTGTTGACAGAAGTAAAACCTGTTTCAGGTTTTCCTACTGTCAAAATGGGGAAGGAGGCTAGCTCCTCTACAAATTAAGGGTAGGCAAAATTATGTTTTCTCTCTTCTTTTTCTCACTTTTTTTTGAGTCTGTCTAAGCTGTCTAGGAAATGGCCATGTGATAGTTATTGGCTATTCTGTAATACTGTTTTAAAATTGTTAGAATTAATAAGCTATGTTACTGCCCATCCTGTATGAAAGAATGAGTAGAACAGATTGATGTTCCCTTATTTGATCTTTAAGGAGAACTGTATAGTGGCGGTTTCTGTTCAAAAATCTCAGGTGGCAACACTATTATTGTTTGTTATTCTCATGTTCTATACAGTTTTGCAAGGGCATTGCTAGTTTTTTATTAGCTAGTCTCTGTCAATAAGCTGACAGCCCTTATTAGAGCTGGAGATAGGGTTTTTTTTCCTTTTGAAAATGATGTTACATAGTCCAGATCGTGAAAAGTACAATGCAGGAAAGACGCTCATGTGATCCTTAGCAAACATTTTGAAGGAAAATATTGTTTTATAGGAGTTTGTTTGTCATAACATGTTCTGCTGAAGAAAATGTACCCACTATGTTGAAGTTTAGTTCTTTTTGCAATAAGAATCCCTGTTAAATTAGCAGTTTTAGATTTTCCTGCTGCGCCTATAACATGAGAGCATGGTCCTAAGCATAACATGTAAGAGAAATTATTTTACAAGTGTCTGCAGTCCTGTATAAGTAATGTAAAATCTATGAGTAAAAGTGTAGAACATTTCCTTTTTCTTGAGGGTTCTTCAGATTAGTAATATAGGAATACACCAATGTAAGTATTTGGAGTATGTCTGTATTGTTTTTCTCTTTTCCTCAGAATTTAGTAAATGAACACAGACTTCCTTGGCTGTTTGGGATTGGGTGATGTATTACTCTTGTCAGTTCACCAAAACGTTCCTTTTATACTTGCCAATAGGTCCAGGGTTTTCTACTCTTAGATAGATGAAGTGGTTCTTGGGTGCCTTGCTAATGTATGGGGTGCCCCAGGACTAAGAAAGTATTCTGAGACTATCCTCTCTGTTGATAGATTATTTCTGTGCCTTGTCTAAAGACCTCTTGTTCTGTCCACCAATAGATATTTGCTGGCTTACAACCATTGCCAGAGGGGCCCGGACATGAGATCCAGCCTGGGGAGTCAGCGCCACTGCAGCTTGAAGCCAAAGTGAAGGTAACCAGCACAGGCGTTGCTGGCAACTAGGACCTCAGTGAAGGCGGAAGCCCTGGGATGTGAATTGTGTATCCCTGCCACTGTCTTGGGCGAAAGACGGGGTCACAAATCAGAAAGGAGAAATCATGGATCAAGATTTTGATGCCCAGCTGAGAGAGTCACAGACCGACCAGAACGGCAAGGAGGCTTTGCTTGAGGTGACCCCTTTTGAAACAAGGGTTGCTTCAGAGATCCTAGCATCAGGCCTCTTAATCCTGGTCCCAAAGTGAATGCAAGTTTGCACCTTTGTTTGTTGATCAAGAGATACCTGGGCACACTGGATGCAATTTGTGGCCCTAACAAAAGAGCAGTGCGCCAGCAGAGCAATATAGGAGTTAGGGAAGGACTTGAGTTTAGGGTACAGGTGCTGTGCCTCTGGTGCCTGTTAGATTAAAGTGAAGAGAACTTGTGCACTGCTTGAGACACTGGACAGGATCGTTGAAAGACTTTTTCTTCTCAAACTGGGCCGTGATTCTTGAGTTGCGAGTTGTGCAGCTCCACCGTGGGAACAACAAGAGCCTGCCTGTGAGGCTCAAACGGACACAGGGAGAAGACTCCCCTCTGGCTGGTTCCACAGCAGCTAAAATTTCCCAAGGACTCTTTTTTTTGTTAGTAATGTACCCCTTTGGTCGTCCCATTTTTGAGGAGGAGCAGCCCTTTGCGGCTCCTTGTCCTAATTCCTATGGCCCTGTGTGGTCCTCCTGGTCCTTTGGAGCCAGGATGGTTTTTGTAATAATCTGTCTGACTTCTTTAATATTTGCATTACTTATAATGCTTATTCTACACGAAAAATGTTTTCCTGAGCAGTTGACAAATATTACTTTGCCCTCCTCCTAAAAATATATTAAATTGATATTTTAGCCCTCACAAAAGAAATACTGGAAAAGTCTATTGAAAATGTTTTTATTAAGTATGTGCTGTTGGCTATTAATTGAAATAGATAGTCACTGAAATACATCAGAGCCCTGAAACTTAGAATTAGACTAGATGATTTTGGACTCTTGTTTCTGCTTGGAGCTGGAAGCTACTGACTATCCTGTGTGTAATGATTAATACTTTTTACATGCTGTGTATGTATCCAATGTGGTCCAATGCTTTGCTCCATTTGCATCTCTGCTTGTATACCTGGGAAGAGGGAACGTTGCTGAAACAAAGGCCCAACAAATGTTGAATAAAGAGGTGGCCGAAATAATGTTAATAGATGTACGGGATGAATATCTAGATTACCCCAGATAAACGAATGTCTTCAGCCAATGCTGAAAGGGCCGTCTGTTGTAATTTGGCAGCACTTAAGTTAAGCATTGGCTGAAGACAGCCTGTATTTAGAGGCTAAATTGTCCGCTTTGTGGAATCCATTTTGTATTTCTGGCAGCCATTTTGGCTGCCATGTGCTACCATGTGCTCACCATGTGCTCTGTCCTACCTTCCTGTCAACTGCTCTTGAAATCTGCCTAGAGACAAGTTAACTTTAGTTCCTCTTGCTTTGCACATGCTCAGTTGAGCTTGCAGCTGTTTCAAGTTTATAAATGTCAGGATGTGTCTACTAAAAGTAGAAACTGTTAGCTCCACCCACTTGTCGACTGTGCATTCTCTGTATGACCTTATATGTACCTACAACCAGCATTTGTGTTTGTACCGCCTTCATTTGAGCCCCTGTGTGGGTATAAAAGGACCAGGATCCTTCCATTCAGTGTGCTACTTCATGCATTACTGAAGGGTGATGTGTGAATGTTAGCTCCACCTTATAAGGTTTAATAAACTCTGTCTTTTATATTTCAGTTTCTGTGCCAACTTCTTCCTAAGTGTCTGAGGACTCTGTGCAGAGAAGGGAGAACCCCTAAGCACTGGTAGGCCTTGCTGAGGCTCACTATTACAAATTGAGCCTGGACAGATGCTGTAAACTCGTTCTCCCGGATGGGTGAGTTACGCATCCTCTTTCTGTTTGCCACTATGAGCAACTCTGGGTAGATAATGCTATACTAGATTCCTAATTGGATGTTTTGCAAAGATTACAGCAAGCAGTTTTCTTTTTCTTTGCATGCAAAATGAATATTGGTTTGAAAGTGGTATTGTCATCACATTTGCTGTTGTTTCTCTTTTGCACAAAAGTTTATGTATTGTCCTTGTTTTGTTTGTCCCCCAACATAGGGAGTTCTGAGATGTACTGAACAAAGAAATCACTCTCTGGTTCAGTATTAATCGTGTACAGAGTTTTTATAAAAATATGTTTGATTGCAGTAGCTATCACCGACCCTGATGAATGCCTGGATACTTGTATAGGTCATTGAGGCAGAAACATGTTGGTCCTATAAACACACAGCGGTCTTGAATTTTGACCTCTGTGCTCACAAGCATTTACTGCGTTTTAATCCTGGCACCGGGCAGCACTATTAAAATATTTAGCTGACCCTGTAGTCAGTTTTAAATCACTTTTATAATAGCACTGCACTTTTCTTTTTCCACAACACCTTGCTCACATAGGGTTTTATTACACCTTACCTCTCATACTAAAAACATCCCTGAGCTCCTCCCTCGCAGCGAGGGGGTTGTAGCCCACGTGAGGACTAGGTTCCTCACGTGAGGAGGTACCCCTATGATGAAGCATGACACCTTTGGTGTGTGAGGGGAACTGTCCTTAAAATGGGATATCCTCTGTAGCTTTTTGTGTTGCCACTTTCCGGAGATAGTTTTACCTCTGGACCCGGGGCCCCCGCTGCTATCCACAGCCCTGCCACAATGCACAGTATAGGTGATGCGACTGCCGTGATGGCGGTCTCATCGTAATTCGGATTGTGGGGAGGCCGCCTCATAGGCGGCCAGTCCCAAATCCGAAACAATGGCGGACGGAATGAAGTCGTCCGCCATCGTAATGACCCCCTAAGTGTTGTTTGGATTTTTGTATTCGACCATAGAACAACTTTCAAATATTTGTTTCGTTTTTGTTCAAAATTCTAATTGCACATTCAATCTCTGACAATACAAATAGTTTTATTTATGCTCAAAAAGAAAATACAAATTAGCTGGCACAATGCTCTGAAAATGGCACACCATTATACTTTCCAATACTGCTGCAATTTAGCTCAGTGTTGAAAGATTCTGACTCCTCATGGATAAATAAAACACTGCCTAGAACTATAAAAGCCAATTCACCGAAATGCTAGGGGTAGCGAAAGTGACATCACACACCTTTTGAATTCAATTTCACTCACACACACACTTGCCTACACATATACGCACACATTCACACTTACCCACACTCTCTCCCTCTCTAAAATGATTTCTACTTACCTCAGCTGCCAGAGAAGGCCCTTCTCAAGCTAATTGAACTCCATTTTTTATTACACTAATAGTGAATAATGAAACATTGTGCACTAATAGTTTAATTAAAAAGCTGGGGGAAAACAAAGAGAGTGGAGCTTCAACGGATGTCCATAAGGATGAGTTGCCATTATGTTCCTGGCACTGATTTTGCCAGCTCTAAAGCTAGGGTTAGGAAGGGGTGAGCCAAGGGTTGCAGCTGTGATCTCTGGCGGCCACTAAATGACGTCCGTACTTAGAACACTTGGGATACCGCCAGGGAATACCTGGTTTTAAGCAGGTGATACGAGGAGAAATGTTTTATTTCTCCTCGTATTTTGCTCTTTCCACGTAGGCTGCATTCTGAGGCACACATAGATAGAGAAAATCGCCTGTAAAGATTTTTTATGTGCAGGAAGGTGTACCATCCTGCACATAACCAATTGCCCCTGCAGCACAGGCACCCTAGCAAAATGGCACTAGGGAGCCTGTGCTGGCACTAGGCAGCTTTTTTAGCACTAGGGTTAACGTAGGTGGCGTAACACCGCGTTCCACCAATTTCTTGTAAATATGTCCCTCCCTCCTTCCTTCACTCCTTCCTTCCTTCCTTCCTTCCTTCCTTCCTTCCTTCCTGTCTTCCTTCCTTACTTCTCCTCTACCTCCCTCTTCCCCTTTCACACCTTTCACCCCTCTATGCCTGATGCAGTAGACTCCAGGGAAAGTCTTTTCCATAGACCAGCAACAACCCTCAACCCTCAGTAAATGACCTCCAATCGCTCCAGAGCCCTAGGTAAAGGCCTGATTTGTTAAATGGCCAGTCTGGTCCTGCGTGTTGGTCTCAAGGGACCAAGCTTTAGCCTCTGTAACCTCAAGATTGAAGACAGGGATCATCCTTATTGTTTTGTTCAGATCATTTTAGCTATAGTCAGGCATGCCTCAATAGTTAGGCGACATGCTGCAAGTGCATCACTGCATATTAGACTTTAATTAACTTGAATCTAGGACTCCCCCAGATCTATTCCTATGCTTGTAACACATGACTGTGAACATCCTGACCAAATTTGCTTTAAAATGTTTGAATGGCTTTGTTTTACCAATGGCTTTAACAGATATTTCTTGGTCCCAAACATTAAAATATCATTCTACATACATGGCAGATGTCATTTCCCTACTGTGTTCTCTGTTTTGCATATTTTTAAAAATTTAAAAATTGTTGTTCAGTTCTACCTCATAATCGTAATATAGGCTACCAAAACAATGGTCATTTGTTGAACAATTTCTGTGAATTTCAGCCATTGTCTTAATGCCCAGTAGGAGCTAGAGAAGCTGCAGATATATAATTTGGTCTTGCCTTGCATAACAGTATGTCAAGGGTAACCTATTGGTAGTGCTTAATTTGTACATTTATGAGTGCCAATGCCCAAAGCTCTGATCAGAAGCCCACAGCCAGTGCAATTAAATACCAGTGAGAACACTCTGGGCTGTTTCTTCCAATTCAACTCAGGTCAATGGACCTTGTAGTAGCCTGAGAATAAGAGGGGTTAATGACAATTTAGATCTCAAAGTATGGTGTGATCATTAGGACCACACAATAAAAGTCGGAATCAGTAACTTGAAATCAAAAACTTTATTACAAACTCAAAGCCAGACTAATATAAATCAATCTCAAGAACATACTGTAAAATAATAAAATTATTGAAAGAAGACCGAAGCGTCTTACAATGTTGGTCCTCAAAAGCAAATAGCATATAAGTATCTCCATTGCAGTGATACAAAATACGAGGAAGAGAACTTGATGGCTGAATGAATGATTTTGATCCTTCTCCCCAAACCTGGAAAAAAATGTCAGCATCTAATCAACCCTACATTAAACTATGGATAGGGGAAACCCTATTAAATCAAGGAAGCAAGAAAGATGTCAGCATTGGAACCTATGTAGAAGTTCTAAAAGTAAAGAGTCATGTATAGCATGAATCCACACAATCAAATATGCCAAGAGAAGGCTATACCTCTCAAAGTCTGAAAGGAATCTGACTAAACCCATGGAGGTATACTAATTAAAATGCACAAAGAACATTCGAGAAAACATGACCTCATACACATCATAATATGTTTTCCAGTTCCCAGAAAAGAACTTGGCACCTTGAACGCTACGCCCATATTCTAGTCTCCACTCCCAAAGCATCCCTCATTCTCTAGTACTAGGCCCTTCATCAAGGTCCGAGTCTATCTCTGTAACGACCACTGGATTAGCCTCTCCTTCACCAGTCTCGTCATTCAACTCTCCAGAAAACTCCTCAGGCTGATCAAGTGCTATTTCAATTTCTTACTCTTCCCTTACACGTTGACTAACCTGCTCCCATGATCTCATGACCACCACTGACTCTTCTGGGAGGTGCTGTTATTTCATCAAGGGAGCATGGAACCCTGCGAGGATGAGCAGCATGGATCCAGTTGGGGAGACTTCCGCACTTCACAGCAGTTGTAGTTACCAGAATGACTTGATATGGCCCTCGCCAATTTAGTACATGCTTATTCACCACTACCCAGCCTCCGGAACTCAGGTCATGGCACTGCTCCTGGTGAGGTGGGTTGTAGCAGCTTCAACCTGATGAGACACAGACGGCACCACATCAGCCAATCATTTGCAGTAATCTAGCATCAGATCATCAGTAATGTTTACCAGAGCATTTGTAGGTACAGCTGGCAATGTCATTCCCCCTCCCATGATGATCTGTGCTGCGTAGACTCCACAACACCAACGGCAAAGCATTTGACCATTTCAAAGACGTAGAAGGACACACTTTGGCAAGTCTTGGTTTCGGCTTCCCATTGACTTGCTCCACCAGACCTGAAGCCTCAGGTTGGTAACTACAATGCAGTCTGTGTTCAACCTGCAAGGCAGCATGCAGTATTCTCAGCACTTTGTTACTGAAGTGTGTGCCGTGGTCCAATTCCAAAGAAGTTGGGAAGCCGAACCTTGGTATCAATTCCCTCAACAACAACTTTGCTGCTGCAAGACTATCATTCCTTTTTGTAGGATATGCCTCAATACATCATGAAAAAATGCAGACAACAACCAACACATACCTCAACCCGTTGCACACAGGCATCTCAATAAAGTCCATCTGCATGACCTCCCTATGTGGCTCAATGTCACTGCGGTTCTTTTCCCTGTGTTGTTCTGTTGGTACACAGCTCATGTATGACAGGCTTGGCAGTAATATTGGCTGTATTGGGGCAGACTTTGGCTTTGACTATTTGTTCTTTTGGACGTTGGAAGTATGTTTCTGTTTAACAGAAGATTTTGCATTTTGTTTTAACTTTTTTAAATATGTCCAGTCTTAATGGTTGGTAATTATAGCCAAGAATTTAGCTTGATGGGCTAGAGTAGCCCCTTGCGGAAATTGGTTGTTGGCTTAAGTGTTTATGTTTTACTGTGATGTATTCTGATTTGGTTTTATGATTGTTTTTATTAATTTTATGTATCTTTTATGGTTTCAACTATTAAGAAATTCACTACTACTACTACTACTACATCTATGACATAACGCTTCTGCCATCAATCTGAACTTTTGATTAACCCATGTTTGGCAAAACAATCTGACCACAGCATCCCTCCATACATGAGTCGGACCATGGTAATGTCTAGCCATTGGTGGCAACAAACTATATGGCAACACAGATCTGCCACCTCCTGAAACCTATAATTCACCCTCATCTCTTTTCATACAACCTGCATTTACCCAACTCTGCTGTTCTGCTTCTGACACCTCTTCCTGTGATCTCTTAACTTCCTCCCAAGTATCTGCTGCTGTGAGCAAAAGGTTGTAACCAGTCACATCTGTTCCTTCATTTACGTACTCTCCATTAAAAGTACAAGCATTGTAAGCAAAATACCTTTGGACTTTGCCAGCATATCTATTGCCGACTGTCACATAGTCATATCCCTTGCAGTGTGCAGAACATTTTACAAATGCGAGTTGTGCAGGCAATTGTAAAGCCTCCAACAGTTTCCTCACCTGCCCACCATTACAGATAGGGGATCATGAGCACGTCATAAATCCTCTGTGGGACCATAACTGTCCAAAGTCGTGCACCACACCAAGGCCGTACTGACTACCTGTAAATTTAGTCACCTGTAATCGATCTGAAACGTGGCATGCTCGGGTAAGAGCAATCAATTCAGCCACTTGTGCAGAGACAACTCCTTGAAGCCAAGCAGCTTCCACTACTCCTGAAATGTTACAGACTGCACAAGCAGCTCTCAAATTTCCTTTGTGATCTCGTAAACATGAGCCATCCATAAACAATACATAATCAGATTCAGGCAGTTGTTCATCTTGTATATCTGGTCTCAGCTTGGTGCATAGTTCAGTGACACTGAGACAGTCATGCTCCACTTCACCATCATCACTTTCATTATCAGGAAGGAGTAGCAAAGTAGCAGGATGCAAAACAGAACATCTCATTAGGGATACATTCTCAGTTGCCAGTATGATTTGCTCATACCGGGTCAGGCGACCTTTCATAAGGTGAACAAAGCAAACACAAGGAGATGATGGACGGAGCGCTGAAACTTTTCAGACACTTAGCCCCAGTCACAGATCTGGGTTGAATCCACCATCGTTCTTTAGCTCATTTCGCCATCTCAGTTCAGACCCAGCTATATGCAAATCAGTCTTGACCCTGTGCCTCATGGGAAAAGTCCAGCCCGAACTGCCAAGCCAGGTCTTCTCTAAACCCGAAACAAGCCTCCTGGGACTGGTTTTGGGGTAACACCCCTCATCAGCCAGGCTAGCTTGAATCCAGTGGGAAAGTGAGGAAGGGACCTACGTCTGGGCATACCCAGTCAACTTAGGGCGAACAAAGCAAACACAAGGAGATGATGGATGGAGCGCTCAAACTTTTCAGACACTCACCCCCAGTCACAGATCTAGGTTGAATCCACCATCCTTCTTTAGCTCACTTCCTCACCTCAGTTCAGACCCAGCTACATCCAAATCAGTCTTGACCCTGTGCCTCATGGGAACAGTGCAGCTCGAACTGCCTAGCCAGGTCTTCCCTGAACCGGAAACAAGCATCCTGGGACCGGTTTCGGGGTAACACCCCTCATCAGCCAGCCATAAGTTGCTGTGTCCTCATTCTAGTGAACAAAATCTCAACAGAATGAGGAACATACACAGTCAATGGATGATCTATTACTATACTTTCGCAACTTTCGATGCTGACACCTGTCGCCACCACCGCTTTAAGGCAGCCAGGCAGCACGGCAGCCACCGGATCTAACGTGGCTGAGAATTAAGCAACTGGTCTTCTGGCACCCCGTGGTTCTATGTTAATAATGAAAGAGCGCAGCGCTCTCGTTCACTGCAGAAAAGCAAAAATGCTTTGTTGTAATCAGTCATTCTTAGTGCCGTTGTGTGGCAGAGACTTTCTCTCAACTCCAGGAAAGCAACCAAACAGTCATTGTCCCAAGGCACTGGATCCGACACATCCTTATGTGTGAACCTTTGTAATGGCTTGGCTACTAGGGAAAAGCTCGGTATCCACTGACAACAGTAGACCATCATTCCCAAAAACATCCTGACATCTTTCTGTGTTGTTGGCGGATTCATTTGCATGATTGCTGAAATTCTCTCTTGTGACACCCTACTCGCACTTTTCTCAATGTCATGACCAAGATATATAACTTCTCTCAAACAGTACCGCAACTTATTTGGGAATACCTTATATCCATTCTCAGTCAAGTGGTTGAGTATATCAATAGTGTCATTTCTACATGCTTCCCGCTTATTTGACTCAACAAGCAGGTCGTCAATATACTGGACCAGGACAGGGTTACAGGGTGTAGTCAAAGACTACAAATTCTTCTTAAGGATCTGGTTAAAAATAGAAGGGCTGTCTGTATACACTTGTGGGACTCGGCACCATGCCCAAACATGGTTTCCGAGCCTAAATGCAAAGAGGAACTGACTGCCCTCATGCAAGGGAGTGGAAAAGAACGCCTGGCACAAATCAACAACAGTAAACCACTCAGCCTCACATGGAATTTGAAACAATATTACAGCAGGATTTGGTACCACGGGACAACAGGGGATCACAATATTATTGATCTTGCGAATGTCCTGCACTATGCGGTACTTACCGCTAGGCTTCTGAAGGCCCATTATGGGTGAGTTACATGGACTCCCCATGATTTCTTTCAGTATACCTTGTTGAATCATTGTCTCCATCACCCGAGTTATTCCAGCAATCGTTTCAGGGGTCAAATTATACTACAGTATTCTGGGATACTCCACATTTGGTTTCATTTGTATACGGACAGGCTCAACTCCTTTAATGAGATGAGTTTAATGTCCTTTCCTGAAAAATCCCAAACTTCTGGTCTCACTGAATCGCAAATCTTCTGTCATCATCATCGGATACATTCCAATAATTGAATTCTTATTTGCCAAATTAAAAGCAATTTCCTCATCATGAATTTGTAGCTTTATTCCTTTCTGGGTACAATATATAGTGCAATTCAGTTTCCACAACAAATAGCGTCCTAGCAAACTCACAGCACTTGAATCACAAACTACGAATTGATGATGATCCTCAAAACTTCCTATCTTTACAGGGACATCATCAGTAATGGGATTCTTCATTTGTTGATTAGCAACTCCAACGACTTGAATAGTTCTTCCCAAATGTGGAAGGTTTGGGACTTCCACTGATCTCACAGTAGAACGGGTAGCACCAGTATTAACCACAAATTATACATAGTAGCCATTTACCTCAGCATCTATAATTGGGCCACTCTGGTCTACCTCCAAGACTGCTCCAAGCATGCAATCTTCCTCCCCCCTCAGGCACGGTAAGGAGGACTGATCGATGCCAAGATTTTCATTTGTCTCAAACATGGGAAATTGTTCGTAAGGATCATTATTCTGGAAAGCATTCCGATTCAAATTTGGGGCCTGGTTCGCAGAAAATCTGGGAACAGTAGCATCTTGCTGTGGAATCGAAGGTTTGGGAACCTGCATCACTGGGGCTTGTGGCACATTAAAATTCTGAGATCTAGGACTAGGTACATTCTGTTGCTGCATAGAATTATTGTTCTGGGGTGGTACAAACCCTGGATTTTGACCCTGATTTGTGGTATTTAGACGACATTCTCACTTCCAGTACCCCCACCTATTGCAGTAGTGGCATGGATTAGACTTCTTCAATGTTGCTACATTCATTCCAGTACTTGGATTAATAGGGACATTCCGTCCTCTACCTTGTGACTGAAATCTACCTCCACCCTGCATTGTTGGAGCTCCCTGCTGATACACTCCCTGCATTGGAGGGGTGGATTTTGGATTCCTCTCTGAACAGCCTTCATTTGTACCACCATCAATTTCTCCTTCAACTATTTCTGTCTCATTTCAATCCCATTGACACAGTATTTGCATATCGCAAAGTCTCATCAACGACTTATTCTGCCAACAAATCAGATACTGTTGAATCATTTTACTAATCTCTGGCCTCAATACTGTCACAAACTTAGACGCAAAATGTCCAATATCTTTAGGCTCCAACGTTTCCATTCCACAGTAGTTTGACTGTAACAATCTTTCATAGTATGCATGAATTGTCTCTTTCGGTTCCTGGCCCGTCCGATCAATCTTGACCCAGTCAATATATTGGAGTGGCACATTAGACTTCAACCAGGTCATTGTCTGATCATACTTCCTCATCACTGTAGCTAAGGACCATCAGTTTCAGGATCTCTAGTTGGTTCTCTCTCAAGACACTCTATGGGTATTTTACACACAGTCCACAAATCACATGGGACCACAATGTCAAACAAGGTATTCAGATCAGTCCACAAAACCTTCTAAATTTCAACAAACTGCTCAACTTGTTTGTACCACTCCACAGGCTTCTCTCTTAATTTAGGGAATCCATTTGTAAATGATGCAAGATCGCTCTTACTCCAAGGTATATATATATCCTGCTATAGGTACTTCCCGTAAAGGAAAGCTTGTAGCTCCCGTTCCCCCACCCCACCCCCGAAGGACACGGCTCCACCGTCGTTTTGTTGGGAGTCATTCTTTTCGACCATTTAACTTCCCATTACTCTAATTCACCCAAAATTCGGATGCTGTGGATTAATTCCCGAATCTGCATCTTCATCCCTGGTATTCTCATATGTTCAATGTCCTGATCACTTAAAGCGAGTCGGTGGCTCTTCTGTAAAGCCTTTATCTGCTCCAGATAAACCTCATATTTCTGAGATAATTCAGATAATTTGTCATGGACTTGTCTTGCTCTCCTAGTAACATCCTTACTCATGATCAAAAGTTCACCCTGCTGATACGTTTCTATTCCATCCAATGCAAGACAAACACTTATCATCTCATCCAATTCCAATTTTAATTTTCCCACATCCACCAAGTTTACTTCAAAGTGGTCTGAAGAGTTCCCTGACTCTCTTCCATACTCCCACTCTCATTTGATGTAGCATTAAGGGCTTTCAAAAAGTCTTCCACTTCCTGGACATTAAGACCAGGACATACCTTGGAAGCTTTATACACTGCCTTTACTTAAGGTAAGTGATTCCAGATCTGGTTACCCCGGGAATGACCTTAAAGATTAAATCCAGTTTGATGCACGGATGGGTATGCACTTGCACAGCAAGGAGAACTTGCATTAATCAAACTTAAGGGAAAAATTCCCCTGCTCTCTGACTCATGGGCGTAATTTCTGATGCTTGTTATTGAGCGGGAACAGCTGAGTTTTGAATCCCGTTCCCCGGAACCAGGTTTATTTATAGAAACCACTGGTCCAATGGTAACAGGAACCGTAAAGGCATCTGGGACTGTACAACCAGTAGATGTCCTAGGAACGCAAGGCCATTCATTTACTCATATCATGTTTTGATTCCCGGTAATAGTCCCCATCACGCTCTGGTCCTTCTGCATAAGAGAAATCCCTATTATACCATGGCTCATACTTACTGGTGCAGTAAATCCAGTATTCCCACCTCAGCTCGCTCCCACCTCCCTCCATTCGAAACTCATTGTACCGAGGTGGTCGCTCAGACATTAATTACATCTAAAAGACTATCACTAGTATCACTATCACTGTTTTCATATTTCTCCCCAGATTCTCATGTTTTATCCTTCTTTCTTTTTTCAGCCCCTCTTTCCACTTCTCCATTTTTCAATAATGGGTATAAATTCACTCCATCTGTCATGTCAGTTCTCCACCTTTTCTGCTCTGCATCCCACCTTCCGTCTGCATAAGTACACACTGTCTTGTTCACTCGTCCCTGATATCTCTCTTTTACTCTTGCATGAGCAGCACGCTCCCAAGCATTAAAAGCTTTTAACTGTGTAGGTCTAGGTTGTGGTTTCATCTCGTATAGAATTCTCCTCAAATTTACAATAATTCTCAAATTAAAAGTACAATAACATGGAAACACCAGTGCACCTACTTTCTCAGTGATCTTGTGCCTTTGTTCTAGCCAAATACATGTGTGTAACTATACATTTATCTCCGTATAAGGACCTGCAGTGTCTTCGGGAGGGGGCTATTAACCCCCCCAGAGGTATCTGAACATCTCTTTTAAACACATTTCGTACAACTTTAAAACATTTCATTTTCAATTAAAATTTGTTTTTTTAACACTAAAATCAATATTTTACTTAAAATCTCATTCCAAATCATCAAACAATAACAGCGCGGCACCTCGTGATGTAGACAATCAATAACAACATGGCTTCACACCAACCGACGCTGTGACAACAATCTTACTCCTTGCAGCAGCTCACCCTCCTTTACAATTTTCATGCACACACTCTTTTCAGCAACACACTCTAAACTAAATACATTGAAATAATAACAGGTAACAATTGTCTGCTTTACTAAAAGAGTGACAGAAATCATTCATACAAAGTTACTCTAACACACATTCAAATGAAACCTCATCCTGCGGGGAATCACTCTGATCCGTGCAGCTTTCCTCTACTCAAAACATTCGCCACATTAATCGTAGCTCACTTTCACACAAAAGATAAACGTCCCAATCTCGATGGGACTTTCGATGAGGTCTCATTGCAAATCCCACAAAACCTCAGCAGACACTTACAATACAGTGCCTTCTACTCTTTTTAATATCATCTTGGGGTCTTAGGCCACAGTGGAATTGATAACAACTCCAACACAATCATCTAAAACATTTCCACATCATATCACGCAATCTCTGCAAGACACCACACAATTGCCACAAACACTGCAAGCTAAGCATAAGCCTTTTACACACAACCCTATTGAAACCCACTCCTCCACTGTAACAATTTGCTCTCGAACCACTGGAACATCACCGACACCGATTCTCCAAGTTGAAAAATGGCCACTAGGGACTGAGATTGGATCTAGACTTATCAAAAGTAACAGTTTTCTAACCCCTCTACTTCAGGTACTAACCATCTTTGATATACTACCATCTGAGAACACTCTGGGCTGTTTCTTCCATTTCAGCTCTGGTCAATAGACCTTTGTGGTATCCTGAGAGTAAGGAGGGTTAGATCTCAAAGTACAGTGTGATCATTAGGACCACACAATGAAAGTCGAAACCAGTAACTTGAAGTCAAAAAATGTATTGCAAACTAAAAGACAGACTAATATAAATCAATCTTAAGAACATACTGTAAAAGTATAAAATGATCAAAGGAAGACTGAAGAGTCTTACAATATTGGTCCTCAACAGCAAAGAGCATATAAGTATCTCAGTTGCAGCGATACAAAATATGAGGAAAATAACTTGATGGCTGGACGAATGATTTCGATCCTTCTCCCCAAACCTGGAAAAGATTTACAGCATCTAATAAACTCTACACTATCCTATGGATAGGGGAAACCCTGTTGAATCAAGAAGCAAGAAAGTGTCAGCATATGAAGCTCTGTAGTAGTTCTAAAAGTAAAGAGTCATGTATAGCATGAAGCCACACAATCAGAGATGTCAAGAGAGGTCTGTACCTCTCCAGGTCTAAAGAGAATCTGACTAAACCCATGGTGGGTTCACTAATTATAATGCACAAAGAACATTCGAGAAAACATGACCTGATACACACCATAATATGTTTTTCAGTTCCCAGAAAATAACTTGGCGCCTTGAACACTACTCCAATATTCCAGTCTCTGCTTCCAAAGTGTCCCTGGTTCCTCCCTTCGCCTGATAGTACGGACTGGTAACACTCCCTTTGTTCTTCATAAAAAATAATTTAACCTTGCCAGCTCTTCCTTGCCTCTCTCTATCTCTGAAATACAATGTTCTTTTCACTAACTAACTAATGCCTTTGGTCTGCACCTGCAGAGGAGAAAAACATGCAGAAAAACACTTTTCAGGTTAATGTCTTGACTGCAAGCTTAAGGCCCACAATCACGCTAACTTAACATTTCTCCCTTAAACATTTTAGTTTTGCAACCTACATATAGTCCAATAAATGAAATCTTTAATAATAAGTCAAGCTATATCATGCATTACTCTTATATGTGGCACGATAACTAAAACATGTAATTTTGAGCAAATAGACAATGTGGTCACAATTTATAAAGAAACATTTAGCACACATATGATTCATTCTCATTAATCCCTGGCGAATGGACTGCATTAAGTGCATTTTAGCTCACCACCTTACAATCTAAACCTACAAAAGATTAATAGCAATCCAGATGTCACTGAAAAGAAAAATGTTAATATGCACACACACTTATATGTCAAAACACACAATAGATGCACTTCTATATCTTTAATACATCGTATCTCATTAGCATTATTGCATCACATGAGTACGTAAGGCCAAAGGTAAATATATATATATATATATATATATATATATATATATATATATATATATATATATACAGAGAGATTCCTGTAATTTTGCCTCGATCGACAAAAAAACCAAGATACGGCACACCAGAGAACTGCACAATAACTTTATTGTGCACCAGTTTTAAGACGACGCGTTTCGGCGTTAGCCTTTCTCAAGTGATTTTCTGTACAGCAATCCCCTTCAAAAATAGGCTCCATGGTGCATAGACATAGAAAAGTTTTTCGGTGATTTTGGAATATACATGTCCTCAGACCAAAAACATTGCTATCTACAAATGTGACTGTAATTTCGATGTAACATACTTCATCCTGTTAGTTCAATAATAATATCATTGATTAAACTAAACTTATGAATCGACTATGAGGAAGTTACATCTTTGTCAATAAAGTTTGGTCTGCATACCAGTGAACAATTAGATGGAAATTACATTTTAGGCCGCTTTTACTGCAAATCAAAAATTATTGTTGTCTCATGATCTATTGCAATGCACTCTTTGCTGACCATGTTAGCAATGATAGTCAGTCACCTTCTCAACCGTGGTAATACATTTTTTAGCCATGATAATACATTGCTCACAATACATAAAAATTATTTTAAATAAGGTTTAAATCAACAACGACTTTCATCAGACTCATGTATATACACATTGAATAATAAGCAAACCGCAATATCCAGCACCCAATTATATGCGGGATGAGTTTAGCGACCATCATGTAACACCATATTTAGCAAGTGCCATGCGATTAGTGACAAATGCCATATCATACATTGCTATTACATAAATTGCGAATGTCCCTATACAATTCATTCATTAATAGGGATCGACACCTGGTTTGGAGTCAATTCAATTGTATTGGGATGGAGACAGGAAGGCCTATATGTGGTGCAAAGAAATTAATGGGACTGTGGTGAGTGAGCGCCCCTCACAGTGTCGAGAGCAAAGTAGAAAAAACCAGAATGGTCACACGGTATCACTGAATTATTGAGTGGTACCTTTAAGGCTTGAGCACTAATGTGATACCTTTTAGCCTAGGATGCCTAAATAGGAATCTATTGTTCACCATTACTGGTTTCGACCCAATGCTCCACATTAAAATTGTGATAATATAATGTTAATAAGAAAAATTTAAAAACAGGTGAAAGTTTTAGATGATACACAGCTCCGCTTTAACATAAGGGGATTTTTTAACAACCTATATGTGTGGCAAGCTCCTCGCCCCCATTCAGACCTTTAGGTATTTTACAATCCAAATCAATAATGTATTTCGATTCAAGGATCCTGAGATTCTTCTCTCTGTCTCCCCCTCTTATGTGCCTGGGAATTATATCAATTCCATAGAATTGGAGACAGCTATTGTTGCTCCTGTGCTTCTCCGCGAAATGTCGGGCCACCGGATAGTTATAGTCACGGTTGGTTATAGCCCGAAGATGCTGTAATATTCTCATCTTTAGTGGTAGTTTTGTGCTGCCCACGTACCGGAGGCCACAAGGGCACTCCAGCACGTAGACAGCAAAGTCACTATTGCAGTTGATAGGATGTTTAATCAATTTGATTTCTCCTGCACCTGCCAAATACTCTTTACAGATTTTGCCATTGTGGCACGCTTTACACGTGCCACATGTGGTAAACCCATTCAACGCTTTGAGCCAATGAGATTTGGTACCGTCTTGGGGATAGCTGTGCACTAACCGGTCTTTCAAGGACTTTGCTCGTTTATAAGTCACTTGTGGGCTATATCCCACATGTTTCCCTATTATGGGATCCGCTATTAGCAGATTCCAGTGGGTTTTCATTGCTTTTTTGAGTGCCCATGCACCTCTGCTGAAACTCGTTATCATTCTCGGGGTTTCCCTACCACCACATTTATAATTCTTAGTGGATCTACTGGATGGATCGAATAACAAATCATTCTGAGTTTTATCCTGTACTTTTTCTTTCGCTTTCTGCAAGACTTTCTTTTTATACCCTCTATCCTCGAAACGAGTCAAGATGATTTGCTTTTCCACCTGAAAATCCTCATTAGTACTGCAATTGCGGCGAGCTCGCAGCAACTCCCCATAGGGGATATTTTGTACTAGGGGAATTGGGTGATGGCTAGCCGCATGTAGAACGGTATTGCCGGCTGTCTCTTTGCGAAACAGTCGGGTTGTGATCTTTCCCTGTTTGATCTCAACTGCTATGTCTAAGAATTCACAATAGTTAGAGCTTACTGAATGTGTGAATTTGAGGTTTAGATTATTATCCCCCAGCTTTTCAATGAACTCGTTTGCAAGGGTTTCTGGTCCATCCCAAATCAGGAATAAGTCATCTATATATCTGACCCATATAAGTATGTGGTCAGTATATCTTTCAAAGGTTTCTGTCCAGACAGTTTGCTCCTCCCACCAGCCTAGGAATAAATTTGCTAGACTGGGGGCGAAACAAGTGCCCATAGCGGTACCCGACCGCTGTCGGTAAACTGATTTCTCAAAAAGAAAAATATTCTGCTGTAGGCAGAAAAGCATCATTTCCTCAAGCATCTTATTGTGCTGCTAGTATTCAATATGTCTGCTCTTCAAAAAATACATACATGCTATTACACCCAAAGTTTGTTCTATACACGTGTACAGAGAGCAAATATCTAGCGCTGTCATATGATAGCCCTCCTCCCACTGAACATCATGTATTCTGCGCAGAAAGTCAGAGCTGTCCTTACAATATGATCTCAGATGTAGGACATATTTGGAGAGAAACAAATCCAAGAAGATTGAGGTGTTCTCCAATAATCCTCCATTCGAGGAGATTATCGGTCGCCCTGGTGGAGAAGTGGCATCCTTGTGGATTTTTGGCAGAAAATATATACACGGCATACGTGGGTTCTCAGGAATTTATATTCATCTGCATCCAACAATCCTTGATGGTACCAATTTCCCAAACGACCATGATATTCCTGTATAGTTCGTCGGTATATTTCCCAGTTGATCAGTTCATAACAGGTTTCATCGGACAGCTGTCTCATTGCCTCAGCTCTGTAGTTGGTGAGGTCCATGACAACAACATTGCCCCCCTTATCGGAGGGCTTGATTACAATACTGGTATCTTTCTCCAAGCCATTTATTGCTGTCCTTTGACTTTTTGATAAGTTGTCATTTCTGGGCCTACTTGTTACTTTCCGCATCTTTTTCAAGTCAGTTATGACTGCTGAGCTATAGGCTTCGATGTTATCATAAGGTACGTTGGGGTTATACTTTGATTTCACTTTTAATACACTATGATTGATACGACTGGTAGTCACACCACATACCAGGTATGAGCCGGAATATCGCATCCCTGGGAAATTGCGGTGGAGTGTGACTCATTGCCACGCTGTGGGACACCACTGGGTGTTTTGGATGTAATTCATCACTGTATGGATTTCCACGATGAACTACACGACCCATCATGCAGTTTGCTGGGAGATGCTGCGTGAGGAGGTATACACCTCTAATAGGAGGAGGGGCTGAGAGACTCCTAATTGGGACCCCAGGTGAATCAACTTACCTGTGAGACTGGCACTGATGAAGGCCGTTCCGGCCAGAAATGCGTCTGCCCTAGCGTTTCACGGACCTGTGAGTTTATCCGCGCTCGAAATTGCTCATTAAATCCACCTGAAAACCGGAGCTGTGTCCCGCCTGCTTTTTACCAGAAAGTCAGCATTTGGTTTGCATGTTGGGCCGGTATTGCTGACACCGGCAGGGAGCACGCCCTCTCCATCTGGAGCACCGTGTGAAGGTCAGCAAACCTGGTTGTGCACACAAAATGCAACACGGAGCCCCCCCCGAGCGGAGTAATTGCCACGGTGCAGTCAGCTTCAGCATGGGGAGAGAGGAGGCGGTATTGTACTGCCTGACAAGGGGATCAACAGTGGTATGAGCCGAAATATTGTATCCCTGGGAAATATATATATATATATATTCACTGAAAAACGTGACGTTATAGTTAGAAATTAGCATTTAAAAACCTTAGAAATTCACTGAAAAAACCACAGGTTTCAGGGACGTTATAGTTAGTTAGACATTTCACTCGTACAAAACCAGAGAAATTCGGCCGTTATAGTTACTTCAGCTAACTATAACTCGCGCCCCCGCAATGCACTGCGGATGACGTCACATATTACATCATTCATGACATGGTCAGTGACATCACTCGGGGATGAAGTCCACTTGTGTCCTGAGGTCCTCAGGACACAAGAGGATCTCATCGCCCCACCAACAGTGCGCCAAGAAGCGCGTTTGCAGAGTGGTGTAAAAAGGGGCGTGGCCTCGGACCACCTCTCTGCAACGCAGCTCTGTGGCGCTTATTGGAGGTACCTGGTGGGCTAGTTGGCCCCCAGGGACCATCAGTATTCAAGGGGAATTAATTCCCCATCTAACAACGCGCCAGGGGGCGCGTTTGCAGAGTGGTGGAGAAAGGGGACGTGGCCTCCGGAGAGATGCCGTCTTTTTTTTTTCTTTTTTTAAGAAGGACGCTGTGTGGCCCCCCTTTTTTTTCTTTTTTAGGGCCCTGGGGACCCCATCCCCCAGGGCCTTACCCCTATTTTTTTTTTTTAATTTAAAAAGAACGGGAAGGGGGCCGCGAGGCCCCCCTCCCGAGGCCAATTTCGGCCCCGGGGACCCCATCTCCCGGGGCATGGCCAGACTTTTGTTATTTTAAAAAAAATGTATTTATATGGAGGGGGGCTGCGTGGCCCCCCTCCTCAGGCCTATTATGGCCCCGGGGACCCCATCCCCCAGGGCCGGCCTTTTCGTTTTTTAAAATTTTTTTATTTTTATTAGAGGGTAGGGGGCCGCGCGGCCTCCCTCCCGGGCAACTTTTGGCCCCGGGGCCTGGCCTCTGTGATTGGGACCGTGCGGGGAGCCCCAATGCCCCCACAGTCCCGCCGGCTCCCCACCTCCTGCAGGAGCCGGCATTGCTTTTGAGCAAGGGGAGCTGCTGACATGCAGCTCCCCTTGCTCAAAAGCAATTCTGCTTTGCTTCATTGAAATGAGAGCAGGTTTCCCTGCTCTCACTTCAATGAAGCAAAGCAGAGTTTGCTATGACGGGGCGGGAGCCGTGCTCCGCCCTGCCATAGTAAACAGCAATGTCCCGGGGGTGGGTACCCTGGGACATTGCAGGAGCTGGCCCTGGGGGGTGGCAGTCCCCAGGGCCATCAAGGGCTCCAGGAGGGGGGCCACACGGCCCCCCTCCCCATGTTTGCAAAGCCCCGGGGAGGTGGTGGTCCCCGGGGCCGGGGGTCCGTAACGGACCCCCAAATTTGAATATTTGGTGCCCCGGGGAGGTGGTGGTCCCCGGGGCGTGTGTGGGGGCTCGAGCCCCCCCACACATTTATTTATTTTAAAAAACAGAGCCCTGGGGAGGTGGCGGTCCCCGGGGCTTGGGGGGGCCCGCGAGGCCCCCCACTCTAATTATAAAAAAAAGCCCCAGGGAGGTGGTGGTACCCAGGCTTGGGGGGCCGTGAGGCCCCCCCACACTTTTTGCACAATGCCCCCTGGAGGTGGCGGTCCCCGGGGCTGCGGGGCGGCCACGTGCCCCCGCACATCATAAACAAAGCCTCGGGGAGGTGGCAGTCCCCAGGGCTGCGGGGGCCCCCGCGGGCCCCCGTCACATAATTAAGCATGCCCCGGGACCTTGCCCACCCGGGGGCTTAAATACAATGAAGCGTGGGAGCCCACGCTTCGTTTTTTTTAAATTTTCTCGGCTGGATTTGCGACCCCAGCGCAAATTCAGCTGATTTTCTTTTTTTTAAATGCTTTTTTTGGCCCTGGGGGTCCTTGTGGGACCCCCTGAGCAGGCCTAGGGGGTCAGGGTGTTTGTACCCTGCCCCCTTTTCATGTTTTTTATCTTTGTTTCACCCTTTTTCTTGTGACTCGGTTACAGAGTCACAAGATGGCATCGAACAGTTCCTGGTTTGGAGTGTTGGCAGCCAATCAGAGTGAAGCTCGTGCCCGGGAGGGTTCAGGAACCCTCCTCGGTGCTCAGATATCGATATTTTTCTTTTTTAAATTTCTCAGGAACTACTGAACGGATTTACACCATTTAACAAAAAGGGCACAGTCTAAACCAAGAACTACCTTTTTGCCACATTTGGTCTAATTCCGTTCAGCAGGTCGGGCTGTAGCCTGTAATAAAGTTCCTATGGAAAATAACATGGAGAAAACGCGCTTTGGGACCCCCTTTTTTCTCGGCCCCCGCTTGACGAATCACCCCGAAACTTTCAACACACACAATGAGCGGTCCAACCCTATTTATTGGACAATTTCACGAACATTCGTCAAACGGCGCCAAAGATATTGGCAAATCAAAAAACGCTTTTCCTATGGAAACTAGGTCCTAACTATAACTACCTACTGGTGACCGCCAGTAGGTAACATATATATATATATATATATATATGAACACAAACTCCGGTCTCTTTCCAGAAATCGGACGCTGACACAGGGACTCGAACTCAATTCGAAATTTAAAAGCTTTCTTTAATTTTCTTAAACATACATATATATATATATATATATATATATATATATATATATATATATATATAATATTCACAGAAAAAACCATAGGTTTCAGGCACGTTATAGTTACATCACTCATGACATGGTCAGTGACATCACTGATGACATCACTGATGACATCTCAAATGACATCACTGATGACATCATCCAGTGACTGTGTGTTTCTGTAAAGTTTAAATATGTTTAATATATATATGGAAAGGCATATTGAAGAATGAGTGGGTGTATAAGTGTCTGAATGGATGATTTATTAGGTGCATGACTGACTCTATAAGTGAGTGATTAAACGTATCTTACTGAATGCATGGGTTGTGTGAATGTCTGTATCCGTCTGTCTGTTGGTGTGTAAGCGGCTGCATGGGTTTGCGAATAGCTACATGAGTGTCTACATGGGTTATTGATTGGTTGTCTGAGTATCTGTATGGGTGCCTGAGTGTTTGTGTGTGTGACTCTGTGCATAGATGTGTGAGTGGGTGATTCACTGGGTGCATGGTTTCAAGAGTGCATCTGTGATGGACTGTATGGGTGGGTGAGTGTGTGTATGGGTGTGTTAGTGAGTGAATGTATATCTCAGTGGTACATGTGTGAGTAACTACATACGTGAAAGGCAGTATATATGTGTGTTGGAGTATATAAATGGCTATAAGTGAGAGTGTGTGATTGTGAGAGTGGCTGTATGGATGAGTGTGTACTTGTATCAGTGATTGTATAAGAGCGTAAGAATGTGCTAGTATTTGTATGAGTAAGTGAGCTGGTGTGTGTATAACTGTATAGGTGAGTAAATGGCAGTGTGATTAATTATTTGCATGACTGACTAGGTGTGTGAGTACCTCTATGGATGAGTGGCGGTGTGTGAGTGTCTATATAGGTGTATGAGTGCATATGATAGTCCTGTACTGAGTGACCGTAAGTATGAGTGACTGTACGGGTGAGTGAGTGGATGTGTGTGTAGACCTAAGAATCAGTGAGTGTGTATGTAGTTATTGGTGTTGGAGTGTCTATGGTTTTGAGAATGGCAGTCTGTAATTTAGAGTGGGTGTATCAAAAGTTATGTTAGGGTGTGAGAAGATGCATGAAATTATCACATGGATGATGTCATCAGTGATGTCATCAGTGATGTCACTGACCATGTCATGAGTGATGTAATATGTGACGTCATCAGCAGTGCATTGCGGGGGTGCGAGTTATAGTTAGCTGAACTAACTATAATGGGGGAATTTCACGGGTTTTGTACGAGTGAAATGTCCACCTAACTATAACTGTCCCTAAAACCTATGGTTTTTACAGTGAATTTCTAAGGTTTTTAAATGCTAATTTCTAACTATAACGTGCCTGAAACCTATGGTTTTTCAGTGAATTTCAAAGGTTTTTTAAATGCTAATTTCTAACTATAACGTGTCTGAAACCTATGGTTTTTTCAGTGAATTTCAAAGGTTTTTTAAATGCTAATTTCTAACTATAACGTGCCTGAAACCTATGGTTTTGTAAGTGAATTTCAAAGATTTTTAAATGCTAGTTTTCTAACTATGCCTACAGAGGTAGGACATGTGAAGAAAGAAGAAAAACGCACAGAAAGAAGCAAAAGAAATGCAGAAAGAAGCAACAGAAGTTCACAAAGACGAAGAAAAGAGCAGGAAGAAGCAAGACATGTGCAGAAAGAACCAACAGAGGAGCAGAAAGAGGCCTTGTTGCAAAATCATCCTGTGCCCTCAACTTTTTCAGACGGGTACTGGTGGTAACTGACTCTGACTAACCAGGTCTAGAGCCAGTGGTATGCAATAAGACACTTAGAATACAGTGAAAACACCTACATACACTAGGGAACACTATGCGTTGGGGTACCCCTGTGATTAGCATGACCTCCTCTGTAAGGCCCTAGTACATAATAGGGCAGGGGGATTAAAACTACCTCTTAAAACGTGCCACGGGCGCGTTTGCACACTGGTGAAGGGAGGGGGGGCCTGAGGTGACATGTGTGCAAACACACCCTGTGGCCGTTTTAATTTGGGGGATAAAGTCCCCTTGAATCCTGAGGGTCCCTGGGGGCCAACTAACCCACCAGGTATGTCCAGTAAGTGCCACAGAGTTGCATTGCAGAGAGGTGTAAAATGAGGCATGGCCTCGGACCACCTCTCTGCAACGCAGCTCTGTGGTGCTTACAGGAGGTACATGGTGGGCTAGTTGGATCCAGGGACTCTCAGGATTAAAGGGGACTTAATTCCCCAACTTAAAACGCGCCACAGGGCGTGTTTGCCCACTTCACCTCTGGCCCCGCCCCCTCCCTTTACCACTGCGCAAAGGCACCCTGTGTCACGTTTTAAGTTGGGGAATTAAGTCCCCTTGAATCCTGAGAGTCCCTGGGTCTACTGCAAGCAGGAGGGACATTGACGGAATGAGTGTCCAGAGTTGTTACAGAAAGGTGAGGCCCCAAGGGGTCGGGGTTTTCGAGGACGCGGACGAGGAACAGGAGGCAGAGGGGGGATGCAGTCAGAGGATACATCACATAATAGGCAGAGCAGGAATTATTTTGACGACCCCAGAGGACGACAGTACTATCATGACGATTATGACATGGACGAAGTGACGGGGTTGTCTCACAGCTAGGACAGCCAAGGACAGGGCGAGGGACCAGTTCCTGTGCCTATAGATCAGCATGGACCTTATGTCACTGCTGATCTACAGGGTACTACTGAGAAATGTTTAGTTGATACAGGGGCTATGAATAGCTCTGTTTCCCGTTCACTGGTTCCGGGGGCAGCTCTGTCTGGCCAAAACAATGTGTCGGTGGGTTTTTCAGGCGTCCCGGTCATTTGCCCCATTTTCATACCTCTTGCTTTGACTATTGGCCCCTTTACGGTCGATTCACCATTTTTACTGACGTCTAATTGTGGAGAAAATCTGTTAGGACTTGATTTGTTAAAAAAGTTGCATGCGACAATTTTTTGTTCTCCAGACGGTGTTTACATGACTATTGGACCGCAGGTAGCCCGTGCCAAACAGTGCTTTGCGAAGGATGCCCCCCTTCCAGCTGAGTTCAGAGATGTGCCACGTACGTTATGGGCTACAGGAGACACGGATGTGGGGTTACTCCAGATCCCGCCAGTTTCTATACAGATCAGAGACAATGCTAAATTGCCATGTATACCCCAGTACAAGATATCCCAGGCAGGTGAAAAGGCCCTATTGCAAATAATACAGGATTTGACTAAGTCTGGCGTGGTTGAAGAGACTGTGGCGAATATGTGTAATAGCCCTATTCTCCCTATTCTTAAAAAGGCACCCTTGGATTCTTCTGATGCCCACCCTTACGTTTACCGTTTTGTGATCGACCTCAGAGAGGTTAATAAGATCGTAGTTCCCCAATACCCTGTGGTTCCGGACATTACAGCAATCTTAACAATGATTCCCACACCAGCAAATTTTTTCTCTGTAATTGACTTAAAAAATGCTTTCTTCAGCATACCAATCCATACAGATAGCAGATATCTGTTTGGATTCGCAATAGCCGGTCGGAGCTTTAGATTCTGTGCTGCTCCACAAGGCTATTCTGAAAGCCCCAGTATTTATAGCCAAGCCTTGAAAGCTCAATTGGATTCTTTGGAGCTTCCCCCTGGTAATGTGCTGCTGCAGTATGTTGACGACCTCCTTGTGGCCTCGGACAATGAGTATGAGGATGGTTGCAAAAGACGCCACAGTTAAATTATTATTGCATCTGGCACAGTATGGACACAAGGTGTCACTTTCCAAATTTCAATATTGTCGACAGGAGGTCACCTATTTAGTAAGCCTGGGCGTAGTTCGCAGAGTTTTGCTACGTGGAACTTCGCGAAGTTACAAAAAAACTCTGCGAAGTTCCGCAAGTGGCGGAGTGTTGTGCAAACTGCTGTTCACACTTGTCTTTCTGCAGCTCGGGTAGAAATTCCACCCGAGCTGCAGCTCGCGCTCGCGAACTTCCCGTTCCCCGAGCGGGGAAAAAACTCTGCTGCACTACGTGAAGCGGGGTTTTCTTGCACTCCGCGAGCTCCACGGAGTGCGGAGTGCAGAAAACGCGGAGCGGAGTTCAACGCCCAGGCCTATGTATTTAGGTCACCTACTGTCGAAGGAGGGTCGCAGACTAACACCTGAGCGCATAGCTGCCATTACTAACGTGTCTGTCCCTAAAACCCAACGCGAGGTATGCGCATTTATAGGGATAACATCGTATTGTCGGCATTGGATCCCTAATTACTCCCTACTAACAAAACCTCTTCTTTACCTGACCACCAAAGATGTGCATGAACCCCTGCCTTGGACACCTGCATGCCAGCAAGCTTTTGAGCAATTAAAGACTGCACTTTGCTCTGCTCCTGTGCTTGGTACTCCTGATTACCAGAAGCCTTTTGTGCTCTACGTGCATGAGGTGGACGGTTGCGCGCTTTCTGTTCTAACACAGGGTTTCGGTGGTAAGCAGAGACCCTGCGCCTACTTCTCTACTATGCTTGATAATGTCGCCAGAGCGCTCCAGAGTTGTCTGAGAGCTGCCGCGGCAGTGGCAGTCTCTATCAGACAATCGGCAGGGCTTGTTCTTGAAACGGACCTCACAGTCAAGGTACCTCATGCTGTAGATACATTATTGAATAAGACAAAGACGCAGCACCTTACTAGTGCGCGTCTGACTGGCTATGAACTGACTCTGTTTGCTCTGCACATTACCATCAAAAGATGTGCTACTCTGAATCCATCCACGTTACTACCCCTCCCTTCGGAAGAAAAGGGCAATGATGTCCATGATTGTTTATTTCGGACTGAGGAAGAAACGACGGGATGGGTAGACCTGACTGACGTTCCCTTATCTGACACCCAAGGGGAACTATACGTCGATGGCTCTTGTTTCAAATTACCAGATGGCACCACCACTGCAGCCCATGCAATAACAACGTTACACAATGTAGTTGAGACATCCCGCATCCCACACCAATCGGCCCAAGCTGCAGAGTTGGTTGCCCTCCTCAGGGCTTGTGAGTTGAGAGAGGGACTGGCTGTTAATATCTACACTGACAGCCAGTATGCCTTTGGGGTGGCCCATAATTTTGGACGCCTCTGGGTGGAGAGAGGGTTCTTGACTTCGCACGGACTGCGGATTCAGAACGGGCCATTGATACATAGATTGCTGTCCGCATTGACACTTCCCAGTAAGGTAGCCATAGTGAAATGTAGCGCTCATACGGCTATTACAGATGATGTTGGGAGGGGAAATGCTTTCGTAGACCAGACAGCTAAGGAGACAGCTCGATCAAAGATGTTGGTGGCAGGTCCCGCTAGGTGGGTCCCAGACAATGGAATGTTCGAGGACACATTGGAGAATGTTAGGGAAATGCAGGGTGAGGCGACTTTAGATGAATTAGCGATGTGGGAGGAGAGAACAGGTCGCTTGGATGAGGATGGGTGTTGGACTGACTTGTCAGGGAAGCAGCGATGGTTGCTGCCTAATTCATATGTGCTCCCTGTTGTTACCATGGCCCACGGCCCGGCGCACATTAGTGCAAAAGGAATATGCAAGTTGCTTGACCCAGTATGGCAGAATGATAATATCGCTAAGACAGCCACACATCTAGTGAAGCATTGCATCATTTGTCTGAAGCATAACCCTGGGAAAGGTACCCCTACACCTGCTGGTAATTTTGCACCGCCTTCCTTCCCTTTCGAGGTTCTCCAGATGGATTTCATCGAAATGGAACGAGTTAATAACCTAAAGTATGTACTAGTAGTGATCTGCGCATTCAATAAATAGATTGAGGCTTACCCCACTAAAGAGAATACAGCTATGGCGACGGTGAAGGCACTTCTAAAAGAGTACTTCCCGCGCTATGGGTTGCCACGCATGATCTGGAGTAACAACGGAAGCCACTTCAAGTGTGAGAAGGTGCCACGCTTCATTCCCTTCTCTGACGCCCGGGTAAGGTGTGCGCAGACGGACAAAGAAAGTGATGCAGTTCTGTCTGAGGCGATCCCACCAGAGATAAGGGCCGCCCCGGATAACACCATCTCTAACACCCCGGAATCTGAGGCTCGATGCCCATCTGATCCTGAGTTTCTGCCCCTTTTGTTGATGAAACAGTGCCTGGAGTTACAAAGTATAATCTGAGGCCCCGAAAGAAGGACGGTGCACCAGCCGAACAGTATAGGAGTTAGGGAAGGACTTGAGCTTAGGGCGCGGGTGCTGTGCCTAAGGTGCCTGTATTAGATTAGGGTGAACTACACTGGTGCACTGCCCTGGACACTGGACAGGATAGCTGAGGGCATTTGTCCAGGAGGGAGGGTGCCCTATCCTGAAAGAAGAAGGATTTGTTTTTCTGCAAGGGCTGCAATCGCGCAGCTCCTCCGTGGGAGTGCTTCATAGCACTGTTGTTGATGAGCAATAGGAGCCTGCCAGAGAGGCTCTAAACGGACGCTGGGTGATTTGTGCCCTCTGGTACTGTTGCTGCAATAGTGACTCTAGCCCGTGAATTTTTCTTTCCCTTTTGACACCTATAAGTTGCCCTTGAAGTTTGTCCAAATGTATCCCTTTGGTCGTCCTATCCCTGATGAGGAGCAGCCCTTTGCGGCTCCACGTCCCACTCCAGATGGTCCTGTTTTGTCCTCTTGGTCCACTAAGAGTAAAATAGTGTTTGTTGTAATAATTTTGCTTTCCTTGCTAGTCGTATTTGGGGTGGTCTGGTACCTCGAGGAACAACATCCTGTGCACACCTTGATAGGGACTACCCCGGTTCCAGAAGAGCACTCGTTTGTTACATCGGCCCCACATAAGGAGAGACATAGACAGACTTATGCACAAAATGCTATTGTTCAGATGCTTCATCAGGTACACAGTACTACTAATGCCACGAATTGCTGGGTGTGTGGGCTACTTCCCTCAGTTATGCATAAAACTGATTTGCTAGTGTCATTGCCCCTGTCATACTTAGGTAGCTGTGAAGTCTGGTTCCAACTGCTCTCTATGGTATACATGCACTATTATGCTGACGCTATGAAAATGGTACAGGCTGACTACGAAGCAGTATTAGATTATATAGTGGTACACCAGGGATATACACCCGGGCCAGATGGCAAGGAGGGTACCCTACACCCAGACGCTTGTATGAATGTATTCGAAGCTCACACCTATGTCACTTGGTTACGAAATGAAATGCTAGATTTCCAAGGATTTAATGTCACTGAATACTTTAAATGTTTTCAGGAACGCAATATCACTGAGGGCAAAGCTCTGCCTGTCCCTGTGATCAACTCAACAGCTAGTTTCTGTGTTGAAGGCACAGGGAACATTTCAGTAGGACAGAGTCATTGTAACTACACATACCGATTGAACACTACTAGCAGTCCACCTTTGCTTACACCTCCGAATGTATACTTCATCTGTGGGGAACAGGCTTATACATGGCTTCCGAGAGGGTGGTCTGGCCGGTGTTATGTTTCCTTTCTCTTGCCTTCCGTTTACATTGCACCGTCCAATTACCACAAGGATCATAGACTACAGCGTAGGGTTCTCCAGGTACACCGAGTCAGGAGAGTTGTTAATCCAGACGTTATTGATCAGACATATACTTCCCTGCAGTAATTTACTGACATAATGAAGGGCGTTCTGGGGTCCCATGTTCAATGGCCGTAATATTCGTCGCCTTGCTAGAGTAGTTGAGGGAGTTATTAATACTATTGCCGGTATACTGACTAATATTACTGTTGTGCTTCAGGCTACAAGGCTCGTTTCTCTTCAAAATCGGATGGTTTTAGACGTCATTCTGGCTGATAGGGGTGGAGCCTGTCGCGTCATCGGCAGCAGCTGCTGTGTGTACATCCCTGATAGTGCTCCTACTGTGTACTCCGCAATACAGAAATTCACAGACTTGCCTCAGATATCCATCAGGATAATGGTTCATGGACTCTCACTGGGTGGCTCTGGGGTCTGATGACATCATGGGGTTGGAAGATATTACTTGTCCTAATAGCCATCGCAGGAGTTATCTTTACCTGTTGCCTATGCATTAATTGCCTTCCAGCCTGTTGCACTTATTGTATGAGTAAACGTACCCCTACCCCTACATTGCCGAGAAGTGATAACAAGATTTCTGCTATGATGATGCAGGAAATGCAGGGTATAATGCTCATAGACCAGGGCATCTTTGAGTATTAACTGATTTCAATCCTTATGTGTTGCTTGATTTTCCCTTGTTACCTGACTGACTATGCAATTCCTTCCTCCCCTTTAGAATTGTAAAGACCCTACCGGATAGCGAATAAAGCATTTAGCCACCCATGCTAAAAGGAGGGTCTGTTAGGTTTCAAATTCCCATCCCTGCAATGCACTCTTTTACGCTATATTAGGTTAGCAATGTGTGGCTAAATAGATGCCATTTGTATTCACGTTATGCAACCCGCTGAGTTATCCCTGTAATGTGCAGATTTCAGTTAGCGAGTGTGACTCCATTTTGTTTTTCGTAATCCTTATTAGGCTGCTTAGACTGTGCCTGAGTTAGGCCTCAAGGCTAATTCCCGACTCGCTAATGAGGAGACCATTCTGCTCTCACATGCCTATCCAAGTGTGTAGTTCTGCTCCCACGTTAGGAGACGCTGAGACCCAGCCAGTAGTTTTCCATGGTGGGCGGGGTTGGAGGCTCTTGGGGAAGAATGATTACTCACTGTAGACTGTTGGGGAGTCAGTCCCTCGGCAGACATCTTAGGGTGCAGGTCATGATGGACTCCTCTGCAGGACATTTCTAATAAACATGTAAGTTTGCATTCTCTACTGTCTGACCGACTCTTCATTCTTGGGAAGGCATAGCAGGTGGTTGTGAGAAAACCCGGGTGGCCCTAGAGGGCCACTGCCTTCAGGGCCGCGAAGCCCCCTTCCCGTTTTTTTTTTTTTAAATGGGTCAGGCCCTGGGGGATATGGTCCCTAGGGCCCCAAATATATTAAAAGAAGGGGGCCACACAGCCCCACTTCTAGCAAAAAAAAAAATCCGGCATCTCGCCGGAGGTCCCGCCCCCTCCCTGCACCACTCTGCAAATGCACCTCCTGGCGCGTTCTAAGTTGGGGGATTAAGTCCCCTTGAATTATGATGGTCCCTGGGGGCCAACTAGGCCACCAGGTACCTCCAGTAATCCCCACACAGTGGGATTGCTGAGAGGTGGTCCAAGGCCATGCCCCTTTTTACACCACTCTGCAAACGTGCCTCTTGGCGCACTGCAGGTGGGGCGATGAGGTCCTCTTGTGTCCTGAGGACCTCAGGACTAAAGTGGACTTCATCCCCCGAGCAGCAGTGTGCCAGGAGGCGCGTTTACAAAGTGGTATAAAAAGGGGGCGTGGCCTCCAACCACTCTCAGCAATCCAGCTGTGTGGGGCTTACTGGAGGTTCCTGGTGGGCTAGTTGGCCCCCAGGGACCCTCATGATTCAAGGGGACTTAATCCCCCAACCCAGAACACGCCAGGAGGCGTGTTTGCAGAGTGGTGGAGAAAGGGGGCATGGCCTGCTACCACCTCTAAGCCATCCCACTGTGTGGGGCTTACTGGAGGTCACCAGGTAGGCTAGCTGGCCCCTAAGGATCCCCAGCAGCGAAGGGGACTTTAATCCCCATTCAAGAGCGAGTTTGCAGAGTGGTGGGGAAAGGGGGCGTGGCTTGCTAGGAGAACTTAGCAATGCTGCTGTGTGGGACTTACTGGAGGTAATAGAAGGGGTAGTTGGCCCCCAAGGTTGTAATTGGGGGCCAACTACCCCTCCTGTTACCTCCACTAAGTCCAACACAGTGGGATTGCTAAGAGGTCTTCGGAGGCCACCCCCCCCCTTTCTCCACCACTCTGTAAACGCGCCTCCTGGCACAGTACTGGTTGGGGGATGAAGTCCACTTTACTCCTGAGGGACTTTGGGGCCAAGAAGCCCTCCTGGTACCTCCTGTAAGTCCTACGCAGTGGAATTCCTGAGTGCTGGTTGGAGGCCCAGCCCCCTTTCTCCACAACTCTGCAAACGTGACTACCAGTTAAAGAAGCATTTGGAATTTAATAGGTCTCGCATTTGCAAGAGTTAGAGCTATTGGCGTTGTAAATGTAAAAGTTTTTTACTAATGTTTTTTGGAGTGGAGTGGATGTACGTTGTGTGTAGTGGAATTATGTGGTATGTTGTGCAGTGAAATTATGTGGATAGAAAGTATGTGGTATTTAGTGTATAGTAATTATGTAGAGTGGGATTATGTGTTATGGAGAGCAATTATATGGTATGGTAGTCTGTGTTGTGGCGTGGTAACCTCAGGTTTAGCTTTCCTCGTTTCCATAGAAGCTAAACTATGAACTCAATGAGACAAAAAAAGAAGGAATCACTGAGGAGCACTTTTGGACCTAGTAAGAGGTATGAGCAGGGCCACTGGAATTATGCGACTGTTTGGCTGCACCAACTTTTGCACAATTATTCATTTTCCGCATTAGCCACATAATCCATCATGTGCTGCCTAATCTGCAGATTTGAACAGAAAAAGCCTTGTTTCAAGCTCAAACGGCTCAAACGTTACCAAAAATGCAGCGACAAGTGTTACAGCGTGGTGGAAGGTCCTTTCTAAACCTAGAATAGTCACCTGTTACTTATTGCTAAATGTGGGTGTTAAATTGGTACTAATGGTGTGCAAGCCACTCTTGCTTCTTTCTGTGCCTCTCTTGCCTCTTTCTGCATTTCTGTTGCTTCTTTCTGTACCTCTTTTGCCTCTTTCTGCACCTCTGTTGCCTCTTTCTGCACCCCTCTTCCCTCTTTCTGCACCCCTCCTGCCTTTTTCTGCACCTCTGTTCCTTCTTTCTGCACTTCTTTTGTTTCTTTCTGCACCTCTCTTGCTTCTTTCTTCACCCCTCTTGCCTCTTTCTCCACCCCTCTTCCCCCTTTCTGCATGTATGTTGCTTCTTTCTGCACTTCTCTTGCCTCTTTCTCCACCCCTCTTCCCTCTTTCTGCAGCTCTGTTGCACCTTCTGTACTTATCTTGCGTCTTTCTGTACCTCTCTTGCTTCTTTCTGCACCCCTTGTGCCTCTTTCTGCAGCCCTCTTCTCTTTCTGCACTCCTCTTGCCTCTTTCTGCACCTTTGTTCCTTCTTTCTGCACTTCTTTAGTTACTTTCTGCACCTCTCTTGCTTCTTTCTATACCCCTCTTGCTTCTTTCTTCATCCCTCTTCCCTCTTTCTGCACTTCTGTTGCTTCTTTCTGCACCTCTCTTGTCTCTTTCTCCACCCCTCTTCCCTCTTTCTGCACCTCTGTTGCTTCTTTCTGCACCTTGGTTGCTTCTTTGTGCACCCCCTGTACCTCTTTCTGCACCCCTCTTCCCCCTTTTTGCACCGCTCTTGCCTCTTTCTGCACCTCTGTTGCATCTTTCTGCACTACTCTTTCTTCTTTCTGTACCTCTCTTGCTTCTTTCTGCACCACTCGTGCTTCTTTCTGCACCCCTCATCTGTCTTTCTGCACCCCTCTTGCCTCTTTCTGCACCCCTGTTCCTTCTTTCTGCTTTTCTTTTGTTTCTTTCTGCACTTCTCTTGCCTCTTTTTCCACCCCTCATACCTCTTTCTGCACCTCTCTTGCTTCTTTCTGCACCCCTCTCGCCACTTTCTCTACCCCTGTTCCCCCTTTTTGGATCTCTATTTCTTCTTTCTGCACTTCTCTTGCCTCTTTTTCCACCCCTCATACCTCTTTCTGTACCTCTGTTGCTTCTTTCTGCACTTCTCTTGCTTCATTGTGTACCCCTCTTGCCTCTTTCTGCACCTCTTTTGCCTCTTTCTGCACCCTTCTTCCCTCTTTCTGCATTTCTGTTGCTTCTTTCTGTACCTCTGTTCCTTCTTGCTGCACTTCTTTTGTTTCTTTCTGCAACTTTCTTGCTTCTTTCTGTACCCCTCTTGCCTCTTTCTCCATCCCTCTTCCCTCTTTCTGCACCTCTGTTGCTTCTTTCTGCACCTCGCTTGCCCCTTTCTGCACCCCTCTTCCCTCTTTCTGCATCTAAGTTGCTTCTTTCTGTACTTCTCTTGCTTCTTTCTGCATCCCTCGTGCCTCTTTCTGCACCCCTTTTCCCTCTTTCTGCCCCTTTCTTGCCTCTCTCTGCACCTCTATTCCTTCTTTCTGCACTTCTTTTGTTTCTTTCTACAGCTCTCTAGCTTCTTTCTACACTCCCTTGCCTCTTTCTCCACCCCTCTTCCCTCTTTCTGCACCCCTCTTGCCTCTTTCTGCACCCCTGTTGCCACTTTCTGCACCTCTATTCCTTCTTTCTGCACTTCTTTTGTTTCTTTCTGCACCCTTCTTCCCTTTTTTGCATCCCTCTTGCCTCTTTTTGCAGTTCTCTTGTTATTTTCTGCACCTCTCTTGCCTCTTTCTGCACCTCTCTTGCCTCAGTCTGCCCACCTGTTCCCTCTTTCTGTACCCCTTTGCATGTTTCTGCAACTCTCTTGCTCTTTCTGCAGTTATCATGCCTCCTTCTGCACCTCTGTTGGTTCTTTTGCACTGCTCTTGCTTCTTTCTGTACCTCTCTTGCAAATTTCTACACCCCTCTTGTCTCTTTCTACACCCCTCTTACCTGTTTCTGCACCTATCTTGGACGTTTCTGTACTACTCTTGTTTCTTTCTGCAACTGTCTTGCACATTTCTGTACCCCTCTTGCCTCTTTCTGCACCCCTCTTCCCTCTTTCTGCACCTCTTGCATCTTTCTGCACCTCTGTTGCTTCTTTCTGCACCTCTCTTGCAAATTTCTGCACCCCTCGTGCCTCTGTGTGCACCTCTCTTGCCTCTTTCTGCACCCCTCTTGCCTCTTTCTGCACCTCTGTTGGTTCTTTCTCTACTTCTCTTGCCTCTGTGTGCACCCCTGTTCCCTCTTTGTGCACCTCTTTTGCCTGTTTCTGCAATTCTCTTGCCTCTTTCTACACCTTTCTTGTCTCTTTCTGCACCTCTGCTGCCTCTTTCTTCACCCCTCTTCCCTCTTTCTGCACCTCTGTTGCTTCTTTCTGTACTTCTCTTGCTTCTTTCTGCACCTCTCTTGCTTCTTTCTGCACCTCTCTTGCCTCTTTCTGCACACAGGGCTATTTTAAACTGACATCAGGCTCAGCAGTGCACACATGCAAGTGCAGAAAATTGCTGCTGGCCTCTAAACTGCCATGCCCTATTATATGCTAGGGACTTAGAGGTAGTTTTAATCCCCCTGCCCTATTATATACTAGGGCCTTACAGGAGAGGTCATGCCAATCACAGGGGTACCGTAATCCATAGTGTACCCTAGTGTATGTAGGTGTTTTCACTGTATTCTAAGTGTCTTTCAGCATAGCACTGGCTCTGGGCCAGGTTAGGCAGAGCCTAGGGTCAGTCAGAGTCAGTTAACACCAGTACCAGTCAGCAAAAAGTTGGGGGGTGCCCAGGGCACAGGATGACTGTGCAACAAGGCCTCTTTCTGCACCTCTGTTGGTTCTTTCTGCATATCTCTTACTTCTTTTTGCACCTTTCTTCTTCTTTCTGGACTTCTGTTGCCTCGTTCTGCATTTCACTTGCTTATTTCTGTGCCTTTCTTCCTCTTTCTGCACATGTCCTACCTCTGTAGGCATAGTTAGAAATTAGCATTTAAAAAACCTTAGAAATTCACTGAAAAAACCACAGGTTTCAGGGACGTTACAGTTAGAATTTTTCATTTAAAAAACCTTTGAAATTCATTGAAAAACCCCTAGGTTTCAGGGACGTTATAGTTAGTAATTAGCATTTAAAAAACCTTTGAAATTCACTGAAAAAAACATAGGTTACAGGGACGTTATTGTTAGAAATTAGCATTTAAAAAACCTTAGAAATTCACTGAAAAAACCACAGGTTTCAGGGACGTTATAGTTAGTTTGACATTTCACTTGTACAAAACCAAAGAAATTCGGCCATTATAGCTAGTTGAGCTAACTATAACTCGCACCCCCGCAATGCACTGCTGATGAAGTCACATATTACATCATTCATGACATGGTCAGTGACATCACTGATGACATCTCAAATGACATATACGTTGGGTACTCTTGGAGCTTTGATATTAAACGCGGCTACCCTGCCACGGAGGAGCACCACCCCGAGATTCAAGGGGGCCACGTGGTTTGGTATTCACCGAGCCATAAGAGTGGGACAGCATCTTAGGATTTAGCGCCCACTAGCATACCGAGGGCCATTGAGGGCTTGCTATTTTGCCAGCAGTGATTAACAGCGCTTACCATCTGTGGAATTATTATGGACACTACAAATCCCAGACTAGTCCATTTGAGACGTGACGGAGCGGCCCATCCAGGGCGTACTATTTAGTATTTAAATACGGGGTGGTGTCCCGTGCTTTTTCGAACTGCCGAAGCCTGTGAGGAGGAGTTGAGATACTCCAGAAACGCGTCAGGCATTAACGGCGGTCGAGCTGCTCATGGAATCGGTATGCTGGATGTGCGCATACCTTCTAAACTTGTGGCTGCTGTCCGAGTGCTCCTTGTACGTTGGGTACTCTTGGAGCTTTGATATTAAACGTGGCTACCCTGCCGTGGAGGAGCACCACCCCGAGATTCAAGGGGGCCACGTGGTTTGGTATTCACCGAGCCATAAGAGTGGGACAGCAGCTTAGGATTTAGCGTGCACTAGCATACCGAGGGTGTGAGAAGTTGGCCTGGTATATGCTGTTCACTAATTAAAGTGGACACCTTGCACCAGAACAATTCAACTCTTATGGTAGATAGGTTTAAGACAACCTTTATAGAAAGCTATCCTAGTGGTAGCTGTGGAGAGCAGCCTTCAGGCTAAGTCTTGAAGGAATGTAAAGCAGCTTGTTTTACCACACAATCTCTTGAATCACCAAATGAAAAGACACCACACAGGTATATATATCAAATATATATGTATTTATTAATAAACACTCTCTACTAATCTCTTTATGAGATTAGAGGGCAGTACAAGTCAAATATTATCAGAATAAGTTTAGCACAATTGAATATTACAATCTTAGTTTGCTAGACCTAGGTCTAGGGCACCTAGAATCGAGGGACCCCCAAGAACCACCCCAGGTAGTTGTAGGAGACCCACAGGGGACGGACGCGGTGACCTGGCACCGATGCGAATCCTGTACGAGTCTATGCACTCAGACGCGATTGAGATATCAATGTTAAAGGTCCCTTGCGTGTTCGAGGCGAACACACCGATCGGTCCTTGTACGAGTCAAAGGACGCGGTTACAGATGGAATTGCAAGGGAGTTGGACGCGGTGTGTCTAACACAGACGCGAACCTTGTACGAGTCAGTGCGAGAGTCGCACTTGGAAAGTTAGAGTTTTAGGACACTTCGAGGGAAGCTACAAGCAAGTCACTTACAGGGTAAGTAGTTCTAGGGCCCACACCCACAGGAGCACTCTAGTGCTGAAGTTACCTCACCCAGGGGAGCCGGGTGCATAGGTGTTCTTTGGTGTCGGGTAGGGGCGTCGTTTTCAATGGGAGCCAGTGAAGACTTGCTGCTTGCGGCGACAGAAGAAGTGTCCGGAGGAATCCAAGCCTGGATTCGGAAGATAGAAGACCTGAAAGCAGAGGGGACAGTGTTCAAAGTCACTTGGCAGTGACTCGGGGCAAGGAAGATGGATGCCCACCGTCGTCGCAAGATTCAGGTCGTTCGCAGTTGCCTTGACTCTTCAGCCACGAGGTCCAGGAGGTGTCGACGATGACCAGGAGCTGGATTCGGCGTATCCCACAATGTTTGCAGCTTACTGTGGTGTCGGCGACTCGATCGGAGCCAACAAGCCTGGGTAACAGCAAGTCTTG
This sequence comes from Calotriton arnoldi, assembly GCA_963921515.1. Taxonomy (NCBI): domain Eukaryota; kingdom Metazoa; phylum Chordata; class Amphibia; order Caudata; family Salamandridae; genus Calotriton; species Calotriton arnoldi. The sequence goes on along the minus strand of CAWUFW010015887.1, from coordinate 285,802 downwards.
AAGAAAGTGCGAAGAGGCAATGGCGCAGACCAGCAAGGTCTGTGGGACTCACCCAGCAAGGGTAAGTCAGGGCAGGCCTGGAGCAACCAGAGGAGCCCTTTGGTTTCTTTAGGAAGTCTTCTGGGGACCCACAAGCCGGCTGGCAAGGGATCGCGAAGACGCCTCAGGAGGATTCGCTCACAGGGGCCCACGGTCACTCGGGACGTTGTAGGCCGCTGATCTTAGGAGGGATTCCTGCTGGAGGCTGGGACCACACGTGGTCCAAAGCACAAGTTCGTGGAACGTTGTGAAGGGGTTGCACTCAACAATAGTGCATGGTACCCAGGGGTCGCGGTTCCTCGTTACTCTTGGGGTCCACTGGCCTCAGCTTCGCTGGGGACTCACGATGGCCTTTGAGAAGTCAGGAAATCCACTTCTTGGGCTGCAGGGACTTCGGACTCCGGTGGGAGCGGCGTAGTTTGCGACCATCATTTGTAGTTTTTGGTGCCTGCCAAGCAGGGGACTCACTCCTTGACTCCAAGGGAGATTCTTCAGTCTTCCAAGGGTAGTGGAACGTCGAAGGTCCAGGATTCTTCTTCAGAGCGTCGTCCAGGGAAAATCTAGGGTGCAATGCACAGGTTCCCCCTCTTATACTAAAAGAAAGGGAGGGACTAGCTCTATGACCCTACCTATGGGAGGGTCAGGGGAGTGGGCGGCTACACCCACTTCCCTTTGTCCAGTTTCGCGCCAGAGCAGGGACAGGTAGCCCCTGAGCCGGTTTGAACTGGCATATGCACAGAGGAGCCTTCTGCTCCCCAGTGCAGGACTTCAAAGCACTCTAAGAGTGCACCCACCCAGCCCCAATATACTAAACCCTGTCTGGAAGGTGGTCACACCCCTTGGGACAGGATATCTATTGTTGGGCTTCCTCCACTGCGAGTGTTGGTCATCAGCAGGAGGGCAGCCCAGTGTCTGTGACTGGTGGCATCCATTTTGTGATGCCAGGGCTCTGCAGGATTCTACCGCGTTTCCACAGTAGGTACATGTCTATCCCTCTAGAAGGGTGGAATGCTACCTCCGGTCGCCAGGACTGGCGGGGGGTAGTATTCCAAGATGTTTGACACCAAACACGACATGTTTCGATGCAGCCATTCCAAAGTTAGCATTTTACCGCGAGGATATAATGCACTTAAAAGTATATGGTTTAATCCAGCATCCACAAACAGCACTCAGAGAATGGACTCTGAGAGCTGCAGAGGGGCCCTGCTCAGGCAGAGGCACCTCCTCACATAGAAGCCAAGCCCCTGCCCTCAGGATTGATAGGGCCTGCCTTAGGGGTGACTGATAGGTTTATATGTGTGTGTAGGAGAGATATAGGGACCTATATCTCAGTGAGGGGTGCTAGCACTTCCTCACCCAGGCTGCAGTAGCAGGCCTGTGGTGTCAGATTTAGTCTGCTTCCCAGGGGTGGCATAATACATGCTTCAGCCCCTGGTAGGCCTGTGAAGTACATATGCCCTTGGTACCTAAGGTACCATATACTAGGGACTCATAAGGTACCACAGTATCCAATCACTAGTGCACCTAGAGTGCACTCCAAGTCGCTTAAAGAGAAAGCAGATAGGCTGGGGACCTGAATAGCAGGTTCCCAGCCAAACTAAGTCAAAACCAACAAAACACCAGGAAAAAAGTGGGGGCAACCATGTAGTCAGATTCCACCTTCCTACATAACCCCCCAAAACGAAAGGAGATGAGGCTAACCTTGTCCAGGTGAGCCTGTATTTACTGAGTGGCCATATGAGGAAGTACCTGCACTAGCATGGTTACCCCCTGTCTTATGGTCCAATAAGTTATCCCTCACCCTAAGGGTAGGAGAGGGTCTCCACCATGGGGAATTACTACCTGTGGGGTGTTTTGGTAAAGGACAAGGCTGAGGAGGTGTCTGAGCAGGGAAGTGAGACCCTAGGGAAGTTGGTCTCAGTTTCCTCAGATCACGGGTCACCATGTATGCCTGTATTTCCATGACTGAGCTGCACTTTGCTCTAAGGTTCAACCTTTGGCTGCCTACAGCTGGGGGCTGGGTCCCTTTGGGTGGAACACTGGAGGGACATGGCAGGTTTGGAACCTTTTGGTTCCAGGTTTGCCCTTGCCTAACAGAGTCCTTCTGGGGAAGGTCCCTACACAAAGGTATGGGGGATCCCTCAGTGTGTGGAGGAATTTTCACCTGGCTAGGGCTACTAGACTGGGTGCCCCTAATCTGCTGATGGGGGGGTTCCTCTGGACAGGGGGCCCTGTGGGGTCCAAAGACCCCCCTGACCTCTGCAGCCCTGGGCTGACTGAGGCAGGGTAGAGAGGGGCAGGTTACCTGCTCCAGACTGGGTACCACCTTGGAAGGGTCCTCTGCCATCAGGGGTGGGGCCAGGCCAGGCCTGACTACCTCTGGGGCAGTTCCTTCACTAGGGATAGGATCAGTTCCCTGAGGAGGCTGACCCTTACCTGCTGTCTGGGGGGAAGGAGACTTGTCTTCAACCCCTGTGCTCTCTTTTGGGGGAGAGTGGGACATTCTTCCAGGCTCCATCTCTCCAGCATTTCCCTGGGCTGGGGCTGTGGCCATCACAGCCCCACTAGCTTTTTCAGGGACGCCTAGCATCTTCAGATGGGTTTGGTGTTCAACTTCAGCCCAGGCTGAAATGTCCAGATCATTGCCCATCAGGCAATCTACAGGCAAGTTGGGGGACACTGCCACTCTTTTTGGGCCTGTGACCCCTCCCAGCTGAGATTGACTATGGCCATGGGGTGATCTGTCCTGACACCATCAATGTTGGTCACCTGGTACTTAAACTCAGGTAAAAGCTGGTGAGGGGGACTAGTTTCCCTGCCACCATGGTGACACTAGCCCCTGTGTCCCTGAATGCCACAGCCTTCTGACCATTAATCATTGGCTCCAGTCTGTACCTGCCCAATGCAATGGGACCCATGGTAAAGGTGGCAAATCCTATACCACCATCAGAGTCTGAGGAGTCTGTTGAGGGGGACCTGTCTAAACTAGGGCCCACCTCGGTTCCTCTTGCAAAAGCACCTAACTTTTTGGGTGCACTACTCCCAACTGGAGGATTACTACTGGTAGTACCAGGAGGGGTGGTAGTAGTTGTTGGAGGAACATTTTCCTTATTGCCAATCCTGGGACAACTGGGATCAGATTTCCAGTGCCCAGGCTTTTTACAGACATGGCAATAGGGTTTCTTTTCAGGAGAGGAAGGAGTTTGGGACCCACCCCCAGAAGAGGACTTTTGGGGCCCTGTAGTGGACTTATCCTTAGATTTATCCCCACCTTTCTCTTGGGACTTGGTAGAATCTTTCTTCTGGTCACCACCCTGATTCTTAGGCCTCACCCTGGTTCTGACCCATTTGTCTGCCTTCTTTCCCAATCCTTGGGGAGAGGTCAGATCCGAGTCCACCAGGTACTGGTGCAAAAGCTGGTTTTGACAGTTATTAAGGATCTGCTCCCTCATAATCAAATTGTACAATCCTTTGAGATCAGTAACCCTACTGCCAATCAGCCAACCCTCCAGAGCCTTGGTTGCACAATCTACAAAGTCAGTCCAGTCCTGAGTCTGTGCCTTCTGGGTGTCTCTGAACTTCAACCTGTACTGCTCAGTGGTTAAGCCAAACCCATCTATCAGTGCACTCTTCAGGACTTCATAGTTATCAGCATCCTCTTCTCTAACAGTGAGGAGCTTGTCTCTACCTTTATCTGAAAAGGAGAGCCACAAGATTGCTGCCCACTGCCTTTGGGGGACCTGTTGGACTCTACAGGCCCTTTCCATAGCAGTTATCCACTTGTGGATATCATCCCCACTCTGGTAGGGAGGAACAACCTTGCTCAGGTTCCTATGGCCTGGAATAGATTCACTGCCTCTAGGGACACTGTTGCTGCCACCAAGGGGTTCTAACCCCTCTCCTCTAGAAGTTCTCTGGATCTCCAGGGCTTCTCTATCCAGTGCCAACTGCTTGGTTCTGAGGGCAACTCTTGCTTCCTCATACTGCAGCAGTTTGCACATTCTTTCAGAGGAGGTCTCTCTTATGGGAAAGTATGAGTTCCTCTGGTGGACAAATTCTCTGCCAGAGTGATAAGAGTGCTCAGATTCCCTGGAAGGGGACCTATGCCTCTCATCCACTCTGTCAGTTCTCTTAGGGAGAATTCCTCTGTCCTTTTCAGGCCCCTTGAGGCCTGGCCCTTCAATCACAGAGTCCTGGTCATTCGGATTTTCATCGTCTGACCCAGATACTGTAATTGACCCACCCACTGATTCAGACCCATTAGCTCCTAGAGCCAATCTAAGATCATCTGCTGTCAGCAGATCTATCAGGTGCAGGGTTGAGGGACTCTGTCCTAGCCTCAGGTGTCTTTCAACACACATGGCTCTCAAGTCAGAGAAAGCCATGTCCTTATACTGAGGCTGAGTGGATCCACTGGTTCCACCCTTTAAGGACATTCTAGTGTTGTGCAGTGTTGTACTACCTACACTAGTTTGTGGAAAACTGATACTAGCTTGAGCTGTAGAAAGGGTGTGCTATCCCTTGGCACACAGCTCTAAGTTCAGTAGAACTTATCGATACTAAGCTTGACTTTATATGTACCTTAAGTACCTATAGTGGTTTTCAGTTAGTAATTCAAATAGAGATTTTCTGGTAAAACAATAGCAAGCTGGAATCCCACACGCTGCCCACCAATGTGAGAAGTTGGCCTGGTATATGCTGTTCACTAATGAAAGTGGACACCTTGCACCAGAACAATTCGACTCTTATGGTAGATAGGTTTAAGACAACCTTTATAGAAAGCTATCCTAGTGGTAGCTGTGGAGAGCAGCCTTCAGGCTAAGTCTTGAAGGAATGTAAAGCAGCTTGTTTTACCACACAATCTCTTGAATCACCAAATGAAAAGACACCACACAGGTATATATATCAAATATATATGTATTTATTAATAAACACTCTCTACTAATCTCTTTATGAGATTAGAGGGCAGGAACATATGTACAAGTCAAATATTATCAGAATAAGTTTTGCACAATTGAATATTACAATCTTAGTTTGCTAGACCTAGGTCTAGGGCATCTAGAATCGAGGGACCCCCAAGAACCACCCCAGGTAGTTGTAGGAGACCCACAGGGGACGGACGCGGTGACCTGGCACCGATGCGAATCCTGTACGAGTCTATGCACTCAGACGCGATTGAGATATCAATGTTAAAGGTCCCTTGCGTGTTCGAGGCGAACACACCGATCGGTCCTTGTACGAGTCGAAGGACGCGGTTACAGATGGAATTGCAAGGGAGTTGGACGAGGTGTGTCTAACACAGACGCGAACCTTGTACGAGTCAGTGCGAGAGTCGCACTTGGAAAGTTAGAGTTTTAGGACACTTCAAGGGAAGCTACAAGCAAGTCACTTACAGGGTAAGTAGTTCTAGGGCCCACACCCACAGGAGCACCGTAGTGCTGAAGTTACCTCACCCAGGGGAGCCGGGTGCATAGGTGTTCTTTGGTGTCGGGTCGCGGCGTCGTTTTCAATGGGAGCCAGTGAAGACTTGCTGCTTGCGGCGACAGAAGAAGTGTCCGGAGGAATCCAAGCCTGGATTCGGAAGTTGGAAGACCTGAAAGCAGAGGGGACAGTGTTCAAAGTCACTTGGCAGTGACTCGGGGCAAGGAAGATGGATGCCCACCATCATCGCAAGATTCATGTCGTTCGTGGTTGCCTTGACTCTTCAGCCACGAGGTCCAGGAGGCGTCGACGACAACCAGGAGCTGGATTCGGCGTGTCCCACAATGTCTGCAGCTTACTGTGGTGTCGGCGACTCGATTGGAGCCAACAAGCCTGGGTAACAGCAAGTCGTGGGGAAAGTGCGAAGAGGCAATGGCGCAGACCAGCAAGGTCTGTGGGACTCACCCAGCGAGGGTAAGTCAGGGCAGGCCTGGAGCAACCAGGGGAGCCCTTTAGTTTCTTTAGGAAGTCTTCTGGGGACCCACAAGCCGGCTGCAAAGGGATCGCGAAGACGCCTCGGGAGGATTCGCTCACAGGGGCCCAAGGTCACTCGGGACGTTGTAGGCCGCTGATCTTAGGAGGGATTCCTGCTGGAGGATGGGACCACACGTGGTCCAAAGCACAAGTTCGTGGAGCATTGTGAAGGGGTTGCACTCGACAATAGTGCACGGTACCCAGGGGTCAAGGTTCCTCGTTACTCTTGGGGTCCACTGGCCTCAGCTTCGCTGGGGACTCACGATGGCCTTTGAGAAGTCAGGAAATCTACTTCTTGGGCTGCAGGGACTTCGGACTCCGGCGGGAGCGGCGTAGTTTGCGACCATCGTTTGTAGTTTCTGGTGCCTGCCAAGCAGGGGAGTCACTCCTTGACTCCAAGGGAGATTCTTCAGTCTTCCAAAGGTAGAGGAACGTCGAAGGTCCAGGATTCTTCTTCAGAGCGTCGTCGAGGGAAAATCTAGGATGCAATGCACAGGTTCCCCCTCTTATACTAAAAGAAAGGGAGGGACTAGCTCTATGACCCTACCTATGGGAGGGTCAGGGGAGTGGGCGGCTACACCCACTTCCCTTTGTCCAGTTTCGCGCCAGAGCAGGGACAGGTAGCCCCTGAGCCGGTTTGAACTGGCATATGCACAGAGGAGCCTTCTGCTCCCCCAGTGCAGGACTTCAAAGCACTCTAAGAGTGCACCCACCCAGCCCCAATACACTAAACCCTGTCTGGAAGGTGGTCACACCCCCTTGGGACAGGATATCTATTGTTGGGCTTCCTCCACTGCGAGTGTTGGTCATCAGCAGGAGGGCAGCCCAGTGTCTGTGACTGGTGGCATCCATTTTGTGATGCCAGGGCTCTGCAGGATTCTACCGCGTTTCCACAGTAGGCACATGTCTATCCCTCTAGAAGGGTGGAATGCTACGCCCGCCGCCAGGACTGGTGGGGGTAGTATTCCAAGATGTTTGACACCAAACACGACATGTTTCGATGCAGCCATTCCAAAGTTAGCATTTTACCGCGAGGATATAATGCACTTAAAAGTATATGGTTTAACCGCATCCACAAACAGCACCAGAGAATGGACTCTGAGAGCTGCAGAGGGGCCCTGCTCAGGCAGAGGCACCCCCTCACATAGAAGCCAAGCACACTGCCCTCAGGATTGATAGGGCCTGCCTTAGGGGTGACTGATAGGTTTATATGTGTGTGTAGGAGAGATATAGGGGACCTATATCTCAGTGAGGGGTGCTAGCACTTCCTCACCCAGGCTGCAGTAGCAGGCCTGTGGTGTCAGATTTAGTCTGCTTCCCAGGGGTGGCATAATACATGCTTCAGCCCCTGGTAGGCCTGTGAAGTACCTATGCCCTTGGTACCTAAGGTACCATATACTAGGGACTCATAAGGTACCACAGTATCCAATCACTAGTGCACCTAGAGTGCACTCCAAGTCGTTTAAAGAGAAAGCAGATAGGCTGGGGACCTGAATAGCAGGTTCCCAGCCAAACTAAGTCAAAAACCAGCAAAACACCAGGAAAAAAAGTGCGGGCAACCATGTAGTCAGATTCCACCTTCCTACATAGGGCCATTGAGGGCTTGCTATTTTGCCAGCAGTGATTAACAGCGCTTACCATCTGTGGAATTATTATGGACACTACAAATCCCAGACTACTCCGTTTGAGACGTGATGGAGTGGCCCATCCAGGGCGTACTATTTAGTATTTAAATACGGGGTGTTGTCCCGTGCTTTTTCGAACTGCCGAAGCCTCTGAGGAGGAGTTGAGATACTCCAGAAACGTGTCAGGCATTAACGGCGGTCGAGCTGCTCATGGAATCGGTATGCTGGATGTGCGCATACCTTCTAAACTTGTGGCTGCTGTCCGAGTTCTTCTTGTATGTTGGGTACTCTTGGAGCTTTGATATTAAACGCGGCTACCCTGCCGCGGAGGAGCACCACCCTGAGATTCAAGGGGGCCACGTGGTTTGGTATTCACCGAGCCATAAGAGTGGGACAGCAGCTTAGGATTTAGCGCCCACTAGCATACCGAGGGCCATTGAGGGCTTGCTATTTTGGCAGCAGTGATTAACAGCGCTTACCATCTGTGGAATTATTAGGGACACTACAAATCCCAGACTACTCCGTTTGAGACGTGACGGAGCAGCCCATCCAGGGCGTACTATTTAGTATTTAAATACGGGGTGGTGTCCCGTGCTTTTTTGAACTTCCGAAGCCTCTGAGGAGGAGTTGAGATACTCCAGAAATGCATCAGGCATTAACGGCGGTCTAGCTGCTCTTGGAATCGGTATGCTGGATGTGCGCATACCTTCTAAACTTGTGGCTGCTGTCCGAGTGCTCCTTGTATGTTGGGTACTCTTGGAGCTTTGATATTAAACGCGGCTATCCTGCCGCGGAGGAGCACCACCCCGAGATTCAAGGGGGCCACGTGGTTTGTTATTCACCGAGCCATAAGAGTGGGACAGCAGCTTAGGATTTAGCGCGCACTAGCATACCGAGGGCCATTGAGGGCTTGCTTTTTTGCCAGCAGTGATGAACAGCGCTTACCATCTGTGGAATTTTTATGGACACTACAAATCCCAGACTACTTCGTTTGAGACGTGACGGAGCGGCCCATCCAGGGCGTACTATTTAGTATTTAAATACGGGGTGGTGTCCCGTGCTTTTTCGAACTGCCAAAGCCTCTGAGGAGGAGTTGAGATACTCCAGAAATGCGTCAGGCATTAACGGCGGTCGAGCTGCTCATGGAATCGGTATGCTGGATGTGCGCATATCTTCTAAACTTGTGACTGCTGTCCGAGTGCTCCTTGTACGTTGGGTACTCTTGGAGCTTTGATATTAAACGCGGCTACCCTGCCGCGGAGGAGCACCACCCCGAGATTCAAGGGGGCCACGTGGTTTGGTATTCACCGAGCCATAAGAGTGGGACAGCAGCTTAGGATTTAGCGCGCACTAGCATACCGAGGGCCATTGAGGGCTTGCTATTTTGCCAGCAGTGATGAACAGCGCTTACCATCTGTGGAATTTTTATGGACACTACAAATCCCAGACTACTCCATTTGAGACGTGACGGAGCGGCCCATCCAGGGCGTACTATTTAGTATTTAAATACGGGGTGGTGTCTCATGCTTTTTCGAACTGCCAAAGCCTCTGAGGAGGAGTTGAGATACTCCAGAAACGCGTCAGGCATTAACGGGGGTCGAGCTGCTCATGGAATCGGTATGCTGGATGTGCGCATACCTTCTAAACTTGTGGCTGCTGTCCGAGTGCTCCTTGTACGTTGGGTAATCTTGGAGCTTTGATATTAAACGTGGCTACCCTGCCGTGGAGGAGCACCACCCCGAGATTCAAGGGGGCCACGTGGTTTGGTATTCACGAGCCATAAGAGTGGGACAGCAGCTTAGGATTTAGCGCTCACTAGCATACCAAGGGCCATTGAGGGCTTGCTATTTTGCCAGCAGTGATTAACAGCGCTTACCATCTATGGAATTATTATGGACACTACAAATCCCAGACTACTCCGTTTGAGATGTGACGGAGCGGCCCATCCAGGGCGTACTATTTAGTATTTAAATACGGGGTGGTGTCCCGTGCTTTTTCGAACTGCTGAAGCCTCTGAGGAGGAGTTGAGATACTCCAGAAACGCGTCAGGCATTAACGGCTGTCGAGCTCCTCATGGAATCGGTATGCTGGATGTGCGCATACCTTCTAAACTTGTGGCTGCTGTCCGAGTGCTCCTTGTACGTTGGGTACTCTTGGAGCTTTGATATATATATATATATATATATATATATATATATATATATATATATATATATATATATATTCACTGAAAAAACCATAAGGTTTTAGGGACAGTTATAGTTAGTTGGACATTGCACTCGTACAAAACCCGTGAAATTCCCCCGTTATAGTTAGTTCAGGTAACTATAACTCGCGCCCCGCAATGCACTGCTGATGACGTCACATATTACATCACTCATGACATGGTCAGTGACATCACTGATGACATCACTGATGACATCTCAAATGACATCACTGATGACATCACTGATGACATCATCCAGTGACTGTGTGTTTCTGTAAAGTTTAAATATGTTTAATATATATAGGGAAAGGCGTATTGAAGAATGAGTGGGTGTAGAAGCGCCTGAATGGATGATTTAGTAGGTGCGTGACTGAGTCTATAAGTGAGTGATTAAACGTATCTTACTGGATGCATGGGTGAGTGACTAAACTGTGTGAATGTCTGTATCCGTCTGTCTGTTGTTGTGTAAGCAACTGCATGGGTTTCTGACTAGCTAAATGAGTGTCTATATGGGTTATGGATTGGTTCTCTGAGTATCTGTATGGGTGCCTCAGTGTTTGTGTGGGTGGGGTGTGTGTGACTGTGCATAGATGTGTGAGTGGGTGATTCACTGGGTGCATGGTTTCAAGAGTGCGTCTGTGATGGACTGTATGGGTGGGTGAGTGTGTGTATGGGTGTGTTAGTGATTGAATGTATATCTCAGTGGTACATGTGTGAGTAACTACATATGTGAAAGGCAGTATATATGTTGGTTGGAGTATATAAATGGCTATAAGTGAGAGTGTGTGATTGTGAGAGTGGCTATATGGATGAGTGTGTACTTGCATCAGTGATTGCATAGGAGCGTAAGAATGTGCTAGTATTTTTATGAGTAAGTGAGCTGGTGTGTATAACTGTATAGGTGAGTAAATTGGAGTGTGATTAATTATTTGCATGACTGACTAGGTGTGTGAGTACCTCTATGGATGAGTTGCGTTGTGTGAGTGTTTATATAGGTGTATGAGTGCATATGATAGTCCTGTACTGAGTGACCGTAAGTATGAGTGACTGTACGGGTGAGTGAGTAGATGTGTGTGTGTAGACCTAAGAATCAGTGAGTGGGTATGTACTTATTGGTATTGGAGTGTGTATCGTTTTGAGAATGGCAGTCTGTAATTTAGAGTGGGTGTTTCAAAACTTATATTAGGGTGTGAGAAGATGCATTAAATTCTCACATGGATGATGTCATCAGTGATGTCATCAGTGATGTCATTTGAGATGTCATCAGTGATGTCATCAGTGATGTCACTGACCATGTCATGAGTGATGTAATATGTGACGTCATCAGCAGTGCATTGCGGGGCGCGAGTTATAGTTACCTGAACTAACTATAACGGGGAATTTCACGGGTTTTGTACGAGTGCAATGTCCAACTAACTATAACTGTCCCTAAAACCTTATGGTTTTTCAGTGAATTTCTAAGGTTTTTTAAATGCTAATTTCTAACTATAACGTGCCTGAAACCTATGGTTTTTTCAGTGAATTTCAAAGGTTTTTTAAATGCTAATTTCTAACTATAACGTCTCTGAAACCTATGGTTTTTTCAGTGAATTTCAAGGTTTTTTAAATGCTAATTCCTAACTATAACATGTCTGAAACCTACGGTTTTTTCAGTGAATTTCAAAGGTTTTGTAAATGACAATTTTTAAATGTATTAATTGTTATATTTATTTTTTCATACTGATTTACTACATTTTTAGAAACAATTTTTTTTTACATATTTTATTTTTAAATTACATTGTAATTACATTATACATTACAAAAAATACTTTCTCAGAATGAATTACTTTAGTTTAAATACTTTGCACATAGGCAATAGACTTTTAAGTACAGTAGTTACAGTTGTTGCAATGGGCAACACATTTTCAAACACAATGCAACATTCAGCTCAATGTGAATTTCTAGTTAAATGCAATTAGTTACTTTATGGATTACTTTTCTAACCACAGGACTGGATCCTAGATTCAGTCCTGGGACATCTCCTGTAAACAGTTGAGTAAAAGCGTTTTGGTTACAGTAGTGATTTTTAAGGAATATTATTGTATTTTAAAAGTTGACACTTAGAAACTTTTTCTCATAGAATCACCAATGTTATCCTATGGAAGGAAATTCACTTAGCAGGTAAAAACTGTTATCGTTACTTTTTCTTACTCAGTGTTGGATCCTGGATCCAGCACTGGTGCATCTCCTGTAAACAGTTGAAAGAATGCGTTTAAGTCATACAGGCGATTTTTAAGGAATATTTGTAGTTTGTGAAAATCGACACTTGAAACTTTTCTGCTGAAAACCAGACAATGGATTCCTATGGAAGGAAATACAAGTTACTGGTAAGTACGGTTAGAATTACTTTTCAGGGTCAGTGCTGGGCTAAAAGATGCAGCACTGGGTTCTCTCCTGATAACAGGTGAGTAAATTGGAATTCGTACTTTGGTTGATTTTAGAGGAATATTATAAAGTTCCAAAACTCCACACTTAGAAGAATTTCCAAGTGAAACCAGTCAATGTTAGCCTATGAAGGAAATTCAAGTTACTGGTAAGTACGGTTAAAATTACTTTTGAGGATCAGTACTGGGCTGAAAGATGCAGCACTGAGGTCTCTCCTGATAACAGGTGAGTAAATCGGAATTCGTATTTCGGCTGATTTTAGAGGAATATTTTAAAGTTCCAAAACTCCACACTTAGAAGAATTTCCAAGTGAAACCAGTCAATGTTAGCCTATGGAAGGAAATTCAAGTTACTGGTAAGTACGGTTAAAATTACTTTTCAGGACCAGTACTGGGCTGAAAGATACAGCACTGAGGTCTCTCCTGATAACAGGTGAGTAAATCGGAATTCGTATTTCGGCTGATTTTAGAGGAATATTTGTATGTTTCAAAAATCAACACTTAGAAACTTTTTCAGCAAAAAGCAGGCAATGATATCCTATGGAAGGAAATTTAAGTTACTGGTAAGTACGGTTAAAATTACTTTTCAGGATTAGTACTGGGCTGAAAGATGCAGCACTGAGGTCTCTCCTGATAACAGGTGAGTAAATCAGAATTCGTAGTTCGGCAGATTTTAGAGGAATATTTGCACAATGGTGAAGGGAGGGCGGGGCCTGAGGTGACATCTGTGCAAACGCGCCCTGTGGCGCGTTTTAAGTTGGGGGATTAAGTCCCCTTGAATCATGAGGGTCCCTAGGGGCCAACTAGCCCACCAGGAACCTCCAGTATGCGCCAGGGGCTGCGTTGCAGAGACGTGTAGAGAGGCCACACCCCTTTACACCTCTCTGCAACGCAGCTCTGTGGCACTTTCTGGATGTACCTGTTGGGCTAGTTGGCCTCAGGGACCCTCAGGATTGAAGGGGATTTAATTCCCCATCTTAAAACGCGCCATGGGGCCTGTTTGCACACATGTCACCTCAGGCCCCGCCCTCCCTTCACCACTGTGCAAACGCGCCCCGTGGCGCATTTTAAGTCGGGGATTAACTCCCTTGAATCCTGAGGGTCCCTGGGGTGCAACTAGCCCACCAGCTACCTCCATTAAGCGCCACAGAGCTGCGTTGCACAGAGGTGTAAAAGGGGCGTGGCCTCTGTCCACCTCTGTGCAACGCAGCCCCCTGGTGCATACTGGAGGTTCCTGGTGGGCTAGTTGGCCCCCAGGGACCCCCAGTATTCAAGGGGAATTCGTTCCCCCTCTGCAAACGCGCCTCGCGATGCCGTTTTTTAAATTATTATTTTTTTTTTTTAAAAGGGGGCTGTGTGGCCCCCTTTTTAGTAATTTTTGAGCCCTGGGGACCCCATCCCCCAGGGCCTGTCCCCTTTAAAAAAAAAAAAAAAGGACTGGGAAGGGGACCGCGTGGGCCCCCTCCCGTGGCCAATTTCGACCCGGGGACCCCATCCCCCGGGCCATAGCCACCTTTTTTTTTTATTTGATGGAGGGGGCTGCCTGGCCCCCTCCTAAGGCCTCCTTAGGCCCCGGGGACCCCATCCCCGGGGCTGGCCCTATCCTTTGGGGTCCGTGGGGGACCCCAAATCCCCACGGACCCTGCTGGCTCCCCGCCTCCTGCGGCATTGCTTTTCCACATGGGGAGCTGCTAATATGCAGCTCCCCATGTGGAAAGCAATTCTGCTTTGAATTTTGGAAGCAAGAGCAGCTTTCCCTGCTCTCGCTTCCAAAATTCAAAGCAGTTCTGAATGACAGGACGGGAGCCGCGAGGCTCCCGTCCTGTCATTGCAAACAGCAGTGTCCCGGGGTAGGCACCCCGGGACACTGCAGGAGCCGGCCCTGGGGGTGGCGGTCCCCAGGGCCATCACTGTCTCCAGGAGGGGGCCGCGCGGCCCCCTCCCCACATTTTCAAAGCCCCGGGAGATGGTGGTCCCGGGGCTTGGGGGTCCAAAACGGACCCCCATTTTCAATTTTGTTAGTGCCCCGGGGAGGTGGTGGTCCCGGGGCGTGTGGGGGCTGGAGTCCCCCACAAAGGTTAATTTAATAAATAAAGAAGCCCCGGGAGGTGGTGGTCCCGGGGCTGCGGGAGGGCTCAGAGCCCTCCCGCAACTTTTCTAATAAAGCCCCGGGGGTGGCGGTCCCCGGGGCTTGGGGGCCCTTAGAGGCCCCCATACATAAAATAAACCCCCAGCATGCCCCCGGGACTTGGCCCACCCGGGGGCAATTGCATCGAGCGCGGGAGACCGCGCTCGATTTTTTTTTCGGCAGGATCCGCGCTCCCTGAGCGCATCCTGCCGATTTTTTTTTTTTAAATGTTTTTTTTGCCCAGGGGTCCTTGTGGGACCCCTGAGCAGGCCTAGGGGTTAGGGTGTTTCTACCCTGCCCCCTTTGTGCGTTTTGCGCACTTGTTTCTTTTTTTCTCGGCGGGATCCGCGCACCCTAAGCGCATCCCGCCGATTTAAAAAAAAATGCTTTTTCTGCCCAGGGGTCCTTGTGGGACCCCTGAGCAGACCTAGGGGGTCAGGGTGTTTCTACCCTGCCCCCTTTGCGCTTTGCGCACTTGTTTCTGTCCCTCGGTTCTACCGAGGACAAAATGGCTGCCAACACTTCTTGATTTGGAGTGTTGACAGCCAATTAGCATGCAGCTCGTGATCGGGAGGGTACGCGGATCCGACGCGCCCATAGATATATATGTGATTTTAATTGTGAATTTCTCAGGAACTACTGAGTGGATTTACACCATTTTAGCAAAAGGCACCAGTCTGAACCAAGGGCTACCTCTTTGCCAAATTTGGGGTAATTCCGTTCAGCAGTTCGGGCTGTAGCTGCGACTAAAGGTTCCTATGGAAAAATGAATGGGGAAAACGCGTTTTGGGACCCCCCTTTTTTCTCGGCCCCCGCTTGACGTATCACCCCGAGACTTTCAGGGTAGGAGCAGACCGGAGCGCCCCAACAAGTTGGAAGCTTTCGCGAAGATTCGTCAACCGGCGCCAACGTTATTGCAAATAGAATGTCGCGGATTTCCTATGGATAATAGGTCCTAACTATAACTATCTACTGGCGACCGCCAGTAGATAATATATATATATATATATATTCACACATCAGGATTGCCCAGATACAAGACCGCACTCCGTAGCTGGTAAGTAACATACTTTATTTCAGAAGGCATCCAGCTTGGCATCCCCACAGAAAACGTCCCTGGCCTTACGCGTTTCGAATCTCTTTTGATTCTCATCAGAGGCCCGTGTCAGCAGCCTCTATTTTCAACTGCATTCTCCCGCTCGAGTTTTATTCAAATTGCTTGGCTTCAGGTGTGCCTCCAAGATGGAAAGAACGTCATTATTTACAAAGCACTCTGGGAGATGTAGTTTGTTTAATTTCTTTCACGACCCTCCAGTGGGTTTGATTGCTGCACTTTGATATGGGACATGTTTATAGCCCTCCATTGGGCTTCAGGATGGAACTCTGGATGCCTATATTTAATTCACCAACTGCGCCCGCACAGAAGTGGAATCTTCCACCCCTTGGGTCCTTTGATTTGAAGATGGTGCGTCGTCTCACGCGGCCTGGAACCGCCGCGGTCATATTCACACATCAGGATTGCCCAGATACAAGACCGCACTCCGTAGCTGGTAAGTAACATACTTTATTTCAGAAGGCATCCAGCTTGGCATCCCCACAGAAAACGTCCCTGGCCTTACGCGTTTCGAATCTCTTTGCAAGGAGCAAGGAGCGGGCGCTCCGAAACGCGTAGGGTGACTTTGCTGAAATAAAATCATGCTGGAGAAAGTTTGTGGCCAAGGTGTGTTGTCCTTTTGGAGTATTTGGGACGGCGCTGTTTTTTGATTATAAGGATTTGCGACCCTGCCACGGCCCGCCATTGTAAGAGGCTCGGGTTTCCACGCAACCAAGCTGTTTTTTGATATATATATATATATATATATATATATATATCCAAACGTAAAAGGATGGAGCCAAATTTATTCAACTCCACCAACATGCCCAATACCAAAACTGTATGGTCTTCAGTTCACCTCATGCCTCTTTAATACACTACCAGGTACTCCCTCTCCCTTCATCTCACTCTTACAGTTTCCTGTTTCCTCAATTTGTGATGCTTTTTCCGTCTTTCTCTTCCTCTGTCTTTCTGCTTTGTGTGTTTTTACCCTCTCTTGCTATAATGTAGAAAAATAAGTGTTGGTTCCCAAAAACAAGTGCTGGTGGCCCCCAACGACAACCAATGGCTCAAATTAAACACTGCCTCCGTGTAATATTAGCCTCAAAGTGACTAATGAGAGGTGTTTTGAAGGACCAATACCCCACTTAGGGCCTAACTATGAGTTTGGTGGTCCATAAGAGCACCAAACTTGCGGTGGTGGTTGGGGACCGCCGCACTGGTGGTCCGACAGCCGTATTACAAGTACGGCGTTTGGACCTCCATGGGACTGCTGCAATCACCAATTAGTTCAGTGTTCTGAGGGCTGCAATATGCTTGGTGGTGCTGCTGCGACTTGACCAAGCATATTACGAGTTTCCTCACCACCAGCAGTCTCATGGCGGGTCTCATGCCATGAAAATTCTGGCGGTGAGGAAACTTAGGTGGCCCTACAGGGTCCTCTGTTCCCTCATGGCCTAGGGATGCATGCAGGAGGGGCACATGGTCTGCCCCCCTGTCTGCATGCACCTTCATTTCCAGCACGGCATGGACTTTACAGTCCATGCCGTGCTAGAACGTGCTGTGGCAGGCCCACGGTGTTGCCTTTCTAAGGCTCTCAAATGAGCCTTTGAAAGGCAGCGCCGTGGTCCAGCCACCGCAGGACCGCCTGCCTGGACTGCAACTTGTAATTCGGCAGGAGGTCGGTGGTTGGCTTTGGCGTTGTGGAAGCGGGGTGGTGGCGTGGTGCCCCGCTCCCACACCGCCAAAGTTGTAATTAG
This sequence comes from Calotriton arnoldi, assembly GCA_963921515.1. Taxonomy (NCBI): domain Eukaryota; kingdom Metazoa; phylum Chordata; class Amphibia; order Caudata; family Salamandridae; genus Calotriton; species Calotriton arnoldi. The sequence continues at coordinate 268,573 of CAWUFW010015887.1, read as the reverse complement.
GCCCTTAGTATGGTGTAAGGAAGGTAAGAGCTCTCCATGATTTCTCAGGAGTCAGGCGGTGTGGACTAAGAAACACGTTGTTTATAGGAAATCAGCTAGGCCTACTAACCATCAGAAAAGCCTTGGAGTGTAAACATGACGCAGAGTCAGGGTAAGATTTCAAAAACGGGATGTTGGTTAAATGATGTATTGCAAAAATAACATGAATTTGAAGATGACTGAGTTAAATAACATTATCTACTTTGGCATTATATACCTAGAGGATATATTTCTGTCATTCTGTCCACTACTGAGATATAACATGGGCTGTATAGTGACAGTCCAATTGTTGCAAATGTTGCGCTGTGAAGTCCATTTCCCGTATCAACAGATTCTCACAGTCAGGCCTGCTTTTGGGTTTTTCAACCCACTCTCTCCTGACATGGTTGTATTATTTTTGCTAAGTGTTTACTATCTTCAATAAGTCTTCCAATTGTCTTTCCTTGAAGTTAACGCCATGCTTTGATGTGATACTTATGATCAATTGTTTTGCTCTCAGTGACATTTCAAGCACAAATAATATATTCAAGCCTGGAGGAATATGGAAAAAGAAAACAATTTTAGGCTACTGTACGGCATATATATAATATTAAGATGTGAAAGAGTGAGCCAAACCCCTCCAGCAATGCAAAAAAGAACCTTAACTTTATATATAGGGAAAAAGAAACAAGATAAATTATCACACCACCCTGCAGAAGACCTGGTCCATCATTTCCTCGACTCGCCCTGCTATCATTTCCAACTGATATGACACTTTCTTTGAAATAGCTGATGCCTTGTTAGTACTCTCCATCAATTTAAAAGTGAAGATGGTAAAAGAAGCACAGTTTTTTCATTTGAAAAGATGTTTAAAAATGACAAATTGTTACAGAAACAAGGAGAAAAGGGATACATAGGTAGCAGTTAAATCGCACAGCAATGGTGATTTGGAGACACACACATATCGGGAAGAAGTAATCAATCCATCAGAACATTTGTAGTGGGCACACCACCTGTAGAGGGGCCTCCGAACACAGACACAGATGATAACAGGCAACGTTATGGAGATGAGGGTCACTCATAGTAAGTATTTAAGACAGAGTTTCCATAAGAAAGTCATTTTTTGTAACAACCTTGGTGTTGTTTGACAAACGTGCACAAAGCAATCCAAAAAAAGTTCATCCACTTTGGCTCCTTCATGGAAAGTTTCATGCTGATCCATCAAGTGAAAATAGCTGAACAAAATTACACTGATTTGGTGCAAGGTTAGAACTTTATACAGAAAGTATCATTTTTTGTGATTTGATGTAAATCTGTTCAGTAGTTTTTGAGAAATTAGCTTTTAAAGATGCGCTCTGGTTGGGCATGAAGAGGTTGAGCCTCAGAAAAAGTTAGAGATAACTGGACGGTTAGTCCTGTAGGAGTCCACTGGCACTCCAGCAGAGGCAAAAAATTCAAAATTAGCTGTTTCTGATTGGTCAAGGGAGCATTTTGTCCAGTCGGCTATGGTGATACTGTGGTACAAAAATAATCTGATTGGCTGGCCGCAATATCTAGGAAAATGTTGCAGCCACCATTACAGGACTCAGGGGCTCGGTCTCCAAATCCTGAAAAAGATTTGAAAAGAGCTTATAAGGGGGCAGGGTGAGCACATGCTGACCACTTGGCCATGTGGGAGGGTTCATATGGACCCCACCAGTCATTAACATAGAAAAACCTGATTTTGTTACTGGTACCTTGGTGCTTCCACAGGTCCAGGCAAGGCCTATGAGGTATCACAGTACTACTGCTGTAGCATGGTGTTGTGGTGCTGTGGTAATACCATTGTATTCAAAATCAAAATCAAAAATGTCACGCCAAAGGCCATGCACAGCAGGGGTTGGATTTCTCAATAGTGACCTGGCCCCGAGCCCAACCTAAAGGCAATGGGCAGTACGGTTGGTCACTTTATAGCAGTTTGAGTAAAGGGTCTGGCAAGATTGGAGGTCCCCGCTGTTAATGCTGAAGGCTCCAGGTAATTGGACGCAAGTTGCTCAAGTGGGATGGCCTGCGACCAAATGCCACTGTATACAACTGAAGGCCCTGTTAGTTTATGTTATGTTTAGTTGTAAAGCTCGCTATCACCAGCAAGGGCATCCTGGCATGGGGTTGGCAGCCTGCTGCAGGTTGGGTGCAGGGCCTGGCTCCAGGCCAGACACTGTGGCTAGCCCCCACTGCACCTACTGCACACGACAAAGGGCATGCATAACAGGTGTTGCCCATTCCACGGCAGATTGGGAGCCAACTCCAGCTGCACACAGCCAAAGGCCATGTGCAACAGTGGTTGGCCTCTCCCCGGGGGGGATACATGTTGCCCGAGGCGGTTGGGGGTATGCTCAACTTAAAATATTATAAAAAACACAGATATTCACTGGCAAAAACAAAGGTTATAGTAATGTTATAGTTTAGCATGGTAATAAGATCTTAGCTCATGTTAAAAAACTGAAATTCACTGAACAAAACAGGAGTTAAAGTGATGTTACAGTTAAGTTTGAAATGAGATGATATTTAAAAACCAAATTATAACTGAAATTCACCAATTATAAATTAGTGAACTAACTGTAACTTGTGCTCTGTCATGCACTGTTTATAATTTCACACATTATATCACTCATGACATGTTAAATGATATCACTGATGAGCTCACTGATGACATCTCAAATGACATAATTGTTGACATCATTGTGCAAGTGTCCTATAGGCTTTCTTGACTTCAGGTACTTCAACAAGCTACACTAGTGCCATATTTTGTATCACCAATCAAGTGATAATAAACATAGCCTTTGCCTACATGCTGGACACATAGCATATCTGCCAACTCATCCACAATTGGTGCATGTTACCCTATTCTTGCTAGTATTCACCCACCTAAGAAATAAAATGCTTCCATAGACGTTCATAGGGCTATCCACTTTTTAAATTTTGAACACCCTCTAAAGATGTTTGTGTTCTAGTCACCTTTATGGAATTACCCTCCTAAAGATTTCACATGACCTTTAACATGGTCAAGAGGCTGGCAGATATGCATTCACCACTGATAAGACACCTTCAGTCAGGCCCTATGGACAGCCCTCTTTAGTTTGGTAAAATAAACTACACACATTTCTTAGATGAGCACAATGGTTTAAACCTTGGAGTCATGCTTTCAACCACTATGTGAGTTATACCATTTTAAAACATTTAAACTTTTTTTCATCCTCACATTTTAGATTATTCAGCAATCTGCAATGCCTCCAAATCGTCAGCAAATATGCAAAAACAGCCACACCTTATAAACATTCCCTTAACATAGAATGTGTCCTTAATTCTATCTAACAACTATTTAACATGTGAACAGAAGCCTTGCTTTTCACACAGTTTACTTGCAATACGCTTTGACTTCAAGTCACAACCTACTGTGAAACATGCCTCTGTATCCCAAGCTAGGTGTACTCAGCCTTTAATATTTTTAACTTGGAGGACTCCTTGTATCCGAAACTTTATTGGTTGGTAAACCTTTCACAATTTACCTTCCACCATGCAAAGCCACAGTTGCCTCTACTTTCTATGGTATTTCTATTCTATGTACCCATACGTTTACACAGAGTAATACTATGGGAGAGTGGGTGTACGCTGCCTCACATCTGAAAACTCAGTTTGCCCCAATGCATTATGGTAAATGCAGTGCAGCATAGCACTTACTTCAGTGGTAGCCTTTAGTTCTCCACCTGTGTTGGTGTAGCCAGTGCTGTATATTTCTAGACATGTGTTTCTGGGTTTAGTCCTTCATCAGTAGAGAGCAACAAGTCTTTTTGGGGGTACTGAAAATGCTGCCCAAAGTCTTCTCAGTTCTCTGTACCACTCACTGGGCGCAGGTGCATCAGTCAGAGCTCATCAGCTCATTAGCTGAAGGGAGCCTTTTCAAACAAAAGAAGGGTGGGCACACACTGGCTCACATCCGAGCACTCAGTTTGCCACATTGCATTATGGAAATGCAGTACATGATAACACTTACTTCAGTGGTAGCCTTTAGTTTTTCACCCTTGGTAAATAATAAAGAATTTCAACCAAAGTGAGTGTTATCATGCACTGCATTCACCAAAATGCATCAGGGCTAATTGTGTGCTGGTATGCCACACAGTGTGCTCCCTCCTCCTTTTGTAACAGAGTAATACTATGCTGTATACAACAATAGGGTCTTTGCTTGCAATTTTCGTTCACCACTGTGTAGTTATAGTTAGGACTTAGTTACCATAGAAAGAGCATTTCTTTGATTGCTAATAACTTTGGGGCCATTTGACGAATCTTCACAAAACTTTCCCATTTTTTTTATCCTTCTTCACCATAGGTCCTTCCTGGAATGTGTAAGGGTGATCTGTCAAACACCAGCAGAGAAAAAAAGGGGGTCACAAAATGCAATTTCCCCTTGCAATTTTCCATAGGAAATCGAACAGCATAGTTAGTATTAGTGAAGTCAGAGTTAAAGGATAGCCAATGGCAGACCTTATTTTTCAATTGGCTCGTAGTTTCTTCTATATTACTCTGTAGTGGGGGGACGTTCGTTAATATCGCGACATAAGGACAGCATTCTGGTGGGAGATCCAATTTCCTCTCAGGTAGGGGTGGAACCAGAATTGGTGCTTTATACGTTACCACATTTGGATTATCATTACATAAAAAAACATTGTGACTACATGTAACCTGCGATGATTTAGGACAGCTTCCCGAGTTTACTCCCCCTGTTTTATGTTTAGTTTGCCTCACAGACGTACCTTGGGATGTGCCCTCCATAACAACATTTGCATTTACCCTAGTAGTGTTTACCTGAGGAGGTTGAGTAGTTTTACAACAATGCCCTGTTACCACATTAGGCAGTTTAACAGGTTCAGAACACCCCTCCATAGCAGGATAATCAGAATTTCTAGATTCTGCAAATCCAGTCCCACCCAACAGATTTTTCAAATTTTTTTCAATTTCACCCACACTTATTTCTAGTTTGTCCATCCTCGCCAATATTGGTGCAAGATTTTTTGCAAGTAAGTTATCGAGGTGCGTAATTAATGTCTCAATGTCTTGCTCAGAGAGGGCTTTAGAGACTGACGATGTGGGGGTTGGTCCTGACAAAGTTCTATTTTGAATGTCCATATTCCCTTCATGCAGTAGTCCCTTAGATTTGTTTTTTGCTCTAGTTCTAGTTCTTAATGGAGGTTCCTGATTTTTTGTTTTCCTCTTCCTCTTAGCTGGCTGGTCTCTTATCGTAGGCGATGTTAAAGTGGGTGGAGATAAATGGTCTGCAGGGATTACATGATCCTCTTCTGGCATTGTACTGGCCAGTATTTCCTTTTCTATACCCTCTGGCAATCTGATCGTGATTTGATCTAAATTCGGGGCAGCTAGCAAACCTCCCTCCATGGACAATCAACGTTCTACCCCTAGAATTTCTTTGTCCAGGACTCTAGCAGCACGCGTCAAAAAACAGTCCAAAGTGGAGTTTTGGAGGGACCTCGGTGTACCCTCCTTATCGCCCATTTGCTTCCGTTTAGCCATTTGGGAATCAAGTCAACTCCCCAATGTACTAAGGTGACCACCAAGTGCGAGCAAATACAACCAGAAACTTACTTGGCTATGGTTCATCGACAAACTACAACTTTTCTCCCAGATGGACTAATGTTGAGTGATGTTACCAGATGTAAGGACCACAAGAATGGGCCCGGCCCTGTCTCCTTCGGGCTCTGATGGGCGCAGACGGGCACGCGCGTCCCGCGCTGCGGGAGCCGCGCGTTCAATTTATGCGCCTCCGGGCGCGATCCAGGGCTTGCTGGGGGTTTGAGTCCCCTGTGGCAGGTGAGGCGGCAGTGGCGGAAAACGGCTCCCGCGCTGCGAGAGCCGCGAGTTCAATTTATGTGCCTCTGGGCGCACAAGTCGGCGTCAGCACCTCCGGGCGCGATCCAGGGCTTGCTGGGGGTTTGAGTCCCCTGTGGCAGGTGAGGCGGCAGTGGCGGAAAACGGCTCCCACGCTGCGGGAGCCGCGAGTTCAATTTATGCACCTCCGGGCGCACAAGTCGGCGTCAGCGCCTCCGGGCGCGATCCAGGGCTTGCTGGGGGTTTGAGTCCCCTGTGGCAGGTGAGGCGGCAGTGGCGGAAAACGGCTGGGAATTGTATATCTAACTCCTCAAAGTCCAACACTTTCCCTGCTTCTGATTATGTTGGAGTGGAACTAGTAAACCTAACCCCTCCAAAGTAGCATATGTTCCCTGATGTTGCTTACATTAGAGTGGGAGTACCAAATCTAAACTTTTCACAGTCCAGCATTTTCCCCACTGCTGTTTCTGTTGGAGCAGGAGTAGTAAATCTAACCCCTCCAAAGTCTAACACTCCCTACTTTTGCCTAAATTGGAGTTAGAATATTTCATTGGATTCTTTTGAAGACCAACACTTTTGCTAGTGTTGTTGATTTTTGATTGTTGTTTTTTGATTATTTTTATATTTTTGTCTAATGTTTATGTTTTAAAAAAGAATTGTAATTTTTATTTACATTTTATGTTTTTATATTAATTGTATTTGTAATCAAATATGATATAAGTTTTTGTTAATATATGATTGTTAATTTTTTTTATTATTATTGTTAATATTTTTTAAGTAATTTCTTGTTTTAAATTGCTTAAATATTGTTTGAATAGTTCTGAGTATATGATGTATTCAAAAAACTGTATTTATTATTTTTAGATTTTTATAGAATATGTGCATATTTAAATATTTAAATGATATTACTAATTAGATGTATTTATTTTACATTGTATTATTATTTTATATTTTCAGATTTTAAAATTACTTATAATGGTATTTTTTTTTTTTTTTTTTTAAATTCTTTTTATTGATTTTATCCCAACATGTGACATAATAAATCATCGCATCCAGCAAAATACACATTCAGTGCATACTTGGAAAATGATTCTTTCAATGTCCCCTCCCTCCCTCCCACCCGCCCCTCCCCTACCCACCCCCCCTCCTCACCGGTGTGCCTACTACCACTTTTTACGAACAATACATTCCTCTACAATTTACCATATCAACAATTATATACAATCCTTAAAGCATTACAGTGCGTACATTTACGTTTGGGGTCATTATACATTCCGCTAGACTCTTCATGGCCCATGTTCCACACACCTAGGTGGCAGTGGGAGTTCCCTGATCCCCTCCGACCGACCCTTGTTCTGATCCCACCTCCGGGGCCTGCAGTATTGTAACCAAGTCCTCCCAAGCCCTCGCTGCCTCCAGTGCTGTTTCGTTATTACTGCGCCAAGCGTGCTGCAGTCTAAGAGTGCCTTCGCTTCGCGCCCATTTCAATAATTCCGCTCTCCATCTCCCCATACTTGGTCCCCCCGCTGACTTCCAATGCATCGTTATCTCTCTTTTGGCCAAAATCAGGCCGAGGTCCAAAAATTTACTTGTGATTTTCGTTTTTTGTGTGCGGGAACCAATGCAGAATACAAACACCCATATCTAGATCAAGTACGCGCTCAGTCACACTGCTCAACAATTCCAGCACTTCTTCCCAGTAAGTCCCCAAGTTCGCACACCCCCAGAACATATGACGAAAGTCGGCCCCCTCCAAGCCACATCTCGGGCACAAAGCAGTCGCCGTATGGAAGTATTGTTTAAGCTTAGCTGGTGTCAGATACGCTCTGTGCAGAACATAGAATTGCACCAATTGGAATCTGGCATTTCTCGTGCCCTTCCAGGCACGTCTAACCAATTGGGCCCACGTGTTTCCAGGGATTTCCCTGCCAAGGTCCACCTCCCACTTTTCCTGCAACCTGGTCAGCGGGCTTAGATCTTCAGTCAACATACGCCGGTATAGGCACGTAACGGCCTTAAAAGTCCCTGATGCCATCACCACGTATTGACACGTCATGGAGGTCCGCGGTTCCGACAACCCCAGCCCCCAGTGTCGCTGCAGCGCCGAGGCGAGTGCCGCATGCAGCAGGTAGTCCCCGCGCGGGAGATCATATTTGGCCTGCAAGGCCCGGAAGGACAACAAGGTTTCATTTTCATATAAGTCTCCCAAGACTTGTATCCCTAGGTCTTCCCAGTGTGCCAACGCCGACCAGTCCCCGCCATGTGGGAAGGCAGTACACATGCCCAACGGTATCTCCGGGGCGTAAGGGCGGGCAATGCCAGCCCGTTTCTGACTCCGATTCCAACATAATCTTAGCGTCCTCTCTTCCACGGTAAGCGGTTGAAGGCACAACTTCTGGTTCAAAACTATGAAGGACAAGATATATCTCGGGACCCATCGTCCTCCCGGACCATCAGGACCTCTAAACTCTCTAGCTATTGCCTGGGTCAACCACTGCAGCTGCGCCGCCAGATAGTACCCCTCGAAGTCCGGCACTGCCATGCCGCCATCAGCCCTGGGACGTATCATCGTGGCCATTGCAACTCGTCGTCTGCCCGTCCCCCAGAGAAAACCCCCAGTCATAGAACGGAGCTGTCGAAAGATGGAACCCGCCACCCAAATCGGCAACGTCCGAAAATAATACAATAAACGTGGGAGCACCACCATCTTCAGGAGGGCCACTCGACCGGCGACCGAGAGCGGTAGAGTGCTCCAAAATGCGAAATTGCCTTTAAGCCCGCGGAGAGCCCGGCCCAAATTACCCTCTAACAAGTCTGCCACAGAGTGATAGATATAAGTGCCTAAGTAAGGCAGACAATATGGTTCCCAGCGAACACCCGCCGCCTGCGGGGGGTCGCTTCAGTCGGAGTAACTGGGAATAAGCAGGTCTTTGTCCAGTTCACCCGCAGTCCCGAGTATTGCCCAAACGCTGAAAGCAAGTTTCGTGCTCCCGCCAATGCTGCATCCGCGTTTGCGAGAAAGAGCAATAAATCGTCTGCGTAGAGGGAGATATAGTGCATATCTCCACGATGGAGTAAGCCGGAATAATGTTTCCCTAACCGGGCATGGGCAGCCAAAGGTTCAACGGCCAGGGCAAATAGTAGCGGCGAGAGTGGACAACCCTGTCTCGTGCCGCGGCCCACCCGGCAAGCCGGGGAGACCGTCACCCCTGTTCGCACACGCGCCGACGCTGATCTGTAAAGAAGTTCCGTCCACCCCACAAAATCGTCACCTAACCCGAACCCACGAAGGACCCGGTACAAATACGACCACTCCAGGCTATCAAATGCCTTTTCTATATCTACTGAGAGTACCATTGCAGTAGGTGTATCGCTATGATCCTCTCCTAAAATCCGCAAAAGGCGTCGCACATTACTTGCGGTGTCACGCTTCGGGATAAAGCCCGCCTGGTCGACATGGATCAGGTGAGTCATATAGGGGAGGAGCCGGGTCGCCAAAATTCTACTCAATATCTTATAATCGGCAGTTAACATTGATAAAGGACGATAGGCCGTCCTAGCCAATGAATCCCAGCCCGGTTTCAGCAGCGGGACAATGATAGCCTCGCGAGTGGAGGTTGGCAACCGCCCTAAGTCCCAGGCCTCCCGATAAACCGCCTGCAGTTTAGGGGCCAGGAGATCAAGATATACAGAATAAAATTCGATCGGTAGCCCGTCAGCACCTGGGGACTTCTTGCGCGCCATGTGTTTCACCGCGCTGCGTATCTCTCCTTCAGTAACCATCTGCCCCAACATAGCCCGTTGGTCAGCTTCGAGCTGTGGCAGTTGTATTTCAGCTAAGAATTTAGTCAACCCATCGCCCGTACTTTGCAGTTTGCTCTCATAAAGATCCGTGTAGTAGGCCAAGAACATCTTATTAATCCCCTGCTGTGTGTATTCCGGCGTGCCCGCTGGGGAGGTCAAGGCCAATATGGGCGTGCCCCTCGGTATTGGATTAACCAACCACGCCAGGAGGGCGCCCGCTCTATCCCGCTCCGCATGTGCCCTCACCAAATATTCTCTATGATCAAAACAGCGTAACCGTTCCACTTGTTTAGCCACTTCCTCCCGTGCAGCTAACACTTCAGCCTGCGCATCCGGGTTCGCCGGGAGCGCTCTCTCCGCTTGTCGCAGCAGCAGTTCACCCCTTTCTATATCCTGCAACAGTGTCCGTCGCACTCCCGTCGCCTTGGCAATACATAATCCCCGCACCACCACCTTAAATGCGTCCCATTCCAGTGCCAGGTCTGAGGCCGTTCCCGTATTTTCTAGAAAATAATGCTCAATACCCTCTCGCACCCCCGCCCGGAACACCGGGTCCTCCAAAGTCTCCGGACGCAACTGCCAAGTAGGAATTGCCGGCCTTACTCGGGACCACCTCAGGGTCAAAAGCAATGGATTATGGTCCGATATTGTCCTTGTCAGATATTCACTATGGCGAACCATTGCATGTACATCCGGTGAGCACAACACTGCGTCCAACCGCACATGTAAGTTATGTAAAGCAGAATAAAAACGAATAGTCCCGTTCTCCCAGGTGTTGCGCGCGCCAAGTGTCTACGAGCCCCCATTCAGCCTGCCAGTCCCTCCGAAGCTTCGAGAGCTTATGCACGGGTGCCTGCGGCAGCGGCGGGTGAGACCTATCCATTTCGGTATCAGCGACTGAATTAAAGTCGCCACCTAACATCAGTGAGCCGGTCAGAAAGGATGTTAACTTCCCTGATAGGCTGGCAAAGAAGGATTTCTGGTCCACATTGGGGGCATACACACTGCACAACGTCACACATCGTCCATCCAATCTGCCCATAACAGCCACAAATCTCCCCTCGGGATCCACCACCTGCTGAAGTGGCTGGAAAGGGACTCCTGCCCTCACCCAAACCAATACTCCCCTGGCATATGCAGAGTACGTAGTATAAAAAAGCTGCCCCCTCCATCGACGCTGCAGTGCCCGGCCCTCTGCCCGGTCTACGTGTGTTTCTTGAAGAAAAGCTATTTGGGCTCCCCTACGCACCAAATATGCATGAACCCTATGGCGTCTCTGCATCGTATGCATCCCCCGTACATTCCACGTAATGCATTTAATCTCAGGTGTTGACCCCAGTATGTAACAAGATTTTGTTCCGTATCAGCATTCCCCGCAGTGGCACACCGGTGATTCTAACTACCCCAACACCATCCCCCAAACCCACCCCCCACCCGTCCCCAGAACAGGCTCTAAACAGCTAGTACCCATCCAAACTATTCCCGAACAACTCCTCTGATAGCTACCAGAGGTTCACTCTAAGAGCGAATAGAAGGGGGAGCTCAGCACCAGGAGGACCGGCCAGCTGTCTCACTGCAGCCATGCGCCAAACCCCACAATAAGTAAGATTACAGTTCCCCTGGGGCAATCCCCGGACCCCCAAGCGGCCATACTGATCGCCCGTCCCCTCATCTGGGCTCCCGGATCCCCTCCAACCGCGCAAGTTACCCCCTCCCTGAGCCACAGCTCCAGAACCAGCCGGCCCTGCTTACTAGCCACATGAGACATCGCATCTAATCAGGCATCTGCAATCTCGTCCGCTGTTCCTGGGGTAATATGAGGGAGAACAACACTCCCTGCGTCCGTCCCATCAGTGTCTGTCCCTTCTGACCCTCGTTCCGACTCGGTCCCTCCTTTTAGGGTTGCGCCGCTCGCCTGTGATATCTCCGTCACGGCCTGCAATGCTGCAGACCTCTCTCTCTTTGTCTGGGACGTGGAAGGTTTCTGCGAACCAGGTCGCCTTCTCCTGCTTCGCCGTGTCCGGAGCGACCTCGGTGCCACCGTCGTCTGTCCCCCGTTGCCTTTCGTCACGCCTGCTCCTGTGCGGTAGGTTTCCAACCAGCTCCATGCCTCATCCGGGGTGTTGTAGAAGTAGGTGGTGCCATCCAATGTCACTCTCAGGCGTGCTGGGAACATCAGGGAATACTGAATGCTTTCATCCCGGAGCGCTTTCTTGACCGCTAAAAAAGAAGATCGTTGGCGCTGCACTTCAAAGGTGTAATCCGGGAACAGCGACACACTCTTGTTGTCCACTTTATATGGGCCAGCGGTGCGTGCTTTATGTAAGAGAAAGTCTCGGTCCTTATAATGCAGCAAGCGGGCCACCACAGGCCTGGGAGGCCTTCCAGGCTGCAACGGTCGGGCAGGTACTCTGTGCGCCCTTTCCAGAGTATAGAATGGTGTCAGGCCCTCCGGGGCCACCTCGGTGCGCAGCCATCGCTCCAGGAAATCCACCATGTTGTCTCCTTCCACTCCTTCGGGAAGGCCTACCACCCGTATGTTGTTCCGTCTATTACGCCCTTCCGCGTCTTCCGCTCGTCTCTCTAGGACCTGAAGCCTGCGAGTGACATCTCCCATCTGCTCGTCCAGTGCCCTCTGTGTAGGCTCCAAGACCCCCAATGTGGTCTCAGTCTGCCTCACCCGGTCTGCCAGCTTCACATGGTCCGCCCGCAGGAGTCCCAGTCCCAATGATACCTGTGCTATGTCCTGCTGGAGTGCTTCTTTCGTGTCCGTAATAGCTCGGAGGATCTGGTCCACCTGCTGTTGCTTGAGCCCTTCCGGAGATGAACCAACCGCTCCCTGTGTCTTTTGTTCTGCAGTTTCATCCTCCTGCTCAGGGGTTACTCCCCCTGCTTGCCTCGTGGTTTCCCCATGGCGGGCCAATTATTGTGCTCTCTGGCTTGATCGCACCGCGCAGCTCGTCCTGCAACTCAGCAAGGTAAGGCCCTCCTTCAGACGGAGGTATACGTACACTCAGTTCTCGTGGGCCTTCTCCTGGGTCAGTCTATGCGGGAATAAGGCTCCTAATCGCCCAACGATGGGAAGGGCCAGATCTCCAATGTCTCAGCAAGTGTACCAGGAGTAGTACCCAGCAGGGATCCCCGCTCAAAGGTCCCCCAGCCAGTACCCGCAGACTCTGGGCTCAACCAGCCACCACCCAGTATCCGCAGCCGCTGACACTCGGGGTTGAGGCACTCCACAGGTGGCGATCAATCCAGTCCGGCAACTGCACTCTAGTGTCCCTCCAAATAGCCAGCTGGTCCGTTCTCCAGGCAAGAAGCACTGCCGCTGACCCTGGTCTGGGCCTGCGTCGCTCACGTGGCAGCCGCAGTGAGTTCTAGGGGTCAGCCCCAGAATCAATAGGGCACCTTCTCCGGACTGCCAACGAGCCCCTCCTCTGGGTGGGCAGCAGGGTATCGGCGATCCCGCGCCTCGCTGCGGCCCTCCAGTTCCCCGGATTAGTCTCTGTCTTCGCCCCTAGTTCATGCAGTGGAGTGGGGCCCTCCGTGTGCCGAGCAGCGCTGTCTATGCAGGCCGGGGATCAAGTGGCCGTCGAGCACCCCCTCCAGCCGGGCCCCGAGCTCTTCTCGTCCTCGGCAAGCACTCACCGGGTCAGCGCTTCCGCCATCAGCTCCCAGGAACCGGGGCCGCTCGACCGCCACCACCAGGAGCCGATCTAGGCGTCGTAGGACTCGGGCGTCCCACGGCGACTGCTCCCTTCTCTATTGTAACCGGGTGGTCTCCGGGTCGGCCAGGCCCCTCGCCGGTGCAGTCCGCCACACGCGCCCACGATGTGCTACCGGGGTTCTGCGACCCCTCCTGCGGACGCCGTGCACCTTACTCTCGTTGGCGGGGAGCCCACTATATGGCAGTCCGTCCTCCGGTGCGTGTCGCAGGTCCACTCGCAGTGCCGGCCGCCATTTTAGACCTTCATCCCCAGAGCCGTGTCTCGGTCGGGGCCTCGGTCCAACGTCAGAGGGGACCGGAGCCCGTTATCGACTGCCGCACTGGCCCCCGCAGTCCGAGGAACTCCCCCGGGGTCACCAGAGCCCTAGAACAGGGCTCCGGTCAGGATAAACGGCGAGGTCGGCGCAGAGCTCACAGCTCACGCGACCGTCTCCATCGGCGTCCAAGCCACGCCCCCTTATAATGGTATTTGTATGAATATTTTAATATATTTACGTTGTGTTTGTTGATTCACAGTATTTCTGACTCTGTATTTTGATAGTTTACATACAACGTATGTAAATTCAGTATTTTTGTAGACAAAAGTGTTGTTCTTGATATTCTGTCATATAACTTAATTAAACACTTTGCTGTGTGCCTGTGGGTCCAGCTTGGGAACAGCATAGAGTATAATCCCGTGGGAGGTCGTGCTTTCTCTCATTTACAGTATATATATATCAGTAAAAGAAACAGACAGTGTGCAAATGTAAATGTATCAAATATTCTGTTTAAAAGTCAAAAAAAGCAATAATAATAATATACTTTGCTATTATGAAGATGTTTTCTGTGCATCAGGCTAACTGTATAATGAATGCTTTTGTGATGGGCACATTTCACATAAATATTAAATAGACACAATCGTATGTTTTCTGGGGCTGGTCACTGTCTGAATTGGGTATCAGAAACCCAATGTTATTTATCTTTTATGAATAGATAATAAAATGTTGGATCATCAACATGAAGTCTGCATCATTGTGCAAAGACGCAAAGCTAGCAGCAGTAGAAGAGCCTCCAGATTTACTGCTCTATTACCAAACGATTTTTAAGAATCTTTTTGTTGTTTCTTAGGCATCAATTACATTTGACTGATGTTCTGCACAATTATGCCCATGCTGAAAACTCATTTAGACATGGCAACTGACTGTCTGGCCTTTACCTTGACACGTCTTCCCCTTGACTGTGATTGATAGCGCTGCAGAAATTCATCAACAGGACTTCAATTGCCCCATTTTCGGTGTTGCTGTGATCTTGAGAAGCAACACTGTAATCAGCAATGGAAGCACCAGACCGCTGTCTCCCTGAGGAGCACCAGTCACCTAGACGCTCCTCAAATATGAAACATGGACGAGGAGGAGCCTTAAAAGGCCGAGCAGGAAACATAATCCGTCAACCTGTGTTGAGGAGTCACCCCCAGGAGGCATAATTGTGCCTCGTGTTGTGGTGAGGGCAGCCATCCATCACTTCTTAGCAGGACACCAGCCAGTGGGTCAGTGCGTCGGCGGTATGTACTTGGATGACATTTGAAGTAAGCAGGTTACACCGACGTCAGCACTGTTCCCTCAAAAGGTCGACTGTCTGAGGTCCGTAAGAGCATCACCATATGTGGATGGATACAAAAGGGTATCTGACTTAATAATTACTTCTCATGCGTGATGGCAGGCGGGGGAGGGCAATGACAACTGACATTTCTGTTAATGGTACAACTTTTATCATAGCCTACTAGAGTAATTACCCTTTCACTATTGCAGACAATGTATTGAAGCAGGCGCACGGATAAATGTATTTATTTATAAATATGTATTTACTTATCGAGGTTCAGAAGGACCGCTTCAACAACAAATACTTTACATACTGAGGGGCGGATTTACAAGCCCCTTGCAGCACTTTTGCGCCACCGTTGCATCACTTCTGTGATGCAGCGGCGGCGTAAACAATGCGGCCAATTTACAACATGACCCATCTAGGGAGATGCATCACATTGTAAAGCCCTGCGTCACATTATACCTGCGTCAGGTATGATGTATGCAGGGTGGGCGTTCCCATGCAGGAAAGCCTCGTAAAAGTGATGCAGTGAAATCTACAAGATTTCACTGCACCACTTCTAGGACACCACTGCGAGGCGTAAGGAGTGACGCAGTACAATAAGTATAGGCCTCAACATGCATTGCTGGAGTTGCGTCGTGCTTGCGACACGACTGCAGCAATGCGTGACTTTTGGGCAAACAGATGTGTCAGAATTTCTGATGCATTTGTCAATCCTTGCGCCATGGTGCGCACTATTGTAAATACGGCGCATCCATGGTGGCGCAAAGGTATCGCAGGCTGGTGCAGGGAAACTGACACATCTCTACAGATGCGTCAGTTTCTTGTAAATCTGCCCCTAAGAGTATCTCAGTAGAACAGCATTATTTCTAGGTGTGTAGAGAGAGTCGTAGGTATGCTACATAGCAGGCGTAAAAGAACAAGACCGTAAATATATTTGGAGATTGATCGCGAGTTGGCCCTGTCAGATGCAATAACTAAATATGACGCTGCCAAAATGTAAAGAAGGGTGCGGTATTTAGCATACCCACTAATTACGGGTGTGGTATATACCACCCAACTCAGATACAGGGTTTTGAGCAGGGGTCTGGAATCAGGGCCTTACAGTTTCAACATGTGCGTATTTGTACTGTGGAATATTTTCAGGTATAAAGGGTCAGAATTAGGTTAGCCATTTTTTGCAAGTAAGTGTTCTTTGAGAACAGCTTTAAATGTGAGAAGCAATACAATTATAGACAGGTCAATGGGGAGAGGGATGCAATGGAGGGGTTCTAGTATTTGAATCTAGATGATACGCATGTAAGTGTTGGTGTCACTAGGGAGTTTTGACTAACTCATTGTATGTTTTTAGTAGGGATGTTGCGACCGGATTCAGAGAGGTAGTTTGTGGAAGAATTATTAATAGCTTTCAACACGAAGATTAGTCACTTGTATCAAACTCTGTTTAGTTACTAAATGGAAACTAACATGGTAGCAGTAACATGGAGAGTAGTGTGTCTTGAAAGGGGATCAAGTGTATCTGTGGCAAAATTTATAACCTTATTCAACCGGGAGAAGCTGTATAAGTTAGACCAATCAATTAGCAGTTGTGGAAGTCAAGGTTTCTGATCAGTTCTTGACGATGTGGATAGGAATGCTTTGTTGAATTCTGCACATATTATGACTTGATCTCTGCCGGCTGTGGTAGTTCTAAAAGTACCCTGTCCATTGTGAGGTTAAAGTATATGCTAACATTTATAGCTGTTGATGAGGCGGGAGTTTTCCCGAGGAGGGGGAATGAGGGGCAAGGAAGGGAGGCATTTGTCAAGGTGACAGGAAAATTGGTTGATTCCTTGTTGGATGAATTTTGTGTGGGTGAGCAGATCGCCATCCTGTGGTTGGTGACACTGTCAGTGGAAGAGTCATGATAGGAGGTGAGTTGTGATCAACCGAAATGAGGGGAAGATTTGAGTATCATCTGCATATAGGTTACAGGAGAAGCCGAAGAAAGAGATAATATATCTCTAATGGACAAGGGAGAATAGAAGAAGGAAGTAGAAACAGCTTTGTAGTACAACTGCTGACAGGGTGAGCAGAGTGCGGGACACAAAGAAACAAAAACACACTGGCCGAAGAGAAAGGGAAAAAAAAAACAGCAGATAGAGTTCTGTGTCGGGGTTGCCTATGTGGGTCAGTTTAAATAGATTTAAGTGAAAGACAGTGTCAATTGTTTTAGAGAAGTTGAGGAATGAAGTGGTGTTTTTTGTGAGCCAATGTTATACAGTTACAGGAGAGAAACACAGTTTCCGGGGAGTACACAGCTTTAATCCTGACTGAAGGAGACAAGACTATGGGTGGTGAGAGAGAGAATAAGACAGTTGTAAACCAAGCATTCAAGATTTTTTTAAAGAAAGGGACAGTGTCAAGTAGCAGAAGAGGGTTCAACTATTTTATTTTACAAACGGTAGAGGGCTAAGCATTTAAAGGTATTAGAACTGGAACAGTTTGAATGGGCCCCATAAGAGTCATCAGTTTTACGTATGGGATAAATTCAGTGGAAGATGTAAGGCAGAGGTAGATTTGTCATAAGGGTAGAACGAGTGTTACAAGAGTATTTCTAATGTCTGAGATTTTATATGAGATGCAGGAGGCAAAGTTGCTGCTGAAAAGGCAGAAGGGATCCCTAGTGCATGGGGAGAGGAGAACAGGGTATTGATTTTGTGAGCACATTGTTGATGATAAGACTATGATGGAATGCAAGGTCCTGATAAGAGGATTTGGTAGCCTCCAAGGCTGATATGAAGGCTTTCGGGAAATCTTCGTAAGCTTCAGAATGTTCCATAGATTGGACTTTGTATTATTTACAAATGAGTGCAACATTTTACTGTTCAGTGAGTGGGTGATAAAAGTGATCCATGGCTATGTGCAAGGGACATCAAGGTAAAGGTCCGGAGAAGGCAATGTAAGTTAAATGCTATTCTCAGTGTACAGTATTAATGCATTTCAATAGGAGTTTGGTTTTTCAATTTTGTGATGTTTAAAGTAGTGTCTCATTCACACAACAATTTAAAAAAAATTCAAATTCTACCCATTCTGTGGGCTTAATTAAAAAATCTGATAGGTCTGTCCTTTCTAGAGAGAGAACCGGTGGTATAAGTGATAGGGTACAGGCGCACTAGGTGGTTTCACTCGTTATTCATGAACGTTCCAAATAATGGCGGTGCTGAAGGGTTAGGGAGAACCACCCGCCTCCCCAGGTTCTTGGTAAGGCTACAAACCCACAAGTCAACGTACATAATATACCCCAGCACACATATATAAAAGATTGTTATTTTTCAATCATTGATCACATATGAGCAATAGAAGCGTTTTGTTGATTCTCTCCTTCTTTATTCAGTCTTCCAAATTTGTTTTTCAATATGTAAAACGTTCCCAAGCCAACACGTGTTTTATCGCCTCAGTAAAATTGTACATGCGACTTGTTCACGGCTGAACGGTTTCACTGTATTTCAGTTTTCAATGTGGCGAAAATTCCAGGCCACATACGCCTTTGGCGTGGGGTAAACTTCAAAGTGTCAGTAAATTATCAAAAAAACTGCTGAGTGGTGATTTTGTGGCTTCGAATACCCTGTAACGGCGTTTCCGAGTTTGAGAGAGGAATCGCCGGTCTGCGAACTCGTGCCCCACGCCGGTCTCCTCGAGTCCTTTCTTTTTATGTGAAGAGTTCACTTCCCTGACTGTGGAGTCTCCGCAGTCTTAATCTTACTATTAACTTGGAGTATTTAAATAGCAAAAAAATTGTAAATTTACACAAAATGTGAGTTTACTTTTGTGAATTAGGCCCTATATACCCCCCTATATATACAAAGTTTTGTTTTTTTACAAAAATCTGCTGGTGTACACATGGAAATCTAGCCATGATATAAATTGTCAAGGGGAATCATGCAGCCCAGTAAAAATTAAAGTGAAAGGACCCCTATCTGTTCTGTCGCTCATGAAATCATACATAATTATTCATGCATTGAAAAAACACAGAGGAAGCCAGAAAGCTCGAGGACAATCTGCAAAGATGGATGACATTTATTATCATGTCGTTCTTCTTGGCCCGGCAGGCAAACACTATGCCATTGATGTGGCTACCAGAGAGGAAAATTTCAGAAAAACAACCATCTCAAGTGTTGGTGGCTAACAAAATAGAGATGGAAGCTGCAGCATAACATGTAGCCTCTGCAGACATCAGGCGTGTATTTGGAAGCACTCACCTGAAAGAAAGAGAAACCTTTGAATATTATGATATCATTCCCAAGTCAACCATGATCATGGACCTAAAACTGCAGAGGGGCTGGTGTTGAAAGTTCAGCAATGCAGATGTGCAGATACAGCATACTATAAATGAAGCAAAACAAAATGACCACCACAAGATACCAAGTTCATTTTGATCTGCCATGTATGAAACCAGTTTTAACCAGCCATACTCGCTTATGCTTTTGAAATCAGCTGTATAGTGTCCAACACCTTGTTCTGTTCCTCATAGTGGATTGAAAAGGTGTGATACTTGTGCAGGCCCGCCAACCTCAGAATAATTTTTGCTACATGATCATACAGGGAGAAGAGGATGGGGCCTAGGAGAGGGGTGGCAGGGCCATGGAGAGTGGGACTTTGAACCTACTGCACTGGCCAAAGAATCAGACCCATCAAAGCAAGAACAAAATCATCAAGAGCCACCTACCATGTCCAGAGGAGGTTTTAGTTGGAGCTCAAATGTGCAGAGAATTCACGTCTGAACTGGAGACCTATTCTGTGCAAAGGGATTCAATTCTGCATGTGATAGTTGCTCTTCACCAGGTGGCTGTGTGATGAGTCACACAGCGGCAACATGCTTCCAGGTGCTCAACTGAGAAGAGTATTCACGTCTGAACTGGAGACCTATTCTGTGCAAGGGTATTCAATTCACCATGTCATAGTAGCTCTTCACCAGGTGGCTGTGTGATGAGTCACAGAGCAGCACCATGTTTCCAGGCCTAGAAGTGGCATGAATCCATCTCTCTCAGATCATCTCAGCAACCACCTAGTTTTATTCAGAATTGAGCCATGCTTGCAAGGATTCATCCAGAAGCGCACTGCCTGGACAGATCTTCATGTTAAAGGCAAAATGTGTCTCATCCCTTCTAATGATTCCACTAACTTCACTATACGACAAACAAATCCTCCCAGTGCTTTCAAAATCATATCAACACTGATTCATATAACTTTTAACCATTAATGACAATGTGTAATGGAAACTCTTGCCCTTGTATTGTATAAATTCAGAGCAGTGATTGAATGAATGAGTACAGAAGGGTTGATAAAGGAATCTTGGCTAAATGATATAGAGAAATAGTCAAAGGCTGAGGTGGTACACATCACGTACACTAGAAAAAATGGCAAACTAGATGAAAACGTAGCAGACTTGAGGTTATTTGTTCAATACATTCTGTAGGAGCCTTCACTCTCAAATAAAGATTATAATTCCAATTGTATATTACAGCTCAAACGCTATGCTAATTATTGCGCACTGCAAACCGTTAAATTTCTCATCTGCTCTCATAACCAGATCAAGTGCTTTTATTCTGCAATGTATGCTCCATCTGTTGATACCCACTTGCCTAATTGTAATCCACTAAGGGCCTGATTACGATGTCGTAAGGAAAGGCCCCGAACGGGATTCGGATTCTGTGAATCTGATTCGGGACCTATGTTCCCGACCAAATCGGTCATCTTTCCGGACGACCGAGTACGATGCAAGGAAGCCATCCAGGCTGTCCGAATCATTTCCGAACGGGATCCATGCAGCACAAGTCGTTCGGCGCCGAATCGTACAGCCCAATGGAGATGGTTTCCGAACGAGCGAGTACGATGACCGATTCAGACAGCCGTTCCGAATCAGTTTGGCTGAGACAAAACGACTGTGGAAATCAGACTTCGGGGGACCCTAGCAGGCCCCCCGTCACCTATAGGCCTGCAGAGGGACCCCCCTCCCCAACCATGCACAGTGTGGCAGGCACCATGGGCAAGGTTTTCCCCACCATCCCATTTTTTCAATGGGAGCCTGTGTTCTCGTTCGGGACACAGGCTCCCAATGAAGTCAATGGGAGTCCGACCGATCCGAGTCCGTAAGTATACGGACACATCGTAATCGGTCGGTAGGACTCCCCGAATACGAATCGTTCAGAAAGCCTTCCTAACCTGATTCTGTGGGAATGCTTCCCAGATGGCATCATAATCGACCCCTAAGTTGTTTTATTGACTGGGAAACCCAATAAAGACATTTGTAACTTAAAAAAGGGTCCACATACAGGTCTATACTCTGGCACCTATTTAAACATTAGTCAATAGAGGGCTACCTCCCTCTACCAAGATTTTGCCAATTACTTGAACGGGGCAGAAGGAGGAATACACCAGTCAGATGGTGGTGTTCCTGTTTCCACTTCTTACAGTGGCCCACTTAACACTTTAAATGTTGACAAGTTTCCTCATGGCCCAGCAGTGAGGAAGGTTATGCTTTTGGGAAAGTGCTGTGACTGCTACATCTTTCCTGGAAATAGTCCTTGCCTTCCCTTTCCTGTGGTCAGGAAATCCATAGGGATTCCAGCATCTCACAGTGCTAGCCAAGATAGCATTGCAATCCTGCAGAATACCTTCCTCTTGGTGCACAGACACCACTTGATAAAAGGTCTGGGGAGGAACCCACCAGACCGGGATCTTAAGGATTATCATATGACTGTGAGTTCCTGGACCCATTGGGAATCTCCAGTAATTCCTTTGACCTGAATGAAGGGCAGAACATGGATATCAGCAATGCAACACTTGACCACTTAAGCATGCTTACCACCACATTCCTTAGATGGTAGAATGTGGGCTGTGTAGAGAAATTGTCAAGGATGGAGTCAGCGCATTCGATCAGGCATTCGATCAGGCTGAAATGTGGTGCTACCCAATGCGAAAACTATGCTTTAGTTGACAGGTTTTATTCTAAAATAGTAACTCATGTGTTATGCGTTTCATGGGAGAACAAGTGCATTACAAGTTAATGTTTTTGGTAGATTAATTCTATATTTTCAAAATACATTCCTAATCATAACTGACCTTTAAATGTTTAAGTGGGTTTTTAGTGAATTCCTGGCCTTGCACTGGGCTTAATTTGCTAACTGCCAAATTTCATGCACATTCATCAAATAGCACCATTAAACTGAGAAAACCAAAAGCAGGCTACTTGTTGTGCTGGTCCATTGAACAGTTCCAAAGTTGTTAGTAAATCAAACATGTTTTAATCCCCCAACGCTCCCCTATTAGATCATAACTGCACCGCATGTAACTTGGTAATTGCCTGCCGTATTAGCCCAATTCATCAAAAAGAGCCAAAGTAATAAGTAAACAAAAATTTGATTGACCCTCCACTCTTACACTTTGCCTCCCATGATGGATTGGCACAAAACTTGACATACCAATAGAAAACAAATCCTTCCAAATTTTGTACAGATTCATCACACAATGCTAAACTTTGCCTCCCTTTGATGGGTCTGTACAAATCTGAAAATACCAAGAGCAATCTCAATGTATTAAGTTTCTGTCAAATTGCATGCATATTCATCAAAGGGTGTCAAAGTTATAAGCAAGCCCACAAATGGCTTTTCAACTGACAAGCTATGTAAAGTGTTAACCCTTCCAAGTCCACACACCCTTTTTCAAAAGCTAATATCTGAAAAAACCTAGTGAATGAATTTAAACCAAACCAATAATAGCATTTGTTTTTTAGTTCCATTTTGCATGCATGATAAGTTTGGTGCAAATCCGTTCTGCGGTTTGGGCTGTAGGTGCAAGCAAAATTTCATATAAAAGTTAAAGGGAGCAAATGCATCTTTTTAGTTCTCCTCTTAACTTTATGTACCCTGCACAGATCTGCATGGCATGCCGTTGTTATTTTATTACACTAAGAAAGTGACAAATTTGGTGCAGATCATTGATGAGGGCCAAAATTAGACACATCACACAGCATTTCGACTTTCTCTCAGTACTGGTAAAAAAAACTCCCCATTGCAGGTTCATGCTTGATGCAAGTATCTACCAATGAATCCTCCTCGATGTGTGAAAATAAACATTGTAAATGCAGAAACCCATCAGCAAACTGTTACGCTGTCCATGTTGTACTTCATTTTCTTTCTTTGTATGTCTTGTTAAACCTACTCTGTAGTGTAGTACAAAAGAAGAGCATATTTGAGAATGAGTGTTTGTAACAAGGAGCTTTGCAATTAAAATCGGGCTTACATTTATGCAAACTGTTGCATAAAAAACATCTTAAATATTAGCACATTATCTCCAACAAAAACACACATTTCTCAGATCATTAACAGACATTTCTGCGGTCTCATGCAAACAATGAATACTAAACGCATGATGCTCAACTTCTCCAAATCGTTCTAAAGAGTACTCAAGTCAATGAATGAATCTTGTAATGTAAAAAATGCATAAATAGTAACATGTGTAATATGGTCATTCAGCCTCATGGTTTATAAACATAACCAGAACACCAGAACACCTGTTTTTACAATGCAACCTCTGTTAACAGCTGCCCATCACTGCACACAGATTTTAGTTGTGCATAGTTTGGAAAATCTACAGTTTCTGTGCACAACCTGAAGAAGACATCTTAACCATTATAGCACATGGTTTCTAGCTATGTGAAGTAGGTATTAATAGTGGATCATAACTTGTGGTTAGGCACTTTACCCTAACTTCACTGGGGGTTGTGTTTGCAGACTCTGGTCCCATACCAATGCTGACGGTCAAACTCCACTCTTTATATCCTTCAGCCATGTAAAGCAGTGGTGGGCCATTAGGCCCTGAGTCTAACATTTGTAGATGTCAAATACTTGCTGCACACAACCCTCGGCCATACACAGTGAAGTGTGCCGCTGGAGCATGCCTCAGACCAGGCCCTGCGGCCCACCATTGATGGATGCCCGCCCCCCTTGCCTACGCCCTAGTCTCATAGTGTTTGTCCATGCTCTGGACTTCATTCTCCAAGAGTTTCCAAACACCACTGCATACAGACTTTGGCCATGCTCAGCTGTGGTGGGCTGCAGAGACTAACTTACAGCCTGGCCCTGTGTCAGTCCCTCCAAACAAGTGTCTAACCTGAACTGCACCCGGCTCTTGGTTATGTGCAGCAAAGGGGAGGGTGCATGGTTTTGTCAACCGTCTGTGGCCATCGATTCTGCTTCACACAGCTTCAGCTGCGCACAGCTCAAGTGAGATATTACTATATTTTTTACTTTTAAAATTTTTATTTTTTATTTTTTTCAATGACTTGTACAAAATTCCATGATGCTTCTTGAAATGGGCATCCATTGCCCAGTAGATAACGGACTTGTTCATATCCCATGATCAAATTACTTTGATGCACTGATTGCTGTACATTGAGAAGGACTGCAACTTGCAATCCTCCTCCTCTGGTGACTGCTGTTGTACAACTGACTGCATGGTTTCTCCTTCTCCTTTCTCATGAAGCTGCCTCTGCTTCTCCACTCACAAGTACTAATTTGGATGCTTGTCACAGAGATATTCCATGATGCCACTCATTCCAAATGAGAACTTGCCAGGATGCCCTCTCTCCAGGACTTGATACAAGTAATCTTGCAGACACTTTCTTTTTTGTTGTCATGCAGGATACATAAAGAATTGCCATACCAGTGACTCTGTTTAAGGATGTATGGCAGCAGGAGCTGTAGAAGTTGAAGAAATCACCACAATGTCATCATCTCGTTGTGATGGAGCAGTTGATGTTCCCTCTTAAGCTTTTGGTGCCTCATGGTTTGCTCCACTGTCTTTAAATGCCATGCTGTCACTGGATACAAATTTTGTTTTTCAAATAGTGTGGTTTGTTTAGCACATTAGATTACTCCTGTATTTTTTTTTGTCCTGTAGGGATTTGTGGATTATTTGCAACTCCCACAGAAACACTGTTAAGTTGCTGCAGTAGTCTTGTGACATTGGGAAGGCAGGGTTCCTTTTCTGGGTCCGTGACCCCAAAATGAAAGTTAAAAATCCTGTAACTTTTTGCAAAGTTGAGTTTTTTATTGTTTGAGGCCATGGGTTTGATAAAAGCAACTTGAAACTCAGGATGGTAGTGGTAGATTTTAAAAGTGACGTTATCAGTGATGCTACTGAGCATGTCATGAGTGATGTAATATGTGGGGTCATAAGCAGTGCTTTGAAGGAGCGTAAGTTATAGCTAGCCAAGCTAACTATAACTGCTGAATTCACAGGTTTTGTACGAGTGAAATCTGAGCCTAACTATAACATCCCTGTAACCTTTGTTTTTTCAGTGAATTTCGAAGGTTTTATTTTTTACTGTTGTTTCCTAATTGTAACGTCTCTGTAACCTTTGGTTTTTTAAGTGGATTTCTAAGGTGTTTTAAATTTTATTTCCTAACTGTAACCTGTAACCCTCAGAGAGTGAGTGTGTGAGGGAGTGCATGAGTGTCTCAGTGGGTATGTGAGAGAGCGCATGAGTATCCCAGTGGGCGTGTCATTGGGTGTGTGAGTGTCTGTATGGGTCTGGGAGTGGCTGCATAAGTGTCTCACTGGTTGTGTGAGTGGGTGTGTGAGTTTCTGAGTGGGTCTCTGAGTGGGTGTGTGACTGTCTGAGGGGGTGCATCAGTGTCTCAGTCAATGTCTCAGTGGGTCTGTGAGTAGGTGGGAGAGTCTCAGTGGGTTTGCACGTGCCTCCATGAGTATGTGAGTCAGTCTGTGAGTGAGTGCATGAGTGTCTGAGTGGGTCTGTGAGTGGGTGCATTAGTCTGTGAGTGGGTGCCTGAGTCTCTGAGTGGGTCTGTGAGGGGGTGTGTGAGTGTCTGGGTGGGACTGTGAGTGGGCGTGTGAGTCTCTGAGTGGGTCTGTGAGTAGGTGCATGAGTCTCTGAGTAGGTCTGTGAGTGGGTGCATGAGTCTCTAAGTGGATGTGTGAGTGTGCATATGAGTCTCTCAGTGGGTCTGCAAGTGGATGCATCCCCTGGGGCCCAGTCACAATACAGTGGGGGGGCTGCATGGGCCCCCTCCTCATGCTGATTTTGGCCACAGGGACACCATCCCTGGGGCCCAGCCAGAATACAGTGGGGGAGAGGGACTAGCAGCCCCCCTCCTCAGGCCGATTTCGACCCCCGGGTCCCCATCCCTCAGGGCCCAGCCTTAAAATTCATTTTTAATGGGGGAGAAGGGCTGTGACCACTCCACTGGCAAATTTTGGCCCCAGGGGCTGCCATTAACGTATATATATTTTTAATGGGGGTGGGAGCTGCGCAGCATGGGTACTGCGGGGGGAGCCTCAAGGCCCCCGTGGTCCCAGCCAGCTCTCCACCTCTTGCGGGAGCCGGCATTGCTGCTGTCGAAAGGAGCTGCTGGAAAGGCAGCTCTCTCCATGCAGGAGCAATCGTTTCATCTCTTTCCCTGCCCGCATGTCTCAGGGAAAGAGATGAAACCTCTGCTTCCAGCGGGCGGGAGCACTTTGGCAGCTAGAACCGGAGTGTTTGCTTTTGCATGGCGGGAGCTGTCAAAGCTCCCGCCAAGCAAAAGCAAACAGCTATGGCCCGATGGTAGGCACCCCGGGACATAGCAGGAACCGGCCCTGGGGGGGGTGGCGATCCCCAGAGCTATGTATGGCTCCAAGAGGGGGCAGGCGATGTGGCCCTCCTCATTTCTTGCTCACGGGCCGCCCCAGGGAGATGGCGGTCTAGTGGCCCTACGTGGCCTGGCAGGGGTGCCACGTGGCCCCTCTCTCATTGAAAAAATATATATATTTAGCCCTATGAGCTGGTGGTCCCCAGGGCCTGGGGGTCCGTGGGCCCCCCTATTGTGTTATTTTGCCCCGGGGAGGGGGTGATCCCTGGGGGTCTGGGTGGCCCATGCTGCCACACCATCAATGTTTGTTTAGCCCCATGGAGGTGGTGGTCCCCGGGGCTTTTAATGCTTCAGGAGGAGGGCCCTGTGCGCCCCCTCCTCCTTTTTTTGAAAATAAAGCCCTGGGAAGGTGGTGGTCCCCGGGGCTCCAAGAGCCTAGGGAGGAGGTCTCTGTGCACCCCCCTCGTTTTAAAAAAAAAATGCCCCTTGGACCTGGCCCACCCTGAGCTCTATTCCAAACAAGCGCGGGACCCCGCAATTGTTTTTTTTGTTGCCACGAATTCGTGAATCTCGCAAATTCACTGCAACATTTTTTTTTAAAGAAGCTTTTTTGCCCTGCTGGGGTCCCTCTGGGACCCCAAGACCAAGGCATGGTGTCAGGGTATTCCTACCCTGCCCCCTTTTATTCTTTTGTTTTCTTTTTTTTGTGGGACTCCACTGAAACCAAGTCCCAAAACAGCTACTAACACTTCCTGGTTGAAGTGTTGGCAGCCAATCAGAGCTCTGCATTTCCCTGCACAAGCTTGTTATTATTTGGGAACTAGCCGAGATAGCAGATAAACAAATTTGGATTTCCTTACATTTTTCAACAACTACTGAATGGCTTTATACCGGATAACTGAAAGCGTAATCTGCGAACCAAAATCTAACTTTCTGCCAAATTTGGTGTAACTCCGTCCATCCAAGTAGTCCTTTTTATAATTGTTGGGTGTTCATACAAAGCCGGGCGACAACCAAGATCGTGTCTGGAGGTTTTCAGCTAAACAAAGCCAAAACTACTGTCAGCATCCATCTATTAATAGAGTAGCTTGTTTGGGAAACATTTCTTGGTAAGTGCCACTTTCTAAAGTTAGATACTGGGCCATTAGGGTCTGGGTCTGCTAATAGTCACAGCTTCCACCCATTCTCATTTGAGCTTCTCCAACTCAACAGCAAACAAATGCATTTCTTGGACTTGTGCAACATTGAACCTTTTTGCATTTCATGTAATGACTAATGCCTTTGACATTTAAAGAAGTGAATACTAGAGGTTTATGGGGACATTGTCTGGTTAGCATGATTCCCGTAGCTGACCTTGAACAGTCAAATGGGCAGTGTTCTGCTACTAATTAAAGGGGTCAAAAGTCCAGTGGTGGGGACATGAGGATATGTGTGGTAACAAGGAAGGTAAACTGTCATCCAAAGAAATGGGCCACTGGGTGACAACTGGTGGGGGGTAACTGATGAGGGCAAGGGAACAGAAGTCACATAGTATGCTGTTGAACAGAGGTTTCATGTCTTAATAGGCCAAGAGGTACTGTTGGGGCTAAATTATTTTGAGTGCAGTTGGAGAAGTTTTTTATTATGTTATACAGTATGTGGTCGGAAGCAACAAATTAACTGTAATCAGCGGGTTGAATCCCTACAAAAACAAGGGTCAGCTTGAACCGGGCCTGTCAAGTATGAGCGGCATGTCAGGCTTAAGCTTAAGAACAGCAAGTTAGTTCAATGGACAATTAACTGCAGGAGGGGAGAAATAAGAGGGCCTAGGAGGAAAAAAGCAAGTACAGCACCACTTTGAGTGATAAGGGTGGTGCCACAGAGGTGCAAATCGCCACAAAGGGACCCTAGGAACTGGCAAACCACGGCATTACTGCCCTACATATAAAATCGTGGCGGGTGTGTACACTCCATTGGTAGGAGAAAACAGAATAAAGATATTCATAATTCTTAGAGATGAGGCTTAACTAGAGAGAGTGACCGAAGAACACTGTGAGATATGTATGTACAGTCTAAGGAAAATCTCAGCACTGCAGGAGGCCCATCACTAGTACATTCACAACTCAATGATTCAAGGGTCCTTGACTGCCAGCAAACGTCACTCACTGCGAAAATAACTATGGACATTTAGGCTTAAGGAGGGTAGATGGGCTGACTGAAGGTAGTCTGTGTCAGCCAAAAGCAGTGATCATATACCATATCAGAAAGCGTATTCTGCAGTCGAGCCGTAAGCCTTTAGAATATCTTGCAAAGATGACCTGGATTTGTCTCTGTTTTTGGGTGGGGCATTTAAAATGCAGTGTAAGCTTTCTAGGTAACCTCCTCCCTCATCTGTCATCGTTTCCACCTTTTGTAGGTCAAATTCAGTTAACCTGGAATGTGTGCAAAATGGGGTCTGCATCAAAGTGTGACTGGGAAGGTAAATCTCCATGAAGATCACACAAAAGAATCCAATAGTTTTTCCAAGACCTCTGAGGCAAATTTAAATACAATGCAAGGGGTGGGTAAAATTTAAATTACACATGTGTAATCAGTCGAATTCAGGAAATTTCTTACTTTGCAAAGAAATACAAACTGACCCATATTTGTTGGCATAATTTATCTTTGCCCCACCCTGGTCACATGTCTTGCCTTAGGTGGACAGAACATCAAGCTCCATGGATTTGTGTTTCCCCCGCAGTCACTAGAGAGGCAGTGGGAAACCACAATGGCTGACACTCGGATGCATCATTGTCTGATTAGGTTATCCAATTTTGTGGGTCGATATGCCTATTCCTACTTCACATTGATTTAGTCATTTCTATCTGTAAATGTACTGTGAAATGATTTAATAATTATTAATCAAAAGTCTCTTTAACAGCATGGTATCTAGTTCAGTTATAATTTCATAATGCCATTTTAAGAAAAGGTAGTACTTTTGATAAACTCAGGACATAAATGATATTAAATATAAAAATATACAAATACACAAATGTTTCAAAGTAGTGCTGTGTTGTAAAGGAGGAGGTCTAACACGGCAATGTTCATGTGATGATGAGCTTTATTGTAGCACACAACCCGAGCGGGATCCTCCCAAGGCAGCCAGGATGCAACTGAAAACCTTGGAATTAGCCCCACTCAATATTCTCTGGACAGAATGGCAACATTGTCATAGTAACATATGACACCATAACACATCCCCTTCCCTCAAAATAACATTTCTTAAAAATCTCTCAAACAAAATTTAAAAAATATACAAATAATACTAATAATCAGTAACACAATAAGCAGCCATATGGTAAGTTAACTGAAATAATGCAAATGTAATTTCTAACGTGAACCTCCTCTGAAAGCAAGGGGAATAGGTCCTCTAAGTAACCTAAAAAGTAGTCACCTCACATAATGATGGAGATAAGATGGAAGTCTATGTTCTCTATGTTCTCTGACAACACTGGCATCTTCCACAAATTCATTTCTCATGTCACTCCCTGTCGGCCTAGAAAGATCGCACTTCAGGTCACACAACTCTTCGTCTCTCATCATCATTACTCCAGAACACCCTGCACTCTCTCTCACACATACACCACCTCTCTGGTACAATGCCACATTCCAAAAATTCCACTTTTCTCAATTCTCCAGGACAGCAAACCAATTAGTAACTTGTTTGATTCAAAAAGGGCTATTACATTTTGATGGACCACCACGCATGCGCCCAGATTTTATCTTAACCTAATCTCCTACATTGAATTTATTCCCCCTTCTTTCCTCCAAAGAAACAGCTTGCTTTGCATCAGAAGAGACCCACTCCTTTAACCTTGCAGTAAACTAATTTAGTTCCTGGCACACGTCCATGCATCTCCTGAAGTGGACATTTTTGTGTGACACTATTAATAGTGGTGTGATACGCCCACAACATATGACATATCATCTTCTTAACATCACAATCATTAGCCAGTGCCATTTGAATGGTCCCTTTGACCAATCTATTAGCTTGCTTGCCTATTCCATTTCCTTGGGGATTGTACAATGAGGTATGATTATGACATCTAGCTTGAAGTGAGTTGGGTACCATTATCCTTAATAAAAATGGAAGGCACTCCCTACTTAACAAACACTGCTTTCAAAGCACAAATAGTAGACCTGGTTGTTAGTTTATTCGTAAAATTCACAATCAACCACTTGGAATGAACATCAACCATAACTAAAGTAAATCTCAAGTCATGTCTCATGCCGGACAAAGGGCAGATGAAACCCAAACAAACAGTATGCCACGATAACCCCGATCCACATTATGGCCCACCACATGTTTGTTCCCTATTTTCAACCTTTTCTCACTCTTTTTGCAGACACTACACCGTTCGACCCACACATTAACTTCATCATCCAATTCAGGCCACCAAACCTCCCTTTTGAGTCTTTGTTTTGTAAAAGATTGCCCTAGATGGCCATCATGAGATTTTTAAACAACTTAAATCTCAACCCTACAGGAGGTACAAAACACTCTCCCCTCAAAATTACATTCTGTCCACACACAGACAGCTCATCTAAAATCGTAACAAAAGGTCTTGCTGACAAAAAATCATACTTTCCCTTACTGTACCAGTTAAAAGCATTTTTGCGACCTTCTTCAAGACTAGGTTAGAATTCATTTCACGTTCCCATTTTTGACTCGTGGAAACACCCAAACCACAATCAACCACATCTTGTATTGAAGCGACAGCCCCTTCATTCTCACAGGCACTCACCGCAGGTCAATAAACAAAGTTCCAATCTAGAGGCAAACACGATAAGCAATCAGCTACTGAATTCCTCCAGCCCTGAATAAATTCCATAGATAGCGATACTCTTGTAGCCTGTCAGCCAATCTGGCTAATCTTGCAGGCCCTTTACCAGCACCACCAGGCTACAAGATTCTGATCAAAGGTTTATGGCCCATTCTTAATATGTATTAAGAGCCCCACAGGTATGTAGGAAAGTACTCTACACCCCATACTGAAGCTAACTGTTCTCATTCAATGATGCAATGATTTCTCTCAGATGACATAAGTGAGCGAGAAGCAAATGCCACTGTTCTTTCTTTCTTTTGTTGAATTTGGGAAAGCACTACCCCAATACCCATTGTACTGGCATCCACTGTGAGAACAGACTTAAGTTTTGTATCTAAAGGCACCAAAATGCCAGCATTACAAATTTCATTTTTCATCATTTCAAAACATTTTTGTTGCTTCTCTTCCCACGAGATCTTGTTCCCTTTTCTTAATAATTTCCTTAACACCTATGTTTTGGCTGAATACCTTTCTACAAACTTAGTATAGTACTCTATGAGTCCCAAAAACTATCGTAGCTGGCCCTTATCAGCTGGTGAGGGTACAAACCTAATGGTATCCAACAGGCTACGTTTGGGTTTAATACCTTCTGATGATATGGTATACTCTAAATACTCTATCTGTTCCAACATAAACATGCCCTTTCTTGGCTTAAGCCTGACTCTCCGAACCTATGCAAGACTTGTCACTGCACCAAATTGTGTCATTCCAACATTTCACAAACATCAATATATTGTCCTGGAAAAAGACAACATTCTCCACCCCTTTAAATATCTGAGCCATCATCCTCTGGAACACACTAGAGGCTGAGGCTAAACCGAAGTGCATTCTGGTGAAGCGAAATGTGCCTTACATCGTCATAAATGCTGTTAAAGATTTAGGGGTATATTCACAAGAACGTGTGATAACTACCGCAAGAGTAGCGTAACGCAACTTTCATTATTGCAGCCCATCGCGGGAAAATAACCCCGTGTCAACGTGGAATTCACAACAAGGCGGTAGCATGCGATAGTCACCAGATAACGCGTCAAATGTCAGCGTGAAAATCAACGCCACGCCGAAATAATGCGAAACGCGAACGCGAGAAATCATGCGATGAGGCCAATCGCGGTACAAAAAGTTGCGAAAACCAGCTTCAGGCATGCAAATCCCACGCGTCTGGTGGGAAATTGCACCATAAAAACCACAGAAACAACACACCAGAAACAAGCCAAAGCACGAAGCAACATGGATGCACCCTGACCCAGCGCAGAGTGCAACGCGAACCCCAGAACCCCCACAGACCACCAGCAAGGAACAACTGGCTCGGGGAAGGCCAAGGAGAAAAGGGAGAGGAAGACGGGGTGCAGACCGCAGGAAAACAAGACCAGTGTCAAGAAGGAGACAGAACACTACCAG
Organism: Calotriton arnoldi; assembly: GCA_963921515.1. Taxonomy (NCBI): domain Eukaryota; kingdom Metazoa; phylum Chordata; class Amphibia; order Caudata; family Salamandridae; genus Calotriton; species Calotriton arnoldi. The sequence goes on along the minus strand of CAWUFW010015887.1, from coordinate 235,688 downwards.
CAATTGACCCACAAGCCGACCACCTGGAATGCAGTCGAAGTGCCCAGGAGGCCAATCCAGGAGGCCAAGAGGCGCCGGCAGGACCTGACAACCTAAACCGGGTACAAACCCGCTGCCAACAGGAAGGCAGCAACGGCGACAGGAGGTGGCAGTCCAGCGCCACAGGAGGAGCTGGAGGAAACCCAGGCCACAGTCATCAGTGTGGAAATGGTGCAAGGAGTAGGGAGTACGGACACAGCCCGACAGGACCTGACACAACAACAACAGGGTGAGGATCCAACAGGGACTGGGGGCACAGGGGGTGATGGGCACAATGCCACACATGCACAATGAGGTGTAACACACTGCACACCCACAATTACCCAGGGACATGTCCCCCATCCCCGTGGCACACTGCAGCACACACACATAGCAATCACAGCACATACCATGACAATATGGCACAAAGTGCAACACCCACACTGCAGAACAGGGGACACAACTGGGTCCACCCAGGTACAGAAACAGAACAATCACATCGGACAGAGCAGGGAACTGTGAGATGCACATCTACCCCTACAACCCCACATCAGCCATGAAGGCCAAATGTACACTGTCCCAACTCAAATAGCCACCACCGCCCAAACACTCACAATGTACATTGTCACACAGTCTGCATGTCGACAAGAACACGGCGTCAACACAATGCCAACATGCACCTCCCCTTCACAATGCAGAGGGACAAACAACACCTCCAGCAGGTCAGAACAGACAACCCATCAGTGATGGCAGAGACGAACACCACAGCCCAGACAGCAACGCCCTACAACAGCCCATGGACATCCCACACAACCCACCACCAGGACCAGGGCAGACAAGCTACTCAGAGGAGAACCCAGCCCCTGCAACAGACCACACAGCATGAAGCACCCGCAAGCACGGCTGCCCCACAACACTTCACCCACCCACACATGGCACCCCAATGCCAGGTGGCAGAACGCCAAAAGGAGGTGGCCCAACAGGTGAGGGTGTTGCCAAAGCCATGGAATGCAAACTAGAACACATACGTGGGTGTCCAATACCCTTCAGGGACGCCCCACACCCCACAAAGGAGACCCACACCTCCACAGAGACACATGCACATATCATGTTGAACTGGCTACGGGCACGTGCACACGGCCCCTTTATTAGCAGGGCCACATGTACAGTGACGCCTGTGCTGGATGTGTGTGGGGTGAGCATAAGCCAGCCCGCACTGAGTGCTTGGTGCTGGCAACAACCTGAACAGTGGACACTAGTGTAATGGAAACAGAAAACACCAGCATAACAGAGTCAAATGCAGAGCAACATGGAGGGATCCAGAGTAAGGACAGAGGTCACCCAATAATCAGTCAGGAGGTTCCGTGAGTTGCTGTGCACTGGGGTAGGGGCACTAGAGAAGAGCACGCTCATGTGAGGAAATTGCTAGGATTGTGTCCCTTGGGGTTAGTCCTGATGCAGAGGCAGTGGGGTGTGATACACCTGCATCAACTTCCTCATCATAGTCCCAGGTCTTCCCCACTGCATGAGGTGACATTGCTGCGCAACCTCACAACAGCACAAAACTCTATCCGTAACGGACAATGGTTTGTGGTGCACTGAGTCACTGGCACCTGGAGTGCCGAGCAGGGTAGCAGGCCGATGATGGCATCCACAACAGGTTTGAGCAACTCCGTAGGTCTGTCAGGACCACCCTTTCGACTCTGGCAGATGGCGGTTGGAGGTGGTCCTTGCGGTGGTGGCATGTGCCCCCTCGGGTGATTCGACATCCGGGCCGGTCAAGACTCGATGCTATGTGTGGGCCCTGGTGGCCCGCAGTTGAGGCCGGAGGATGCGGACAGCGCAGGGCCACAGACACATGGCGTTGATGACCCCAAGACCATCGCTGCAGAGGCTATTCAATGACTCAGAAGAAGGTGTCCCAGACCTGACCAGCACAGAGTTAGTGGCCCCGGATGCACTGCGGCCGGCACAGGCACCCAGCCACGGGACGGTGACATGCGGTGCAGTCAGATGGGCCATGCGACCTGAGCGGGTCCCCATCAATGTCCGAGGTGTATGTTGCGGAGGGTTCCGGGGGACAGTGGAAGGTGTCCTCCAGGGCATGATGCGGAAGGTCTGATGTCATCTGGAAGCAGCAAATGGAGGAGTGGAAAGCGCAACCCTCGTTTGCACCAACAATTCGGGATCAGTTTCATGAGGATGAAAACTAGCCCCTAGTCCACAGACTCAAACGCCACCAATGTACTACCAGTGAGTGTCCATGAATGTCGGGGAACAAACTTAGTGGCACAGGTGCTGTGAGGGGATGCAGTCTGCGATGATGCCGGTACACAGATGTGAACTCCAACATTGCCAAATCAAGGCTCTGTGACCTACTGGACTGCAGTGTAGGCCGGAGGCAGCGGTCAGCACGGCCCATTCACCGAGTGTCACCGGCATAGGTTGGATGGCCCCACCGGCCTGCGTAGTTCAGGTTCAGTGGCACCACGTGTAGCAGGCTGGCGTTGAACAGGGTTAGTGGCACCACGTGTAGCAGGCTGGCGTTGAACAGGGTTAGTGGCACCACGTGTCGCAAGATGCCCATTTGGAACTATGCCTCACTGAACTGGGGGGGTCTGGTGCTGTGGCCACTGGCCGGGATATGGGGTCACTGCCATTCATGACTCAAGACACAGTCCCACATGTGGGACCTACTGGTCCGAAGAGTAGGCCGGGGGCGGCAGTGGAGTACGTCAACGAAAAAGGAATAAAGCGGGCCGGTGTCGTGGCAGCCGTGATGGTCTGAGGTGGCTGCCAAGGTCTCGGGCCTAGGGCTTGTGGCTTGCGCCGGCATGTGGTGGGCCCTCCTTGACACACGCCGGTGTCGGAAGGTGATCAGTGTGGCCTGGCTGCGCAGGGGCTGGCCTGACGGGTTCGTGGACCAGCGTGCCGGGGTCCGGCAGGCGCACGGCATCTCAGGCAACTCCGCTCACGAGGATGGCGTCGGCCTCGTGGCGAGGTGGGAGGCGCCGCCCTGGCAGAGACGTGGGTCTTTCCAGAAGTGAACCATGCCCAGGCCTCCATGGTTTTTATTCACACCCCTACGCTGGCGTGGCGTACGCCGGGCCATCCCACTGCGCTGACGCTTAGGGGGGGCGTAACAGGCAACATTTCCGCGAGGTCCCCCACTGGCTGTGGTGACATGGTGGCGTCCACTGTCCACTACACTCCATACGCAAGCGGTGTATGTCGCCATGGATATGGGTGTGTTCTGCATACTGCGAGGTGTCCAGCACATCTCCGGCACTCTTGGCATTGTGTACTTTCCCAATCATGGTTCTACTGCATCCTTCACACATGCCTGGTTGCCACCTCTCCCCACATTCGGCTAGTATGTGGCTGAGGTGCCATGCCGTTGCTGGCTCATTTTCAGGGCTTGCCCATGTGGACATTGTAAGTTGTTCTGTCGTGTATGGTGGGTGGGCATATTGTTGTGCCTGTTATATGTGATTTTGTGACGTGTGCATTGCCAGAGTTGTGAGTTGCATGGTTGTGGTGTTGAGGTGTGTGGGGTGTTCATTTGTATATTGCCATGGGGCTGTACATTTGCCTTGTTGCCATCCTGGGAACGCTGGTTGATGATGGACTGTCGGAGGATGAAGGTATCATGCACACTGGCTGTGTATTTGAAGGCGACATTGTTGGGTGTTCCACGGTGTTCTGTTGTTGCCTGCACATTGGTGTGAGACGTGTGCTTCCTGTTGCGGTGATTGTGTGCTGTGTCACCAGGGGGCACAGGTAGTACATGTGTGCTGTGTGTTGGCCCCAACACGTGCGTGCATCCTGCTATGGCGTATGGTCCTTGCTTGGTCTCCAGCGGATCCTGTGCATTGTGTTGTACGTATGGAGACTGGGGTACCAGGGTGATGGTGATGTCCAGGACAGGTGTGGGGGACTTGGATGTGGCTGGCTGTGGGACTCCTCCGACTCTGGCGGGTGTTGGATGGGGGGTGTCAGGGGCCAACAGGTGCAGCCACGCCATCAGCTTTGTGTGGGGTGGGATGTTGGTTGTCCGCTGTGTTGTTGCCGTAGGCCTGTTAGGCGATGATGGTCAGGATGCGTAGGATGGTTGTCCCTTTCAGCCTGTAGTGGACGGTGACATTGTCAGATGTTGGGTCTGTGCGGCTGGTACGTTTCCTGGGGTTCCGCTGTCTTTGTCTGCGCTGCGTCTGTGTTGGTCCGGGAGGGGGGGTGTTCCGGGTGTGGGATGGGGTCCTGGGGTGGTGGGGGTGGGTGTTGTGGTCCTCTTGGGTGTCCGGGCTGCATGATGTGTGGCTCCATGGCATCTGTTGCCCTTCGGTTGTGGCCCTGGGCTGTGCTCCCTTTTGTGGTGCTGGCTGCCGTCCGACTTTACACCAGGTCAGAGCAGGTGTAGATTTCCTGGTGCTAACGCGCCTTATCGCCTGTTTTGTGTTTTTATCGCAGATGTGGCTGGTCGTTGTGAATGTTGAGGTGTGCTGTTGTCTCGGCTTTTGTCACGGGAACGCCTACTCTGCATCTCATTAGCGATATTTGCGAGGGTCCTCTGTGGCGATGTTTTTGGCGGCTGCTATCACGGGTAAACTGGTGGTGTGGGCTGTTAACACCTGCTTGTGAATGGGGAGGTAAATTTATCACGACTTTGGCTGCGATAAAGTGCCGTTAATTCGGCGATAGCTCCTTGTGAATATGCCCCTTAGACTCTTCATTCAAACGGATTTGGTGGTGAGCACTTTTCAAATCCAGTTTTGAAAAGTATTTCCTATCTTTCAAGGATGACACCAACTCATTAATATTTGAAAGAGGAAATGTGTCAACTACAATATTTTGGTTTTAAGACCTGAGATCTACACAAAACCTGATTTCTGTGTATAAAAAGGGGTGACAACCATGCAGAAGCTTCAACAGGCTCAATGATACCACCCTTCAACATCTCATTTAACATTCTTTTAACCTCCTCTCGCACAACCAATGGCACTCTTCTCACCTTATGTTGTTTGGGAATAGCACCATGTTTAAGTACGATTTTATGTACATACCCTTTGAGGCATCCAAGTTTTTCATTAAACACATTTCTTGCACCACTTAAAAAATCCTTCACGTTCAATTCTTCCACAGCCATTACTTGATTGGGTGACCTCAGATTTATCATGATGTTCAAATCAAATTGATACATCCACGTAATATAGGTGGACCATCCACAGCTACGTAAACTTTCCCTTCCACTTTGCATTTCTTATATTCTATTATGGCTGGCATGTCCCCCAAGATGTCTATGGTTTCACCTTGATACCCACCAGGGCATATATCCTTCGGTAATAATGTGATATTAGGCCAATGATTTTCAAATAACTCTTTGGGAATAATGGTGTACATTGATCCGAATCCACCAATAATTCCACCCTCCTGCAATTCATATCAAACATCGCTTTCAGTCTACACATCCTCCCCTTGTCACCACTGATGTTTTTTCCAGCACATGTCTCATCCACACTCAATAGCCTATTGTGTATATCCACTTTATCACCCACACTACCAACCACACCAACTCTACTTTTGTTACCATCCTTGCACATGCCCGCAAAGTGGCCTATGTGACCCCCACTTCCTGCAATCTTTGTTAAGCGCAAAGCACAGTTTAGACTCCGATCCATGATATAAGCTGCCACATCTTGTACAACCCTCGGAGGTAAATGTGTTGGTAATACTTGAACTCACCACCCTGTTGGCGCTTCTTGATACAGCATTAACCTCCTGTTCAGGTCCCTCTTAATTTTTCCTTCTTCTACAATAGTTATTTCACTTCCCACTCTCTCTCTTTTACTCAATTCTTTCATACAGTACTCTGACTCCTCAATGACTTTAGCAATATCTATAGCATCTTTAAGGGATGGCTCTTTTGCTGCCCACAGACTTTCCTGTATGTTTTTTAGTCCTACAATGAACTATGAGTTGGTCACAAATAAGTTCATCCATCATTGCCCCAAAGCGACATTTCACAGAAAATTCTCAGTGTCTGGCTACAAATTCTTCTATAGACTCCTGTTCATTGTGTGGCTGGGTATAAAACTTATATCATGCCATGACCAAATTGTCCTCTTTTGCAAATCTAGTTTCAATTCTCTTCAGTGCTTACATAAATTAATCATCAAAAGGTTGACCATTCGGCCCGAACGCTACAGGTAAATACTTAAAAATGTGCTGGCCCTCATTTCCCAAGGCACTTAAGAGCTAATATTTGTTTCTAGCTGGACGAAAGTTCTGCCCATTCAATGCTGAAATGTAATTTTCAAAGATTCCTATCCAGTCCTCCCAGACAATGGATGGAGGACCCGGTTGTGGTAGGAATAATGGAGGAGTAATTATGAGACTGTATGTATCCATGACTGACTCAATGCCACAAGTTGAGTTGTAATCAAAAGACAAATACCTCGTAAGATCATAATAAGGTGAGCGTAACAGTGTGTGACCATGTCGCCTTGTACACCCTCTGCTCTACCCTGCAATGATCATCTGAATTTCGAAGCTGGCACAAATTTGAGGCTATGATGACCTGAGCGTATTGTTGTATCCACTCAATAATGATCACCCCAGGTGAGCATATCACAGTGTGCGTTCCATTTTGAGGTAGTCTGTGTGCTCTGTTTGACTTTTGAGGTAGTCACTTCGATCTAATCCAATGTCCAAAATGGTGCCAATGCACTATGATGTTACAGTACGTTGCCCAATCCAAAATGACACTGATGCAGGATGATGCAATCACACATAATGTGATGCGACACCGTCCATACAGCTCAGTTTTCAGAAACGCTGCTTGCGGCAGCGCGCCGAAGTTTGAACGTGCTGCCACCGCTCGAATGCTGCTGAGGAATGCCGCCTGCAACAACGTGCCCAAGCCTGGTAAGGGTCCCCCATCGCTCCACAGTTAAACGTGCACAACTCAGTTACAGTACCTTACGTTTATGCCGATGTCTTACTGCCCAGCATACACTATATACCACACTTTGCCTTGCCTTGCTTTGAGTATTCTTTATGCACGCTTGCCCGCTGCATGCTTCTCTGCATTGACCACCTCATGGGTTGTGTGCCATCCTGACTTTCACTCCTCTTAATCCCATCCTCGGCGCCATAATCTGTTGTAAACAAGGAGGTCTAATGTTCATGTGATTATGTGCTTTATTTTAGCACATAACTCGAGCATGATCCTCCCAAGACAGCCAGGATGCAACTCTCCACCTTGGAATTCCCCCCACTCGGTATTCTCTGAACAGAATGAAAACATTGTCACAGTAACATATGACATCATAACATGCTGTTTTTAGGAACTTGGTAAGTATTTGGAAAATATTTTATGATTTACAGTAATGTAAAATTATGAAAAACATAGTCAATGGCACCAGCATATTTTTATTGTATTTCTCATTTTAATAAAGCTCAACTCAAATGAGGAGGTGCCAATGCACTACACAGCAGAACAACAGAAGGGATTGGGTTAATACATTACATGGAATTCACACATAATCAGGGAAAAAACAGAAGAAAAAGATAATGACAATAGTTTAAACCCAGTCTCAACATGACGTAAAGAGGGAAGAAAACAGTGAATAGCAAAAAGACCTCAGCAGGCTAAATGCCCTGGTAGAAGAAGACATAAATGAGTAAGAGGGTTTAGGAGGTTAGAAAAAGGGAGAACTATAAGGCAAACGTTCAGGGAAATTAGTAATAAGGAAGCCAAGGGATCACATGAGGAGGCAGGGTAGAAGAAACGTAGGAACGTAAGGCAGACAATGATGAAAGGGTGGAAGGGTGGTTCAGTGGATTTCAAGGGGCAAGGGGTGTAATGAAATTCCAATGTAGAGAGATAATAAGCAGGAGATCAGGGAATGGAGAACTTCAAGGTTGAGGCCTTCAGTAAAAATGAGCTAAGGGATCACGTGAAGAGAGAGGGCAAAGGTAGAGTAGGGTGTGACGACAGGCAGAGCTTATGAGGAGGGTTAAAACCAGAAACCGAGGTAGGGAAAGAGTAAGCAGTACGTCAGCAATGACATTAACTCCAATAGGTTTTAAACAAATGCATGTTTATAGGCATTAAAGTTGTGCTGCAAATTTTAAATATGTTTATAAGCTGCAAATTTTAAGTGTGTTTATAAGTTTTCAAAAACTGTGGCAGAAACTAGACAGTGAATAGAGACGTGTATGTGCATATTTAAGGTATACTACTGTTAATTTGCTTGACATACATCAGGAGTTATTACATCACTGGAGCTACATTGGGAGTCATTGCATCACAGGTAAGTATATGTGCCTTTATTTTGCAGTCTTTTATTTCACAGGTATGTTAATTTTGAGTCCTTAAGTAACTATAAGTTGCGCCCTCGCCATGCACAGTATTGTCAGTTCAGATGTCATCAGTTATATTATCAATGTTGTCATTGTACATGTCATTGGTGTTCTAATATATGAAGTTATAAGCAGTACATGGCGAGGGCTTGAGTAATAGTTATGTCAGGACTCAAGTTATAGTTACTTGAGATAACTATAACTGGAGAATTTCAGTGGTTTTGTTAGTTTAAAACAGTATGTTTTAGCTGATGTTTTCATCTAAGTATAGCGTCCCTTTAACCCATGTTTTTTTCAGTGAATTTCTAAAGTTGTTTTCAATATAAAATAAGATAGTATTACCATTCCTAACTATAATGTCACTTTAGCCATTGTTTTTTTCAGCAAATTTATATTTTTTTACATAATGTAAGGTGTGCATCACCATGCCCAGCTTGGGGTCCAGTGCCCAACCCCCCCCCCATGCACAGCTTGCGGCCAGGCCTGCTTCTATCCTCCCACATGTTCCCAAACCCCGGCAGTGCATGGCCTTTGGCCGTGCACGTCATGGGGTTGCCGTGAGCTCAGAGAGGTGGGCATTCTGCTCCTCTCCCCAAGGCATTTCATGGCCCTGAGAGATACAACCCCCAGGCCAAATCTTTTTTTTTAATTGGGAGGGGGCGTTGGGCCTTACTTCTTGAGTCTTTTATAGGCCCTGGTGACATCATCTCCTGGGGGCGATTTTTAATTTTTGGATAGGGGGTCTGTGCCCTCTCCCCAATCCATGTGTAGGCCCTGGGGACCCCATCCCCGGGGCCTTTTTTTTCTTAAAGAGTAGGGGGCATGCATCCCCCTCCCTAATCCAGGGACCCTATCCACCCGGAACAATTTTTCATTTTGTGGAGGGGGCATGGGGCCCTACTCCCCAAGCCTTCAAAGGGCCTCAGGGACCCCATCCACCAGGGCCGTTTTCTGTTTGTTTTTCCAGAGGGAGGTGTGGCCCTCCTCCCCAGGCCATCTATGTACCCCAAAGACCCCATCACCCGGGGCCTAAGCATTTTTTGGCTCCTCCCCAGACCACATTTGGGCTTTGTCGACCCCATACCCTAAGGTGTAACATTTTTAATGGGTAGGAGGCGTGGGGCTCTTTTCCAAGAACCATCCAGTGGCCCCAGGAACCCCATCTCCCAGGGCCAATGGCAGCAGTGTCCAAGGGACCCCAGCACCAGGGACACTGCAGTTCCCTGCCCGCAAGAGCATGGGCAGGGAGAACTTGCCTTCCCTGCCAGCACTCTTGCAGGCAGGGAGCAAAGGTTTCCTCCTCCCCAGTGAGAGCGAAAAAGCGTTTGGTGCTGGCAGGGGACCCGTCAGGGGCTCTGGCACTCCCCCCATGGCCTGCCATTGCTGTGGGTGTCCTAGTGGGCACCAGGACACCCACAACATTTAATGTGTATCAGCACCAGGGTAGGGGCTCCCTGGTGCTGTTAGTGGCTCGGGAGAAGGGGGGGGACACCTGCAGCCACCCCTTTTAATATGGTTACGGGACCCGGAGGATGGGGTCCCCAAGGCCTGTTAATGGCCTGGGGAGTGGTGCTGCACACCCCCTCTCATTTTAATGTGTAGCGGCCCTGGGGAATTGGGTCCCTCAGCCTGCTAATGGCCTGTGGAGGGGGCACATACACCCCTCTCCAGAAGATTACATTGCTGCGTTCTCCCAGGCCCTAAATCACCCAGGCCTTTTTTTTTATAAAAAAAAAAGGGCCAGAGTCTGATTTTTTTTTTTTTAAAACAACAATTTGTTTTACCTCAGATATGCGAATCCTCTGCAAGTTTGCAGTAACATTTTTTATTAAAAAGTTTTTGGCCCATAAGAGGGGATGAGGGGTCCCTCTAAGACCCTCCACCAGGCCTAATGGGGCAGGGTATTTCTACCCTGCCCCTCTATATGCGGTGGCAGCCAATTAGATCTTATATCTAGATCTGTTGGCTCCACAGATCCTTCATTTCTTTTAAACTACTGACTGGACTTACACAAAATCAAAAAAAAGTACGCTTTCGGGACCAAGATCAAGCTTTGTGTAATTCCCTTCAGCAGTTTTTGCAATATCGTTGTTCAAATTCCTACAGAAAATAAATGGGGAAAACGAATTTTGGGAAACCTCTATTTTTTTCAGCCTACGCTTAATGGATCATCAGGCAACTTTCCAGGAAGGAAATAAGGTGGATGAACCGTTTTTTGCCAGTTTAGAGAAGTTTTGTAAAACAACACCTAAATTATTAGCAAACCCAAAAATTCCTTTCCTATGGAAATGTGGTCCTAACTCTATTGACCCAGTGGTCACCACCACTGGGTAATATATACATATATATGTATGTGTGTGTGAGTGAGTGAGTGCATGTGTCTATGTGGGTGTGGGTGTCTATATCTGTATAAATATATTACTCTGGTGATGATAGCTGTAGTTAAGTCAGACTTTTCATAGGAAAGACATTTTTTTTCTTATTAACGTTGGCACCATTCAACACATCTGGCAAAGCATTGGCAAAATGGGTTCATCGACTTTGCCTCCTTCGTAATGTTTTGTGCTGATCTGCAAGCGGGAGCTAAGAAAAATGGGGGGAAAGAGCACAACATTGATTTTCCATTTTAATTCCCATGAGAAGTTTTGCTCACTGATACCCAAAAAAATGGCTGGACGAAATTACTCCAAATTTGGCATAAAGTTAGAACTTTAAAGTATAGTTTTCATTACTCAGTGTAAATCCATTCATTAGTTTTCAAGACATTAGATTTTACAAAGCTGCTTAGGGTGGGCATGGAAGAATTAACCACCTGAAAAAGTCAGCAATTTCTGTGCTACTGGTGTCCAGATATGCTCTCATTGGCCAAGTTAAAGGGGATTAATCATTCCTGGTTGGCAGGCTACATTGTTGTGTTATGGCACTACAGGACTCAGGGACTCGGTCCGTACGCCCTGATAATGAAAAAAACATATCATGAGGCAGGGCGACCACCACCTAGCTAGCAGAGGCATTTGTGGGTCACAAAGGGACTCCACTCCTCCTGCCTTGATTGACTTGCGACAATATGGACAACATGTTGAAGCAACCATTACAGAATTTGAGGACATGGTTGATCTTGAAATACATTGTACTGAAAACCTGTTTTTGAGGGTACAAAAAGGAACACATTTGAAGAGTGATAATAGATTTTAGCCACAATATAAATCAGCTGTTTGTGGTGCCTTACTAATTTTACGAATTGTGGTATGCTCTAAGGTGATTGTGCCATGTGAATAATGCTGATCCTCTGCAGAGATTTTATGAACCATGTTTGAAAGACAACGGTTTTCTCTCATGATTTTTTCATAGCAGTTATGGAGCCAAGTGCGAACTTCGGGGCATATTATCTAGGAAGTGGCGGTGAGAGGCGTTAGCCTCCTTGGCTTCACGCCTCTCATCGCCACTTCGGAAACGCAAGGCTGCACCATATTACCAAGGATATGGTGCAGCCTGGCGTTTCCCCCTGCGATGGCGCTAAGTCTCACGACTTAACGCCAATGCAGGCACCCTTGCACCAGAGTGCAAGGGTGTCTGCGAGCAGGGAGGTTTGTTTATGTACAGGAAGGTGTCCCTTCCTATACATAAACAAACCTAAAATGCCATTTTGTAACTTACATGTGTGCTGCTTCATGCAGCACACATGTAAGTTATAAAATGGCATTTTAAAAAAAGGTTTGTTTATGTACAGGAAGGGACACCTTCCTGTACATAAACAAACCTTGGCATTTTGCTTTTTCCATGTGTGCTGCACAAGGCAGCACACGGAAAAAGCAAAAACGAGGAGAAATGAAGCATTTCTCCTCGTATTGCCACCTTAAGACCTCGTATTGCCACCTATTATCGCCTCTCTTGATAATAGGTAGCAGCGTCGAAGTGAATGGGTGTTGCGGTGGAACGCCCACCGCAACACCCACTTCACGCCCCTTTCACGCTAAGTTTAGCGTGAAAGGGGCACTATTACCAACGCAGCGTTAAGCCACTTAACGTGGCTTTTAGCCACGTTATGTGGTTTAACGCTGCCTTGGTAATAGGGCGCTAACCCTATCGCCACCACAACGTCACAAAAAGTGACGTTGTGGTGGCGATAGGGGCTTGGTAATATGCCCCAAAGTCTGATATTCTGAGTAAAACATGTACTTGCGACAGCAGCAGTCTGTCAGGTGATTCACCTCTGTTCTTCTGCAGCTTCAACACAGTATTCTAATGAACAACTAGTGCTAGCATTTTGTACTCATGGCAAAAGTGTGGGACATCTGAATACCATCTTGATGGAATCAAAACTGTAAAACTGGGAGCATTTCCTACAGAGGATACTGCAGTAAATGAACAAAATGAGGGGGTTAATTTTGTCATAGAAATTATGGTTCATGCACTAGAAAGCTTAAATTGGGACCCATTTCCTATAAATTCTCAAATATCGATTACGATTATTAATTCATGTTAAATTACTTAAAATCATTACATTATAAAAACATATATAAATCCAACCCTCTAGTCTACATAGAGTCGTTGATCAGAGACCACATTCTTGAGAAAGCGCCAGAGGACCTTACCATAATGAGGGCCCACAGAGTCCCCTTCCAGAGACCCCCGGGAACCAAGTACCCTAGGACAATGATCGTCAACTTTTCAGATTATCGGATTAGAGAGGCTATCCTTACCAAAGCAATCCAAAAAAGAGGCATTGTTCTACCAGACGGAGCTACAGTGAGAGTGTTCTCCGATATGTCAGGATCCGCAGCACATAGAAGGAGGGACTTTGTGGGCATGAAGGGTCAATTTAAGAATGCAGGAGCACAGGTCTCTATCGTCCAGCAGTCCAAGTTCTATGGAAAGGAAAGTTCCATCTCTGCTCTTTTCTGGAGGAAGCGCAAGAACTACTACAAACGATTACCCAAGAGCGTGGCAAATAGAGAAAAGGGTCGCTATCTGAGCAGAGTATGACCCTCAGGACTTCAGAACTCTGGGATTATAATAGCAATGTGAATTGGAGATATTTCCCATTGTTTGAGACCATTGTTTCCGCCAGCACTTTAGGCACTTTATGCACTTTGTTCACTTTAACTCTGTGCACTTTATGATTGTATTTTGTTCTCCTCTATGGGGGTCATGTATATGTTGCTACACCACCTCTCTGTGCTCTAAGGATTCCATGTCCTCTAGGGCAGTTGCGGTCCGTGGTAGGAGTGCCGGCCGGGCGGTGACGTGGGGTGGGGGAGGGGCAGGGTGGGGGGTAGTAAACCACGGATTACGGCCGAATACAGGTAAGTAAACATTTAAATAAATAAAACGAATTTCATTGCGCGCACTGCATCGCATTTGGCGATGCAGCGCTCACAACGAAATTCGTTTTATTTATTTAAATGTTTACTTACCTGTATTCGGCCGTAATCCGTGGTTTACTACCCCCCACCCTGCCCCTCCCCCTCCCCACGTCACCGCCCGGCCCTACTACCACGGACCGCAACTGCTCTAGGGGGTAACCTTACCCTACCGTATTTGCACTTTATGCACTTTTCGCACGGTGTGCACTTTCACTATGGCACTTTAGTTTCATCTCTGCTAGATGGAGACATGATAATCTGTAGCCGCAGGCGGGTTAAGCTTGTGGTAATTAATTTTTTAATAGCTATGGAACTCCGCAAAGCTGATTCCCACTTTTTCTCGCATGACTAAGATGGGTTGTCTCGGGAATTCTTAGTTTTTGAAGTATTATAGAGTATGGGCAGCAGAACCAGCGCAAGTGGGCTCATACAAATATTTAAAGCTCAAGTACTTCCCGTTTCATTTTTTGAGAAGGCTAACACTTTATGCACTTTTAGCACAGGTTATTCTTTAAGAGTTACCCTGGGGGCTAGCAAAGGGATACTTTGTGTGTTATAGGTCACTGGGGAGGGTAGGGAGGATAGACGCGTAATCAGGCGCCAAGTCAAGGCGCCCCAGTACGATGGGGGGACTGAGGAGGCGAGGTAAGGGCTACCTCCTCCCTCAGGTAGTTGGGGGAGGGCAAGGGTGGTGGAGTTCGGGGTTACAGCATAAAAAAATGGGCATAGTAGTAGCAGGCAAGTAAAAAGTAAGAATAAGAATCAGAACCAAGTCAGGAGTGTAAATAAAGAAAATGGGCAGAGTAGTAGCAGACAAGTTAAAAAGTAAGAATAAGAATCAGAATCAAAACAGGAATGTAATCAAGATCGGTACGCAAGGGGGATGCAATGCCATTAGGCTATGTCAGGTAAATTCTACAGAAGTGTTGTTGCAGAAGGCAAGATGGCAAAGGAGAGAGCAGAGTGTGTTTATGTGGGCTGTGTCAAGGCGCTATGTGCTAGTGTGAGGGATGTCTCAACCAATAAAAGTAATCACATGTAATGTAAATGGGTTTTCGAATGCACGGAAAAGAGGGGCAATGTTGAATTGGATATCCTCGTTTTCACCACAGGTGATCTTTCTTCAAGAAACCCACCTGAAAACGAATTTCCCCAATTTTACACTCTCCAAGAAATATGCTCATTCATACTTTGCCTCATCTCACTCTGAGGTTCGGTGGGTGGCTATTTTACTCTCTTCCGCCCTTGATTTGGAACTCAAAAAAGTGATTTGAGACGTAGGGGCAAGGTGGATCTGGATCGAGGTTTCAGTTAATGGGGTAGACTTGGTGTTGCTGAATTACTATGGACCGATTTTCGATGATACTGGGCCCCTGAATACGATATATGATCTGTTGATAAATGCCCAGGGTATTATATTAATGGGAGGAGATTTTAACTTCATCCAAGACCTGGGTTTGGATACTTCGAATAAGGGTAAAAAACAACTAAAACCAAAGACAGCTAGACTGTTAAGTACTATCAAAGAAGACTTCGCCTTAGTCGATCCATGGTGCCTCGATCACCTAGGCCTTGCTCAGTTCACCAGCTTCTCAGCTAGATATAAAACAGCCTCCCGCTTAGACTTCCTTTTGATAAGTAAACAATTCGAGAGAGGCGAGTCTATGATTTTTTCCAATTCATTTTCAGATCATTCGTTAGTTTCTCTGGTTATATACTTACCCTCCCCAAAACAACATAACACTAGATAGTATTTTGATAAAGCACTTCTCTCGGATCAAAACTGGATTAATGAAACTCGTCAATTTATACATTTGTTCTATGAAGAAAATATTAACACAGCATCAGGTTTTATGGTATGGGACGCTTTTAAGGCCATATTTCGGGGTAGGGTGATTGCATACAGGGCAAATCTTTATAAAATGAGACAGCAGAAGATCCAAGGACTTCAGAATGCTGTGGATCAAGCAAGGTCAGAACTTATGGCTAAGCCCGCAGGATACTCTGGGGCAGAAAATTTGCTCCAAGATCTAACAAAGGCAAAGGAGCATTTAAAATTTATTTTTACTCTGGAAGAGATCTCGGGAAATAATGCATTCAATCAAAAGGTGTACGAAGAAAGCCAACATATAGGCAAATTTTTAGCCTGGTCAACGAAAACGCAACAAAGTAGGCAACTAATTTCTCAAATAAGGGACCCCAGTACCACCGATCTGATTACCAACAAGGACAGAATTTCCTAGATCTTTGTGTCTCATTTTGAGAAAATATATGCTGAGACCCAGCTAGTAAGCACTCCGGCTCTTGAGGACTATTTCAGATCAGTCCAGTTACCTAGGGTTTATGAGGAGGAGTGTAAGGCGCTGGCTGAATCGATTACATCCACAGAACTCAGATATTCTATAAAAGAAATGGCTAGTGCGAAGGCAATTGGGAATGACGGGTTACCAATCGAGGTGTAGAAACTGTTCATAGAGGAACTCTCCCCCATGCTGGTGTCATTATATAATCAGATTATGGATGGTTTGCCTGACCCTGATAGATTTAAGGAAGCAGTCGTGATCACTATCCTGAAGAAGGATAAGGATCCGACAGATCCAAGTTCCTATCGTCCAATCAGTCTACTAAACGTGGACTACAAGCTTTTCATGAAAATTTGGGCAAAGAGGATTTCAGGGTGTGCGCATTGGCGCAACACATGATACATGCGGGCCAAACAGGGTTTTTACCTGGCCGATCAATGGCGGCAAATACTTTTTATCTGATTCAAGCTATTGATTATTTCTCAGTCAGTAAGGACAGGGCAGCTATTTTAATGATGGATGCGGAAAAGGCATTTGATTTGGTTGATTGGCAGGCCCTTTTTTTTATCCTCCAGAGGTTTGGCTTTCCATCCTGCCTGATAGAGATGTTAAGGAGAATTTATACGCGGGCAACTGCGAAAATAATAATTAACGCAGAGCAGGCGGGGGAAGTAAGGATAAGACGGGGGACCAGGCAGGGCTGTCCCCTTTCGCCCCTTTAATTTTCCCTTTTTATCGAGCCACTGGCAATAAAGATCCAAGCGAACACGTCAATCCTGGCCCCTCTATCAGGGATGACAAAAATGAAGCTCTTTTCAGATGATTTGATTTTATATCTGAACTCAGATAAGGCAAATATCCAGTTGGCGCTTGGGAAAATTCAAGCATTTACAGAATTAGGGGGATATAAGGTCAACCAGTCCAAAATGGAGCTCCTCCTTTTTAATTCACCAGAGGTCGATCTTCCTGAAGGGTTAAAAGGTCGGCCATTAATACCTATTAAATATCTGGGCTTATTTGTCACAGCAGATTTCTTTCAACTGTTTCATTTAAACTACATACAAACTCTCAATAAAATTAAAAATCTTTTAGAAAAATGGTCGCTTTTACCTCTGACAATAGTAGGCCAAGTCTCTTTAGTGAAGATGTCAATCCTTCCTCTGCTGATATTCCTGTTTTTAAATCTTCCTTTAAAAATACCGATTTCTTATTTTAACGAAGTAGACAAAATTCAACGGCAGTTTGTATGGGCAAAAAAAAAGCCCTGGACCAAGCTTTCTATTCTCCAACTAGACGTGGAGCAGGGAGGACTTGCATTGCCTCATTTATCTATCTATTATCCAGCTGCGTTGATGAGTTTATTAACGCAGCTAATGGCTTCTACCTCGAAATTTGACAACTTTTTTAAAAATCTGATGCTAGTCGAAAGTGCATTTAAGTTACCAGCATTTCTGCGTACTGCGAAGCTACCCAAAAGAACAAGGTATAAGGTTGTGAACACAATGGCTAACCACATACAAAAGGTTCCATAAAGCTTACGATATTCCACTGTGCCACGCAATTACTCCCCTTAAAGACTGTGAGTTGTGGGGTCTCCAGGCTTCACAAAATGTATTGCAGTCCTATAATAGGCTAGGATTTCGTAAACTTGGAGATTTCTACAACGGTACCATTCTTATATCATGGGAGGTATTTGCATCACATTGTACACTTCAGAGGGGCGATCTCTGGTTAAGTTTTAGACAGATAATTTGTTTCCTCACGAATAAGTATAAATTAATCAGTGGGAGGGAAAGAATAATTTTGAAAGCGGCACAAGAGTTGAACTTAAGCGGAATTGGTAATTGGTATTGTTCATTACGACAAGGTTCGAATCAGGAGCTCATTGAGGTAATGCTTTAAAAAATTGCCTAGAAAACCAACTGCCGGTTTAATATAAAGGAATGGCATCAAGGGTGCGAACTTGGGAATAAGGCACCAAGGGTGGCGAATTTTAAGAGGATGTCCTTTCTTTCGAGGTGGTTGGTATATCATACCCCCCTCAGATTACACAAATGGTTTCCAGCACTTCCGAACAAATGTTTTAGATGTAATCTGGCGGGGCAAGCGATTGGGCGCATATATTATTTACAATTCCCAAACTACAACATTTTTGGGTAGAGGGGTTCAGGTTCATTAGTGATTGTATGACCATGGCTAATTTACTTTCATCACCGCTAGCCCTTTTTGGCTTTTCGCACATAACTAGTCAGCTGTTGAAGTATAGGCAATATTTTGTCTTTGCTGCTATAGCGGTGGCCAGATCTCTGGTGTTGCAAAACTGGAGATCTCAGAAGGTCCCTACAATGGGACAATGGCTCTCCAAGTTAGCACGGACCTACCAATTTGAAGAGGCATATGCAAAAAGGGTAGGGGCGTTTCGGAGATTCAAGACAACCTGGGAGGGCTATGCCCGGATTTCATGTTTAGAAGGAAATATGTAAGACAGGTCATCTTTCTGGGTAAAAAAAAAAGAAATAAGAGGTTTTTATTTCACATCGTGCCCACCTTTTTATCTCTAATTATCGAATTAAGCCAAGTCTGCAATATGTTTCTTCCATGTGTTGGGCTTTTTAGAATGCTAGATATACTATACATGAATCTATTTATTGTCTCCTGAAATATGAATTTGGGTATTATGAAAGTTTTTTCTCTTTGCTATATACTATGTTTAACATGCCTATTTTGCCTGCTATCTACGCTCAATAAAAAAAAAACATATATGAAAGTGTTACTAAGATCAAAAAAAGGGAATAGAAAATCAGCATTACTTAGGATGTCAATAGGAGTACATACAGATACATGTCTCCATAGCTGAGGGGAACAGCATATTGTACACAGTGCGTATATATTTTACAGAGTTAGTGTCACTCTTTTAAAGTGCTAAAGCTTGAGAGGTGATTTAAAAAGGTTAATCTTACAAGGCAGTAAGTGCAAAATGCAGTTAAAACACCTAAACAAACTGCAAATGTCTAAAAATGGCTTTACAAGCGGTCAACATGCAAAGTGCACTAATTTTAAGGGCCACCGGAAGAATATACCATGGTACAAGAGAATGCATTGAAGAACAACTTTATGGATTTAACTAAAGTGAGTGTCATAAGCGTGTGGAAGGTACTAAAATGGGGGTAGGTGGCATCATTACTGCGGATGCCAACCCGCCAAAGATGAAGCGCTGAGTGAACGGCATCGGTGAATTTCCTAGACCTAGCTAGGATCATGGGGGCAGATTGAGAGAAACACAGGTCCGTGGCCATTAACAGGCAACGACGATCACGGACACATTTGGGACAGCAGCATAGCAGATGGAGCCAAAATTCGTTACGATAGTTACATAGCCTGCAGGATCTTCTCTCACCTTCCCTTACCCAGGTGGGGTTAAAATACATGATGGGTAGGGCAAGGAGGCGCATGTATAATACTTTACTGCGGGTATGGGCCACTATTGCTTGTGCTTTAGATTACGATGTTGTTCGGAAAGCATTCCGACCGAATCGGTTTCGGAATGGTTTCCGACCGAATCGGATTCTGGGAGTCTGTCCAACCGATTACGATGATTCTGAACACCGTTCGGTCGGACTCCCATTGACTTCAATGGGAGCCTGTATTCTGACCGAATACCCAGGCTTCCATTGAAGAAAGGGGTGGTTGAAGAAAATCGTGCACCCTGTGGCGGGCACCCCAAAGTGCCTGCCACACTGTGCATGGTTGGAAAGGGGGGACCCATGGGTACTCCCACGTGCCCGATTCGGAGGGCCCCGGGTAAAGGGGAGCCTGCTACGGGCCCCCAAAGTCAGATTCCGACTGCCGATCCGTGTCGGAACAACCAATTCGGAAAGGCTGTCCGAATCCGACATCCTAATCGCTCATTAAGAAACGCAGTCCGTAGACCTGTACGAGTCGCTCCGACCGGCTCAGTTACTCCAAACGCCGTTCGGAACCGAGTCGGACAGTCCAAATGGTTTCCGGACATGATAATAGGTCATTTGGAAATGTTTCCGAGTCGGTTGGAAACAAGGCTTCCGAATCGGATTTGAATGAATCAAATGCCATTCGGAGCCTTTCTGAATGATATCATAATCGACCCCTAAGTAGGAGCCATCAAGTGCCTTCATGTACAAGGGGCAAGTAGGCTGCACAAGACAAGTTCTAGCAAAATGTTTTTTGCCTGATCATTCAATGTCTTTTTCCAGAATGAAAAAGGGATGTTGGGGTGGTGGATATTGCTGGCTTCGATTTTTAATTGCTTGAGCTAAATAATCATGTCATGTACTGCCGGCTAATCCAAAAACTGTTTTGAGTCGTGCCTTGTGGAAGTTCTCAGGTGCCTGCAGGGTCCTGATATAATATTTCAATAATGCCCGTTGGCATTCCAGATCTTGTATGACGAGGCCTAGCTCTAGTCTAAGCCTCTTCCTTTGTGCTGGCTGAGGTATGCAGGGGATTTTCTTGTATGCTGCGCTTAGAATGGAATCCAGTAATGGTGTTAGCACAGCAGGGAAGGCTAAGTGAGAGTAGTTTTAAGGATGGAGTCAGATTGGCCCTTAGGACTCTTAGAATGGGTTCGGCAGTCAGGCTTATCAAGAAGCAATTTAGGGGGTTCAAGCCGTACATGACGCCCACTTCCCTTGATCTTAGACACTTAATGTGTGTCATTGGTTTAGCGCCTTCAGAGATCCAAATGCCTAAATAGTTGTATTTTGTGACTGTAATTATTTGTAGCTCCCCTAGCCACAAGTGTGCATGTTTTTTGTGGGTATTTGCCGAAAATGATGACATTCATTTTTCCTTGATTCACCTGGAGTTAGTTGTTTTCATTATATCTGTGAAGTGCATTGAGCACTCTCTGCAGGCCTGATTTTGTGTGGTCTATGGTCATGATGTCATCTGCATGCTGCAGAATGGAGAGTCTTGATGTACCTAACCTAGGTGTTATTAAATTGGTGCCTTCAAGAGCTTTACCCAGGTCAGCAGTGTAAAGATTAAATACGAGAGGGGCAAACACACAATCATGTTTAAGGCCGCTGTTGGTTGGAACTTTGGTGGTGGCTGTAGGGGGGCCAGTTTTTATATGAACCCAGGTCCTCAGGTGTAGGGAGATTATTGCCTTTAAAAGTAGGGGTGGGCCGCCCCATGCCAATAGTTTCTTTCACAGCATCCCTCAGTCCACCCGGTCAGAGGCTGCACTGTAGTCAAATATCTCCTTCATCAATGTCAGACAAAAGGTTGGCTTTCTTGTGCAGCCACCCCATCTGCATCAACACCCCTGTTTTCTGATTCTCCACACTATGGGGCACATTTACAAGGAAATGACGGAGCGCGTAAGAGCAGAAACCTTTGCAGCGTCAAGCTACGCCATTTCCAAAATGCAGGGATGCACCATATTTACAATAATATGGTGCACCCCTACGTTTTCTCCAGTGTTGGCGCTAAAACTAGCTGCCTAGTGCCAATGCAGACACCCTTGCACCATAGTGCAAGGGTGTCTGCGTTGCAGGGTATGATTATTTATGTGCAAGAACGTGTTCCTTCCTGTGTTCCTTCCAGCACATAAACAATCAATAATGGCGATTTGTTACTTCTATGTGCGCTGCAGAATGTGGAGCACACATAGATGTAGCAAATCGACATTATTTAATGATTGTTTATATGCAGGAAGGGACACCTTCCTTCACAAAACAATCATTAATGGCACTTTGCTCTTTGCATGTGTGCTGCACAATGCAGCACACAAAGAAAAAGCAAAAACGAGGAGAAATAAACGTATTTCTCCTCGTTGTGCCATTCTAACGCCTGCTGTTGCATGGCGTTATTTTATGGCGCTGCTTCAGATTTCCTCCTTGTAAAGCCGGGGCAGCCTCAAAAAGCAATAGGTGTTGCGGTGGAACGCCCACAGCAACACCCACTGCCAGCCCCTTTCACGCAGATATACAAAGTGGCGTTAAGCCACAAAAAGTGGCTTAATGCCACTTTGTAAATATGGTGCAGGGCATTGCGCCACCGGAACGTCAAAAAAAGTGACGTTCTTGTGGCGCAATCCCCTCGTAAATATGCCCGTATGGATGTGAACTGCACGCCATAAAAGTGTATTCTTAGTAATTTTACAAACATTTTAATTATTTGGATAATAAGGGGAACTATACTCAAAAAACGTTGATGAATAAAATGTATGTTGTTCGCTACATTTCATATTGTATGCCCAGAATATAGTAAGACACTGACATTAAGTACTATTTATGCTCCTCTTATCAGACGCATGCTTATGATAAAGCGGCCTAATAGCAGCTAGGATACCTGTAATTGCTATACCTACCATCGAATTATGTCCTGAACTATAATTATCAATTCTCACGAGGAGACAGCTTTGTGGAAGAGGTCTGAAATGTGAAAAATACCCGGCTGCATGCCTGAACAGAGACAGACATCATGGAAGCAGTGCACGTGTTACTTAATAATAATTTGGATGTCACATGCATAGACATAACAGACTCTTCTATCTCGCATTTGGAATAGTTTTGTTAATAACAACAGAGTGAATTATGAGTTTGTTCCATCCATATCCTAGATTTAACAGAGGAAAACTCAAGATGACAATTGGTAGTGAGCAGTGCAACCTGAAATGGCTTGTGAACTGCAACATCGATACATGCGCCCTTCCTTGATTTATTGCGAGAAAATATACGGTTACAATGTTAAATCAACAATTTAAGGGAGAATCAAAGAAAACAAAACTTGGCATTGGCACTTGTACCCCGCCCCGGCAATCCTGATTCAGGTGCAAATAGGAGTTGTGTGGCTGTGCTAGAATTTTGAGTTGGTTTCCCAAAGCACATTTCACCAGGGACACATAGAAATATCTGCGTGCGGAAAGGCAGCATAAAGAGGTGAAACATGCTGCATTAATCAGGTGCTCAAACTCCGACATTTTGCCTTATTCTAGCCTTTGCACCTTCGAATTAGCTGGTAATTCGAAAACGCCGAAGTTACACTTGCAACCTTTGGTGTCAG
Organism: Calotriton arnoldi; assembly: GCA_963921515.1. Classification (NCBI taxonomy): domain Eukaryota; kingdom Metazoa; phylum Chordata; class Amphibia; order Caudata; family Salamandridae; genus Calotriton; species Calotriton arnoldi. The sequence goes on along the minus strand of CAWUFW010015887.1, from coordinate 212,593 downwards.
CATTTCCCTGTGTGGCTGTAGCACCTCGAAATAGCAGGGCACTCATATTGAGGCCCTCAGCCAGGAGTTTGCATTTGCTATTTTCCTCCTTTGCCCGAGATGTCCTTGATTCTTGCAGTGTTTCTGTTTATCCTCGCATATTTGTGTGATTATGTAGATGAGGTGAAGGGGGCAGGGCTGCCTAGCATTGCTGTGTGTTTTACCGCGCCTCTCACCAGCTTTAGACTGTGATTTGGGCAGATAGGTACATTAGAAAAGTAGATGAAGGCTGAAGAATTAAAGCAGTAAAAGTAAATAAAAAGGGATGTTCAAAAAACCTAACCACATACCAATGGTGTACAATCTTTAGTCATGAATATCTATAAAGTCAATTTCTTTGGGACAATTTGAGGTAATTTGTAGCAAGTTTGCATTTGGCACTCTCTATTCCATAACAGTAAAATCAAAAATCCCTCTTTCTGAAAATATTATGAGAAGAGGCTTATAAATACCTTCACTCAGTGCTGGTATGCAAAGCATCCAATCACTGAAAGCTTAGTAAAATTGATGTTACTGACATTTATGATATGTAATTGATTTCTTGGCGCCATGCTTCTAAAGCAGTCATATTCAGACTGCAATAATAAAAAAAATAAAGACTGTGATCTGGCCCATTGATCCTGCATTTCTGGGCCCACTGGTGCTGAAGATTTACCTCCTTTAATGGATCATTTACCACTACTACTTGCTAATTTGGTCATCTGATGGACCTTTTCGCATCACACTGAGGGGAAAGAGAGTTAGCATTTCTTGTCTGATCAAGTTAACTACATTTAACAGTGCAACCAAGTTGGCTACATAATGAGGACCAGGAATCAGTAGCCAAGTTCCAGGGTGTTTATTACAAGTTAGTAATTAGATTCAAATAGATCACTCTTAAGACCATACTTTATAGGTACAAGATAGCATCAAGGAGGCCAATCCTCTTAAAGAAATTTAAACGGACAAGAATTAAGCACACAAGCAGCTCTGTTGCTGTACTACAAAATAACAACATGAGCACCTGGTGGTCAGAAGAAGTTTGTAAATCAAAAAACTCTATAGAAAATTATAGGAATAAGGCAAAAGAGTACGAGTAATATTAGTAATAGAATTGCGGATGCTCAGTCAAGAGTCTTCAATAGGTCAAAGATAAGTGTTGGTCTAAACCACCTTCGGGGAAATTAACGGGACATAGGGAAATGTCTCTAAGAGTCCATTCAAAGGACCATGGGATTTTAGGATATGGTTGAGGTCGGAGTCTAAGGACGTTTCTGCATGGAGTCTGCAGAAAGGTGTTCATCAAAGAAGTTCAGCATGCAGTCTGCAAGAAAGTCCGAAGTCATCTGCTCCGCTCAGCCAGCGCAAACGATAAGTTATAATCGATAGAGTCCGTCGGCTACTCCCCTTTGATTGCATCTTCAATAGAAGTCCATTGTATTTATTTCAATCTATGTATGGATTCACATGGTACACACTACAACAGTAGAGAAAAATCCCACACTTGACATGGGAACACTGCCTTGGTCACACACTCAGGGTTGAGCACAGTAGTCCATTATTCATCCACATGTTTCTCATGCACTCACAGTTAAATACATTTTACAGACATATATCTATTGCTGTTGCAAGAAATGTATCTATTCTAAACTAGCAATGCATGAGAACACCTGCAAGAAAAGCAAGTCAGCATGCGCACAGAAGCGCTGTAGGATAAAGGACAAAAACTCAGGCCTTAGAGTAAAACTGCTAACTTAACGCATCAAATCAATGATGCACATTTAATATGCATGTGCATATTTAAGTATATGCGAATATAATAATTATTTAGTACTTTTAGTTACTTGTCATAAATCATAGAGTAAGCAGTTAAATTGCACACTAGCAAGTATGCCTAGGAACTCTGTTTGAAAGTGCATACATGTAACATTAATTCATACATTGAATAAACCTTGTTTTTTGACCTATACTGATATGCTACATACATAAAGATCATTTAAAACTAAGAACGATATTCCTAACAATTACACAGACAATATAGCACACGTTTATGAATTGTGTGTAAAGCTTCAGCAATGACGTAATGAGGATGGTTTAAAGTAAACTACACATTACTAATGTTTATCCTTGCAATATATCACACATCCATGAATCTTTTAGTTGCAATGAAGCTTATACGTTTTATTATTACGTCAGTCACTTTATTAATCACATCAAATACTTATTTTCTAAATCAGTTTCATTAAGAGCATCTCTTATTCAATGAAGACGGTTCCTAAGTTAAACATCAAATGTATTTTCTTTCGACATTAGTAAACATTTTATATGAGAACTGTTAAGTTCTACTGTAAAGACTCTGCAACAGCAGTGTCAGGTGCAACTGTGCAAGAATCATCATGACCGGTAAGGCTCATGTGCTCAGTGCACATTCATTTGTGTTTCAGGTATTGGTCATATTGAGGTTTTAGTGATCTACAAAGTGTGGGCAACTTTGGGCTGCACGAAATGCATGAAAGTAGGTAATTTTGGTGATTGTAAGTGGACATGTAAAGAAATTAATGAGACGTGACAGATTGAGAACATAGACCCCGATTAACTTAGTTATAATTGATGATGAATTTTTCATTATTAAATGTTTAGAATTTATATTGACATTAACATGTAACACACAAATACTGAGGGCCTGATTACGATGTCGGTCGGAAACTAAACCTCCCAACTCCTTGTCAGATTCGGTTCCGAACGACTCGCGGTCAGAGGTTCCGACCGACCGATTATGATGCTTCCGAACACCGTTCGGAAAGTCTCCCATTTACTTCAATGGGAGCCTGTGTTCCGACTGACAACACAGGCTCCCCTTGAAAAAAGGGGTGGTTGTGGAAAACTTTGCACCCTGTGATGGGCACCCCATGGTGCCTGTCAAACTTTGCATGGTTCTACAGGGGGGTCCCTTGGGTAAGCCCACGCCCCCAGCCGGAGGCCTCAGGTTGAAGGGGGCCTGCTAGGGGCCCCCAAAGTCAGTTTCCGACAGCCTTTTTATGTCGGACGGTCAGAGTCGGAAAGGCTGCCCGAATCCGACATCGTAATAAGTCGGTCGGAAACGCGGTCAATAGAGCTGTACTATTCGGCTTCGACCGACTCAGAGTTTCCGAATGCCTGTCGGAACCGATTCGGAATGACTGAACGGTTACCTTTCCATCGTAATCGGTCGGTCGGAAATGTTTCCGACTCGGTCGGAAACATAGGTTCCAACACGGTTTAGGAAAATCCGAATGCCTTTCGGAGTCTTTACGACCGACATCGTAATTAGGCCCTGAGTGTGTATTTTTCATGTTTAGATTGACCTTAGCTAATGTAGTACGCATTTTAAAATGGTTAACATTTGATTGCCATTTTGTTCCATGTTGTGAATCTTTCTTTATTCTAGGAGAAGCTGAACGAGCAATCTTAAATCATGTATCTTTATTTTCTGTCCCCATGTGAAAAGGTTTGTTTTACTCCATCCTTGTAAAATGCACTAACGAGCTGTTGCAATACACCTACAGTGCACAGCATGGACAAAATCAGGCTTCTCCAATGCGTAGCTCGCGAGCTACTGGTAACTCTCCATCTACCTGTAAGCAGCTCTCCTGTGTGTAGCCCACCCGACTGAATTAGAAGCTTTTCATTTATTGAAATAATATGTATACTAAAATTGAGAGAGTGATTTTGGGACAATGTGTATGTATTTTTAGAATTCACAGACTGAGGTTTGAAGAAACATGGCTAAATTTCCAAGAACTATTTAAAGGTGATATTTGAGTGATAAATCATGTGGCATTGTGGAGACCTAATATTATTACGTTGGTGCCCGGGGCAATGCAGCTATAGGTGGTTTGTATTACCCATATAGAGGCATTCTGAATAGACAAAGCTATTTTACATTACTCGTGGCAACCCTGACTGGCGCACGGAGGTGATCACTGCTAGTAAACTTGTTATTGGAGCTACTAATGTAATCTTGGCAGATGTGGTCACTAGTACAACAGTAATGATGTTAATAGCTTGGGATGATTTTCATTTAACATAAGTAGCTCTTCTTATAAAAATGGTTGGAGACCTCTGACCTATATGAATTTCATTATGTTGCAGAAGACTGTTTGTTTGGACGATGATTAGAGTATGTGCATTGTGTACTAGCTTACGAAAAATTCTGAATTTGTATTATATGCTTGTGCCTTAACCTGATTGGTCCTTTGTTTGGGTATCGTGTGTAAGAATTGTGTTATTTATTTATTATAGACAAGAGATTCAGATGCTTGTTCTGATGCCTTTGGGAAGTTTCAATGCCTGACCCTTAGGAGGATATCTTTTTCACTTGTCCTTAGAGCAGATGCTTTCCAGATGCCTTTATAGCAGAACCCTTTTTCCTGACTTCCTAGCAGAACCTTTCCCTGACTGAGTAGAGTAGTGTGCTTTCTTTGTGGGAGAAATAATCTTGCTTGAATTTTCTGTTGAGACACTGTTATAATCGTTTTGCATTGAGCTAAATATTGACTAACACAATAATGTATTGACCATTGATTACAAGTAATGTTATGATTTGTGTTTGTAACTTTCCTAATCCTATAATAAACCTTCATGGTTTTGAAATCTGACTACTCTGTGTATCTTGTGGAGCCTGATTCCTCCTTATCTCCTTTGCTGCAGAATTTTTTTGCTTGAATGCGGATCCGTGTGCTTCCCCTATGAATCTTGACTTTGCATCTTTAGGTTCAGATCTATTGATTCTGGAATTATCTAGATCCTTATGTCTCCTTAAAAAAAGATAAATCCCCGGGTCCAGATAGGTTTACGGTAGAATTCTATCTACACTTTTCAAACCTACTTCTACCGAAACTCTTGCAACTTTTTCAATACTTTTATGTTACCGGTAAGGAGATGGTACCTTTTAAGAAGCTACTATATGCCTAATCCATAAAGAAGGTCGTGATCCTGAGCAATGTAAGATCTATTGCCCTATATCCCTTGTGAATGTTGACTATAAAATATTTACCAAATTACTTGCATTGCGTCTTGAACCTCTTTTGCGGAATCTAATCGGTCAAGAGCAGTGTGCTTTTGTAAAAGGCAGATTAACTTCTGATAACACTCGGTTACTATTTAATGTTTTAAACAAGGATTCTACTCTTTCTTATTCTTTAGCTGCAGTTTCTATTGATGCTGAGAAAGCTTTTGATAGGGTATATTGTTCTTTTTTATTTAAAGCTCTTCATTGCATGCTTTTGGTCCTAAATTTATTTCCCTTATCTCTTTGCTTTATACGGCACCTAGAGCTTCTGTCGTAGTTAATGGACTTACTTCTCAATTCTTTCCACTGCAGCGTGGTGTACGTCAAGGTTGTCCCCTAGCTCCTCTTTTATTTATTTTATCTCTTGAACCCTTTCTAGCTCATATCTGCCATAATACCTTTATCTATGGGTTTCTTTAAGGTGATCAACATTTGAAGTTATAAGCCTATAAGGATGATATTTTACTCTTTATGACAGACCCTGAAACTTCTATTCACCCTTTATTGCAAGAAATCTCTGATTTTTCCTTAGTTTCAGGTTATAAAATCAACTCTGACAAGACAGAAATACTTCCCATCACCAAATTTTGTCTCAAGCAACATTTTGATTCGACTAGATTCCAATGGAATAGTTCTAGAATCAAATACCTAGGCCAAATACCTAGGCCGATCCTAAGGCCACCTTTAGACGTTGCTGGCATAAACTTAAACTGGAGGATCTGCATGCCATTTTGGCATTCTGCCCCCCTATCCCAGCCAACGATCCTGACCGAGCGTATAAAGCATTCTGCGACTGGATCCTACTCGCCTTAGACACTCTCATTCCTGCCAAATGGTCCAAGGGTCGCTGCTCGAGTTCCAATCCTTGGTTTAATGACTCTCTGGCCGCTCTGCGCAGTACCTGTAAAAAGCTAGAACGAGTCTGGAGAAGGGATTACGACCTTGAGGCTAAGAAGTCATACCAGGATGCGATCAAGCACTACCACAAGGCCATACATTTGGCACGAGCGGCATACTTCACTAATGAGATCAAGTCCAGTAAGAACCCCGCTAAAAGTATTTTTAAAATATTGAGTGACCTCAAAAACAGGAAAAATCCCTCTACCCCGGTGATCACGTCTGAGCAACAATGTGAGGATTTGGCCACCTTCTTTGTTAAGAAGGTGGAAGTCATCTACAAATCCTTTCCTATATCTTCTATTGATCCCGTGGCTTTACCTGCTCCTCTCCCCACTCTCACCTTGGCAGCCATTCCCCCTATTTCCCAGGATGAGTTACTCACCCTGAGCAAGAAGGTCAAATCTGGCTCCCCTATGGATCCGATGAGGCCTGCCCAATTTAGGGACTCTCTGCCTGTATTACTTACGCCTTTGCGTCAGGTTATCAATTCCTCTTTTACCACCGCTGTGGTGCCTCTGCTTTGGAAGCAAGCAAGGGTGGTTCCCTTGCTAAAAAAACCCTCGCTGGATCCAACTAAGCCGGAAATCTTCCGTCCCATATCTCTACTGCCCTGGGCTGCTAAAGTTGCCGAGACTCATACCAATATAACTCTTTCAGGCTTCCTGAACAATACTGGTGTCTTGGATCGTTCCCAGAATGGCTTCCGCCCTGGTCACAGCACCGAGACTGCGCTCTTAGCGGTGAGCGAACATCTGCGGACTATTCTGGATGAGGGACATACCGCGGCCCTGATATTGCTCGATCTAAGCGCCGCTTTTGATACGGTTTCTCACCGGATCCTCTTACGTCGCTTAGAGGAGGCTGGGGTGGTAGGCCTGGCCTTGGATTGGTTTAGATCTTTCCTGTCTGAGAGAACATTCCAGGTCACTGCCCCCCCCTTTCTCTCCCACGCCCATTCCATTAAGCAGGGGGTCCCTCAGGGCTCGGCATTGAGTCCCATTTTGTTCAACCTGTACGTTCAACCCCTCGCTGCGGTGGCAAGGGACCATGGCTTGACCATGGTCTCGTATGCTGACGACACGCAGCTGGTGGTTGCTCTCTCCGATGATCCTACGCGGGGCGCCTCCCAATTTCGGAGCGGCCTAGCTGCGGTCGCGCACTGGATGACCACCAACTGCCTTCAACTCAACGCTAACAAGTCAGAAGTGCTGTTGGTGGGGAGAGATAAGGGGCTCTGGAGCATGCATTGGTGGCCAGCAACCTTGGGCTCTGCCCCCACTCCTAAGTCGGTGGTGAAAAATCTTGGGGTCTGGCTCGATTCCACCCTTGGGTTTCAGGAGCACACCAAGAAGGTTGCAGGCACCTGCTTTGGCCTACTCCGGGGATTGAGGCCCATGTTGGGTTTCTTCGATCCTCCTACTCGTCAGTTGATAGTCCAGGCAACTATTTTATCCAGACTGGACTATTCCAACTCACTTATGTTAGGCGCTAACAAGGCAGAAGTGACTCGTCTTCAGCGAGTTCAGAATGCAGCCGCCTGAGTCTTGTTGAGGCTCCCTAGAACTTATTCCGCGACGGATGCATTGCGCCGTCTACATTGGTTACCCATGGCCAAAAGGATCGTATTCAAAGCATTATGCCTGACCTTTAAAATACTCAAGCTTTCATCCCCTGAGATCCTAGCTAATTTACTGATCCCCTATGTACCTACTCGTCAGCTACGCTCTTCTGAGCAATTCTTGGCTACGGTCCCTCGGGTCAAGCGCCTCAGAGCTGGGGGCCGGTCCTTCCGGTACTTAGCCTCTAAATTGTGGAACTCCCTCCCTATTCAGATCCGCCGCCTGGATTGCTTGCTATCCTTTCGTAAGGCCATCAAAACCTACCTGTTCCCCGTGGTTTAGTCTCTAGCTTCCCTCTGACACTGCTACCAGCGCCGGGATGCCTCTTCGCTGAGGCAGCTGAGCGCTATATAAAATTACATAACATAACATAACATAACATAACATATGGTTTACTAATTCCATATTGGATTCGGTTAAAATTAATATGAAGGAAGGACTTGATCGTATTTCTAAACTCCTCTCCTCCTGGAGCCCTCTTTTTCTCTCATGGTGGGGTTGTCTTGATTCTGTTAAAATGATGATCACTCCCATTTTGTTGTATATTTTTTCAATGATTTCTTTTCCATCCATTAACTTTAAAAAATTGACTCCCTTCTTTCCAATTTTTATGGAATAATAAGAAATCTAGAATTTCCTTGTCACATCTTAGAAACCCAAAATCTAATGGAGGGGTGAATTTTTATGACTTTAGGCTTTATCAGAAGGCCTTTTGTCTTAAACAAGCTTCTAAATGGCTTCTTACAGACTTCTCCCATTTCACATCTTTATGGGTTACCATTGAAGGGTCCTTACTTGCACCTTTTTCTGTAAAAGAAGCTCTTGTCTTTACTGCAAAGTTAAATCTCACTTCACTTTCACTGTATAAACAAACATGCTCATTATTAAGGCCTCATTGCCAGTCAAAGATAATTTCTAGGGATACCTTCCTACATTCTCTTCTTTGGAATAACCCTCTCATTACTATTAACAATAGACCTCTTTATTGGATATCCTGGAGACTTAGGGGAATTGTTTGGGTCCAGGATATGTTTTATGGTATGACTCCTTGTTCTTTTCCTCAATTTCAGGCCACCTTTAAGCGTCCTCACTCATTTTGGCACAAATTCTTGATCCTTATGGAGCTAATTCTAGATGTTTTTTATAACTTTCCTCCAAACGAATCCTTATCCACAGAAGATCCACTTCTCAGAATATTGACGGTACTTCCAAAAGCATCCCTGATCTATAAATATCTTCTCACCACAGGTTCTGATTGCTCTAAATCTAAATTGGAACTTACCTGGGAAGCGGATTAGGGTTGCGTTTGGAGCATCGATTTCGGGAACAAAATTTGGGCTAGATCATTGAAAATCCCCTAGATCTGCATCCACCACTCAATCCATGTTGTTTTTTCTATATCATAGACTATATTTTACTCCTATATCCATAGCTAATTTTACAAACACTAATAATAAGACTTGTTGGTCTTGTGACTTTCCCTTGGCTGATTTGACGCATCTCTTCTTTTCTAGTCTTGCTGTAGCCTCCTTTTGGGTAAATATCTGATCTCATATCTCAATTATCTTTAATTTGCATATTCCTTTATCAAATGTTATTCTTCTTACAGGAAGTTTATCAGAGCCGTTGGTGTTATTTGAAATTGGAAATGTTCAAATAAACTTTCAGTTAAGTCTTGGTGGAATAATGTCTGTCATTATCACAGATTGGATATTGCTTTTGCCTCCTCTTTTAATCCGTTTGTAAATATAGAGTTATTGTGGTCACCACTAACTAATTATTTAAATAAGGTTACAACAATCCATGTTTCTTGTAATAGTTCTGAAAATTTCCAACCTCCATGAATTGTTACTTCTTTGCCTTATTCTCTTCATTACTGTTCATCATTGAATTGTTTTCTTTGTAAGTATTTTAATTGCTTCTTTATTCTGTAGCAGTTTGTATTCATATTCGATCTTCAGTTGTAGATTTATATTCTGTTGCCTTTTTCCCTCTCCCTTTCCCTGTGATATTGTCACAATGTAAATAGCTTTCTGCTTTGTTTTATTACCTATCTTTTTTTTTCTTTGCTAATTTATACTTAATATGTTGAGTTCATGGCTTATGTTTTGGAAATGTCATTCATTTAATAAAGCTTATTAAATAAAAAAAAAGAGAACATTGCACGTTAACATGTCTGGCCTCACTTTTGTGTGTACAAGACCCTTATTGATTTTCACTCCTATCTCCTCCTACTGTACTGCCTCATTCTTCTTGCCATGGCATAGATATATGAAGAAACAAAAAAGTTTGCAACTGGTTACCTCTTGCTTCCACCTGTTGGTAATTTGTGAGTACAAAATGCAGTGTTTGAGACTATTCCTCAATTTTAAGCGTTTCATACATTGCAATAGAGAGTTGCATTTTGGCAACTTCATGTAGTTAATCTCAATTTTGTGTCATTAATTGTGCAACTCGCAATGTCGTTGTTTCGAAGTTCATGCTTTGTGAAGCATTCAGTTTTTGGCTGTACTATATGGCAATCCTACATTTTGTGATCATAAACCAGTTCACATCTAGTTTGTAATTTGCAAATCTTTAGTGCATGGGAACATTTTTTAAAAGCATTCATAGAAAGTATGCATGTTGTTCAACTGAAATATTTTATTCTGCTAAAATGTGCATGTGTGCAACTCGTTTGGCAGATTCATGAGCTTTCAATAGAGTCAGAAGGGGATATGAACTTTGGAGAGAACCGAGACTTCTGACAAAGGGATGTAAATATTTTAAAATGCTGCATACAAGAAAACCTTTGAGTAAGTAGTAGAGAATAAACAGCAGTTCAGTCATCGCCTACCACTTTAATAATATGTCTCTTCCCTGTGCCAGAGATGTTCACAGTCTGTTAAGGCATTCATCTCCGTTTCCTGAGGTTCCATAGTTGGCCATTTTTGGAAAGACAGCTTAAAATAGATTCACTTAGCTAGTAAGAATCTGAGGATTAGTCATTCAACTTGTGGCCAGGGGTGCCCTTCCTGCAATCTAAGATATAAGAAAGAATTCCAACATAATTATTATTAAAAAAAACCTTCTTAAAGACATTTCTTGTAGCTGATGGATGCGAAAAGAAATGCACCAGACCATAAATCACAGAGGAATACAAATTTCTCTGATGAAAGCACAAAAACAAACAGAAACATCAAGGCATAATTAACCTTTCATACCATGCCTTACATATAGTAATTTTCCACTGTAGTCGGTTTATTTCTTCCTTGAAGTACCGACAAGGACCTGGGACAAAAAAGAACATATTACAAGAGCAAAACACTGTTAATGTAATAAAAGATGTGTGCCTTTTTGTGTACAGTGGAAATCACTTAGAAAAATGTGATTTGTGTTTTAATCACAGACCTATATTGCTTGCATTGGGACTTGGCTGTCGTTTCTAGTTGCCCTGTTTTGAGTGATTGTAGGCCATTACTAGCCAACGTAAACGTAGAGCAGCATTATTTGAGACAACAGCATGCAACAGCTTGCAGAGCTATTATCAGGGCCACAGGAATTATGTGGCAGGGAAGCACCAAATTATGTGGCAGGTTGAATAAATTATGCAGCAAGAAAAGGCAAATTGTGTGGTATAATACAGCACTTTCTATGATAGTATTCAATATTGTGTCATTTTTACAAATGGTAATAGTCTGAGCAAAGATTTTACTTCATTAGTACCAGTTTAACAACCAAATACAGAAATATTCAACTGAAAGATGACCAGTTAACCATTGTGAAGGGCCTTCTACTGCGCACGAACACGTCACTATGTTTTTAGCTTCTGATCTGTTTGAGCTAGAAATGGTTTTTCTTTGTTAAAATGTGCAGATTATGCAGCAAATGATGGGAGAGCCTATTTCTATGTATTTTATTATGCATAATTAATTAAAATCTTTGCTAAAAACATTATTCCTACAATATTTGACATGTGAACAAAAACATAAAATATGATATAAAATGTTAGAAGGCACAGTGTCATTGCACTTTAAAAGTTAATCATTTAACAAGATGAGCTTCTGAAGCCTTAAGTTTTTGGTCCGCTGTTATTTAAAATTTAGTAAAACTGCAATTTAAATGCCCATCAAGAGAGTTACAACAAGCAATAACAGCCTGTCTGCACGTATGAATGACCCTGTTTCTAAATGACTCCCATAAAAAGGCTCTCCTGTCCATTAAAACCTTGGGGAAAATACACAGTAGATGGACCAAGTCCTCAACACTTGACCTGCATAAGCGGCAACAGGTTGATGCTTCTGATCACAGCCAAGGTAAGGTCGAGGAGTGGGCTGGCAAGTGACCAAAACCAGAACCCATAAATAAATTTTTTTGATATAGAGCCCATCCTGCCATCAAGTATTTCTGCGGTTTAAGGATTTTATAGTCCTTTAATATCATTCACCCATGTGATCTTTTTGCTAGGCCAGCCTTGTCTTCAATTATCGAGAGTCTCTTCTTTGAAAAATTGAATGTCTTTTTAAAGACTACAGGTAAGATTCTTAGATACCATAGTGACTCTGCACCCAATGTATTTCTGACAGACTCTAAATATATCCTGGCAGGGGTTTTTTGGTTTCTTATATTTCCTGCCATAAGATGTTGTTCAATGTATTGCCACCTGGCATTTTCAATTTCTGCCACATTTTCAGGTATGCATGCTTCCTTGCTATTTCTTGTCGAATTAGGCCAAACTCCGATCAAATTTGTGCAGGGAAGGCACTGGACAGCACATTAAAAAGGTGTCTATAAGTCCTTGAGATAATGGCTCCGAGAACTATTTAGTACCACCCATGAATAGTTTCACTGCTGTAGTTACGGTTCGAGATAATTTTGTAGTGACGACCTTTAGCAGTGGTTCAAAGCTCTGGCCATCCAAAGATCCTTTTATAGTTTAGAAAGCGGTAGTTAGGACCTTACCCTTTTGTTGAACGTCCTGCTTGTGCAGTAAGAAGGGGCCCTTATCATCAAAGAGGACACCAAGATTTTTGTATTTGCTTACATGTTCTAGTTGTTGGCCGTTTAGATATGCATAATGGGGGTTCCTTTATATATATATATATATATATATATATATATATATATATATATATATATATATATATATATTTATTTTTTGCATTCTTTTTATTATTAAAACCATCTTTTTGCACAATTTACATGACAATCATGGTACAATATCAGAGGGTATATACCCATCTGTGCATCATATTTATTTTACAACAACTTGCATTGAATAAGCTTAAACATGTGCCAAAGTGAAACATAAACTAGACTAAGTTCATCTCAACATCAAGTGCGTGCAGTCTCCACCCCCGTCTGTCTGTCTTCCGTTCCTTCCAGGAACTGTATGTATCCCGTTGACCCAGCGTCTGGCCCCCTACAATTAATTCTCAACTCACCATGATTCTGGATTAATTTGTGATCTATACGTCTTCTCTAAGATACGTGTCCGGGCATGCTGGGTAGTGCTTCCTGTGTTCTCTCTTCTTGTGTACAGTCGCCCCCCTCGGTCACCCTTTCATTCTCTCTCTCCTGCCTCCTGAAACATACTGCCCATGAGAGCCGCCCACTCTGTCAAGTCCTCTTCCAGCTTGTCATCCCTGTGGGTCTTTTTCATATGCACCTCTTCTGCCCAGGCCTACTCAATCATTTCTTTGTGCCATAGGTCTATGAAGGGTGATCTCCGGCTCATCCACCCGATGGCCACTCTCCGTTTTGCCAGTACCAGTGCCAGCTGCAAGTATTTCCAACATATCCTACCCTCCAGTGGCTTCTTAACTATTCCCAATAGGCATACCAGCGGGTTGGCCGCCTGGATCAGGCCGGTCACCTCCTTCATTCTTTCTACCACCTTCTGCCAGTACTGGAGGACCCCTCTGTATTCCCATGCCATATGGAGAAATGATGCGCCATCCTCTCCACATCTGGGACATATTGCACTTCTCCCCAAATATACCATGCTGAGTTTAATTAGCGTTAGGTACGTGTGGTGCAGGTAGTTAAAGTGTGTCAGTCTAAAGCGTGCATTACAAGATACCTTTCGGACTATTTCACAAGTTGCATTCCAGGCCTCATCCTCTAGGGGGGCTCCTAAGTCCTCCTCCCATACCTTTGTGGCAGGGATTTCCCTCACTCCCCTATCCTCCATTAATGTTTTATATAGGAAGGTAACCATATGCCTCATATCTCCTGCCATCAGCAGTAGCTGTAAGGTAGCTGTTTCCTTCTGTGTGTGTTTGAGAAGTCCATCCATAATTCTCTTGCCATGTGTTATTTTAGCATATTGGAGGAACTGGCCTCATCCCACCCCAAATGTCTCCTTTACTTCCTCAAATGTCAGGCATGCATCTCCTGGGTATAAGTCGTCCAGTGTATTGTAGCCCCCCTCCCTCCACCGGGCCTTCTTAAATACTCTCGTTATTGCTCGTTCCCATATCTCTGCCATTTGTTGTATCTCTGCCATTTGTTGTATGAGTTATGGGGTTCCTGCGGGGACCCTTCTCCCATGCATGAGTAGTTCCATAAAAGAGGGTGCGCCATGTGTGCCCCTCAGCAATCGTTGCTCGCCATTATCCTCTTCCGTTACCCATTGTGCCACATATTGCAACTTTGAGGCATAATAGTTCAGTTCTAGGTGTGGTAGACCCATTCCTCCCTTTCGTGAGTAACTGTTTATGCTGTGGCAGTGCAACCCTACTCCTCTTCCCCACCCAGACCAATAGTGTCAAGATGCTATCCAATTTGCAGAATAGGCTGCAGGGGAGAGTATACAATACATTCTGAACAATATACAGGCACCTCGGGAGGAACACCATCTTAGCCGCTGCCAGTCTCCCCATAGTAGAGAGCGGCACTGTGTTCCAGAATTGAATGGACCTAGTCAGGCTCGACAGCAGTGCGTCCACTCCCATACGTTCCTGGTCCTCCAGGCTATGGCCTACTATAATACCCAGGTATCTGAAGGACGAGACATCCCATCTCAGCCCCAACTGTGGCAGTTGTGACTCCAGTTTCCCCTCCAACCCTCCCAATGGGAACAGCAGCGACTTCTGCTTGTTCATCCGCAGCCCCACTATTCTTCCGAACCATTCCAGGCACTGCAGAAGCTGTGGAGCTGTTTCCATCAGCCTCTTCAAGTAAAACATTACGTCGTCGGCGTATAGAGATACGGGGTGTCTTCTCTCCTATTCTCACCCCCATCGTCTCACACTCCTTCCTGATCAAGGCCGTCAGTGGTGCCATTGCAAGTGCAAACAGCAGAGGCGAGAGAGCAGAGCTGTCTCGTGCCTCTTCGCACTTCCCAATCCTCTGACAATATGCCTCCGCTATGTACCCATACTCTAGGCACAGTGTACAATACCCTGACCCAGTGGCAAAAGTTTGGGCCGAAGCCCATGTGCTGCAGGACCTGTTGTAGATAGGTCCATTTGACTGTATCAAACGCTTTTGTAATATCTATCGACATAAGGGCTAGTTCCTCTTGGCTGCCTTTCACTGTGTGCATAACAAGCACAAATCTGTGCAAATTGAGGGCAGTGCTGCGTCCCGGAATAAATCTGCACTGGTCTTCATGCGTCAGTGCCCTTTTCACTATCGTCAGTCTCCTTGCCAGGATTTTGCATAATATCTTGACATCTACATGTAACATGGTGAGAGGCCCATATGCAGCCAGGTCCGCCTCATTGCCTCCAGGTTTGGGCACCATACAGATCACACCATCCCTGAATGTCTGGGGCATCATTCCTTTCTGTCCAGCTTCATTATATACCTCTAGAGGCCCTGCCAATTGCTCTGCGTACATCTGGTAAAACTCTACCGGGAATCCGTCGCTCCCCGTTTTTTTCCCCCTGTTTAGTTCTTTAATCACTTCTTTTACTTCCTCCAAGGTGAAGGCAGCTTTAATGCCCTCTCTAGCCTGTGCAGTCAGTTGTGGAAGGCCCTCCACCTCCAAGTACTCAGTTATTTCCGTCCCCGTTGGTTCCGTACCCCCTGTTGTCTCTGAGTGTGTCGTTGATCAATCTTTGGGTGCTGGCTAATGTTCCATCCCGTCTCTGTAGTGTTACTATAGGGTCTCTGGCTGCCACTCATTGGAGTAGCCAGGACAGCATTCTGCTAGGTTTATCTCCATCTTCGTTGCCTGTACTCCCTGCGTGTGAATTTTTCTAATCTGTCCCACGTGTTGTCTAACTGCCTCTGGACCCTCAACTTAGCGCCTTCTCTGCCCTGTCCCTGTGTTCCTCTCCTCTAAATCTCGGTAAGTTCTGATTCCAAATCTTTCAGTTCAGACTGCAACTGCCATCGTACACCACAAGCCCCACTCATGCATTTCCCTCTGATAACTGGTTTGAGTGCCTCCCATTCCATGCCGCGACTAGTGGCATTGCCCCAGTTTCCCTCCATGTATTCCATAATTTGGTGGGACAGTTTTTGTCGGAAGGGTGCGTCTGTCAGGATATCCGTTTGTAACCGCCAATGTTTGTTCCCTCGGTCCGTTTGCTGCCCACCTCACTCCAATAGCAGCGGAGAGTGGTTCGACAGATATCTGCCCAAATAGCCCACTTTGTGCATCTCCTTCTGTATCCGTGCAGTACCCAGTGCTCTATCCAGTCTGCTGTACGTGTGGTGAGTTGCTGAATAACATGAATAATCCCTGTGTCTTGGGTAACATTCCCTCCATATATCCTTACAGCCCAGGTTGTGCATGACGTCATTGAGTGTGCTCACCATGCCTGGCTTGTTCATGGTGCGTGGGGGTGATCTGTCTATATTAGCATTGAGTACGCAGTTAAAATCCCTTAACCAAAGCAATCTTTCTATCATGTTATCAGTAATTATGGTTTGTAAGCGGGGTAAGAACTCCCTGTCATCTACATTAGGTGCATATATATTAAGGAAAGGTCATGTACCATCTAACACCCCCTGCACTAGCACATACCTGCCCTGCGGGTCTGCCTCTGAGTAAATCAGGCGAAACAGGATGCCAGGTGCCACCCATATTGCCACCCCTCTTGCATAGGTGAAAATGTGGACATGTATAACTGGCCACTCCATTTTTTCCTTAACTTCTGAGCTTCATCCCCTGTGAGGTGGGTTTTCTGGAGACAGGCTATGCTCACCTTCATGCGCCTCAAGTAGGCGTATATTCGGTATCTTTTTACATAGGTGCCCAGGCCCCTGACATTCCTTGAAATTATCTTATAGCATTGTGTCATAATGGTGCAGTGATCGTCCTATTTCTCGGGCCACGCAGTGGGTCCTCCAGGCATATTGTACATCTTTTCCATCTAGTTCCTGTTGTTTCAATCTCATTCAGCCCCTTGTGGTGTGCACTGCTCCTTTCTATAAAATAAGTAACCAGAACTAACAAATAAACTCCCCACCCCGTCTCTCCCCGGACAATCATTTGAAAACAATAACTGAACCTTCGATGATCGCCCACCAACATGGGCAACAAGTACCCATGGAGTTCCATGTATCTCCCAATTAACTCCCTCAAATACAGATATTTACCCAACTGTCCCTCCTTGTGCAGAGGCAAGTTGTCCAGCTGGTGCCCCTGCCCTCGGGAGGTGCTGGGGACATCACTGGGTCTTCCCTCGGCTGCCCTATCCATGTCTCTAGCATCTAGTCAGCTATATTGACCACTTTAAGTACCTTTGGCGTGTGTGCCCATGAACTTCTGTTATATGAATTGCAAATGTTCCTCCATCCCAACCCTTGGTGTGTGAGCTGCCCTTCCCCTGTGTCCCAAACATTACCAGCTGTTTTCACCCATCCTGAAGGTCTTGGCTGGGGTTCAGCTTCCTTCTTCTACCATTACCAGTTCTGGTGTCCCCGAGGCCATGACATCCGGCTGTCCCCCCACTCCATGTTGACATCCTCATCTCCCAGTCGCACCTCCATCAGCGATCCATCTTCCTGCACTTCGATCCGGGGGGTTCCCATGTTCTTTCCGGGTAATATCTCAGGGGACAGGCTCCAGTTTTCTGTCCGTCGTGTTTTTCCTTTAAGTTTTCCGTCGGTTCTTTGGCTTCCCCTTTCTCGTAGAGGCAGCCTGTCCCAAATCTCAAGCCAAGTCCATACCTCCTCAGGTTTTTCAAATAAGTGGGTTTTTCCCTGTGCCACCCCTCAGAGTTTAGCTGGGAAAATAAGCATATACTGCAGTCCCATTGCCCTGAGTTTCTGCTTTACTTCCACAAAGGACTTCCGTTGTGCCTGTACTTCCAGAGTATAGTCTGGGAATATCGAAATGTTGTGGTTTTCAAAGGATAGATCTCCAGTTGCTCTTGCGGATACAGTCTCTGTCGCAGAAGTTGAAAATGCACGCAATTATGGCCTGCGGCAGCGCCCCCCGGTGAGGATGCTTCATCAACTCCCTGTGTGCCCTCTCCACCGGAAACATTGGTGACAGCCCCTTAGGCCTAAGAGTGCTGTGTATCCAGTCCTCGACAAAGGACTCTGTCGACCCCCCTTCCGCTCTCTCCGGGAACCCCAGGAGGCGCAGATTGTTGCGCCAGGACCTGCCTTCAGCGTCTTCCGTCCTGTCTTCCAATGTTCTCGTCATGGCTGTGAGCTTTCCGACCTGTTCCTTTAATGCGCTGCCCTCTTGTACCACATCATCTATCCTCTGTTCATGCACAGTGACTTTCTCTGACACCTTTCAGAGGTCCGCATGAAGGAGTCCTACCTCAATGAACACTGTGTCTGTTTTGCCCTCCAGGGCGCTGCGTGTGCCTTGTATTGCTGCCATAAGTTCCGCTCTGGAGAGCTCCGGGGCATTCTCCACATCCTGGGTCTGCCGTGTGATCCTCTGCAGCGGGGCCCGCGGTTGCGCATATTAGGTTACTTTGATGTCTTGCATTTGTTTTATCTTTCCCTATTGTGATCCCACTATGGTTGCATCCCCTGGGCTCTTCCGATTGGGTACCCCGTGGGACACAGGCAGGCTACCACTGCTTCCACCGTCTATGTCTGCCGCAGGCTCCTCAGTTCCGCCACGTTCTATCGGCCAGGAGATGTCCAATTGTGTGTACTACTTCTTCTCCCCCACACCGTCTTGTTGTAGCTCTAGGGACCCAGGCCCCACCCCCTCCCACGTCTGTTTTGTCCTTGATTGTTCCCACCAGGCTCTTCAACCTTCTTTTGGCCCCTCAATATCCCATTAAACAGGACAGTCTTACCCTTTCTGGGGCTCTCCCAGTTCTGTCCTCCAAGTATTGTAGTTCTATGCTTCAGCTGGGGGTGTGGAGGCGCTTATAGCTCCCAGGGCCGACCTGCTTCGACAAGGGCCAAGGTTCCTTACTCCATCTGCCCGCGGTCCCAGATGCAGATGTTCAAAGGCATAGGGGCAAAAGGGAGACCGTCCCAAGCTTCTCACGTCTCCGCAGCTCCGTTCTCGGAGGCCTGCGCAGTCCTTTCCGCTTCAGGCCTTGCGCCTTCAGTGCATGCCTCTCCGTATGCTGAGTCATCTCACCTTTCTCATTTTCCTCGGCTCGTTGCTGATTGTGTCTCCCAGCCTTCTTCCTCCGCTGCCAGCCTGCTTTGGCCTCTGTGCTCACTGTCCAGGCTTCAGTCTGCGGGCCTGTGTTAGTCTCTGCTGCCCCTCGTGATGTCTCTGCCTCCTCGGAGATCCGGGGCGTCCCTCCCTTTGGCTCCCGGGCTCCCGCAGTACACGCCTTCTTCATCGCGGGGTCACAACCCCCGCTCTTTTCTCCATCCCACCTCAGAGGTTCGAGGGGGTTCAGACCAGGAGAATCCGCTCTGGATCCGATGCTCTGCAGGAGATCCAGTCACTTCTCCCGCAGTCCCTGCAGTGCCGATCCCCTCCGTGATTGCCGTTTGCCATCTGGGCCCGTCACCTCATCTGCGGGGCCTCCGAGCCTGTCCCTTCGGCGGCTTCCTCTCAGGCTGCATCATCCGGCCGTCCCGCTTTACTCACCGTCAGGGCGGCCCAGCGGCGTTACTTGCAGCTTTTGTCTCGCCGGTCCTGCCGTCCTGTTATGTTCTCCGCTGCTCGATTCGTCGATGGTCAATACCGGATATGAGGACGGTACTCAAGTGTACTTTTATGGCAGGATGCCTGGTTTGCTATAAGGATTATGCAGGATTTTGATTTTGGGCGGCGGAGCTTTGTCTCAGAGTGTTCGGTCGGCCATCTTGCCAGGCCACGCCCCCTCCTTTTTCTATATTTAACAACCATTATCTTGTTTTTTTATGATTGATGGTCAAGCAATTCACTTTGCTGTATCTTCATAGCTTATCAATAAAATGCTGCAAACCAATTTGCATTAGACTTATCAATATTGCATCTTCCGCATACAACAGGTTTGAGAGTTGCTTACTTCCTAACTTGGGTGCATGCAAATTTACTGTGTCAAGAGCTCGTAATAGATCAGCCAAGAAGAGATTGAATAGATAGAGGGCCAAAACACACCCGTGCTTTAACCCCTGTTGAGTAAAAATCTCTTTAGAAAGGCTGTAGCCATCAACAATTTTTACTCTCACCCATGTGTCTGAATATTAAAGCTGTATTGCCTTAAAACAGCATGGGGGGTATACCCCAGTGTGTTAATTTTGCCCAGAGTAGGGTGCGTTGGACGCTATCAAATGCTGATTTAAAATCAACATAAATGTAGCGATTTATAATTAGATTGTGTCTTATCTATTACTATAGAGAGTGCCAAAATGTTTGTTGTTGTCCCTGCCCCATGCGTAAATCCAGTTTGATTTTGTGGAATTATTTTTTGGTCCAGGGCCCATATCATTAGTTCCTTCAATAAAACACTTGCAAATTATTTGGCCTCGTTATCGAGGAGGGCGATAAGTCTGTAATTTCCAGACACTGCCGGTCTCCTCCTTTAAAAATTGGGGCGATCACTGAGCTTCTCCAAGAGTCTGGAACTATCTGCTGCTGGATCACACAATTAAACAAGCATTGGCATAGCCAATAGGTCTCGCTTTTGGGACCTTATAAGTATTTAGTTTGCAGCACAATATCCTTGGTGCAACAACATCAACTGTTGCATGGCTAAGCACTTATTAGGTCCCAAAGGCGAGACCTATTGGCTATGCCAATGCTTGTTTTCTATGAAGCGGACGTGAAACCACACCTAGTAACTAAAGTCTACTTTTCTTGCTCCAGTGATTGGCTGCAGTTTGCGAGAGGTTAATGAGGAAATGACTTGCCCAGCCCCGGCAGGAGGAATGCTTCGGGGCTGTGCTGCTCTGCCCTCTTTCGTAAAGCAACCGTTCTGGCAACTTCTTTCAGTTCTTTGTAAAACAATGTTTATGGAGCAAGAACTTTGTTACAGTCGAAAGGCATCTTATCGCTGTGTTAAGCAACATATGTGACTATGCAAGACTGTATCAAATTCGTTCTGCAACAAACAGCACGCAGTGCGTTAACATATGGAAGAGGAATGTAGAAAGCTGTCGAAGGTGCAGCAGGCGTAGTGACACCGGGCCCCTGGGTACGAAGGGGCCCACTGCATCCATATTATTTGTGTTTTATATATTTGTATAATTAAAAGCCAGGGGGAAGGGCTCCAATTTGATTGCTTGTATTAGGACCCAAGGCACCTTTGCTACACCCCAGCCAATACCCACTAAAGGAGTAAATCATCACTTTTAATTAGGTTTCGCATTTGTGATCAGAGAACCTGTATGTTTATGATGAGAACAGGTTGCAAGAATATATGTATGGCATTGAAGTCATTGAAAATATAAAAAGCGAAGTGTTAAGTGACAGATTATAAGTAGCCTAATTTGAGTGTTACACCTTCTCACGTATAGAATATTAATCAACATCCTTTTACATGGTGACTTTATTCCACAGTACATGCCTAAACTTACTACTTAAACATTACAGTAAAAAATAAATAAAAAGTGGATGAATGCAAAGAGCTGCTTGATAAAAATCATAACTGGGTGATGTTACGCTTGCCGTGAAGCCATTTAGAATTTAAGCAGGACGAAAAAGGCAACACAATAACGGAGTCTTCAAGACTGACATGTTATGTTATCTGGCTTTTCCATAGCATGCATTTGCCATTAGTGACGTGCAGGTACATTGTTGCGGACGAAGTTTCATTCTGCCTGTCGGCGTTTGCTTGCAGCTGCTTTGAGACATTACAGCTGCTATTCTTATCTTGTTCAGGAGGACAGAATGGGTCCAAAGGCAGCGGGAGCCAGAGCAGGCAGTCTGAAGGCAAACGGTGTAGCTGCTCCAGCGGCTCTGTCAGCTCTACCGGCTTCGGCCGGTTCCGGAGTGGAGCCACGGCAGCGTGGGCAATGTTTGCTAGCATTAGCCAGGAGAGACTCGGCTGAAGAGAAGAAGGTGAAGGGGGAGCCCCTACCCTCACAGCGCACACTGGGTGCTATGGTCCTAGAGCTACTTCATAAAGGAGCGAGTACTGCAGGGGAATCAAGGCAGCAAGTTTTTTTTTTGTTTTTTTTTGGGGAGTTTTATATAGCGCTAACTAGACCCGGAGGTATCAGAGCGCTTTACAAGAGCAGCAGTTACGTTACATACGGACACACAAGTGACAGCTGAAGTGAATTCTGTAATTACGGAGGCACCGTTGGACACAAGGGAAAATTTGTCTACTAACCCGGCAGAGACGAGCCCTCAAGAAGTTGTTCCGCCTGAGATTCTGGCTCAAGAGGGACCCAGTACAGCATGCAAGGTAACTTCTAAAGAATTAATTGAGCCATATAAGGGGGGAACAAATCAAGAACTGGCGGGCTCCGTGTTCAGTCCAGACATGGGGCAGGTGATGCTCAGTGATTATTCAGCCATAAGCACAGGCTTACCCCCGAAAGGGAGGGTGTGGTGTACTGCCTTTCTGAGTTCAATGTGATTTGTTAGTCATGGAACTGTGGGATGTCATTACAGAATGTTGGATTGGTCATAGGCTGTTGTCATGACATTCCATGGGGGGTTTGGCAGAGAAACCAGGGCAGTTGATGTAGAGTCTGCTGGTTGATGGATGGGATTCTTATGCAATAAACTTAAGAAGAAACAGCACTCTGGTGTCAGGTCTTGGTGTACCAGGAATGCTTCACTGGCGTAGTCGGCAGTAAGAATCTCAACACAGAAGATTGGTGAGAGATTTCCTATTTTAAAAAAAAATAAGGATAAAAGGATCTATCTCCAAGCACGCCTTATCGGAAAAGAATTACCTCTGAGGACACTCTCAACTCCACGCACATCACATCTCTCATCTCTTGTGACATTAGCTCTGGAGTTTGAAAATTGACGCTTATAAAGTGACCTCGTTTTAGTGTGGATTCACTGTAAGGGATTGGGAGCTTCGCCGCATAAGTGGGTCTTGTTATTGATTTTGCCTCTTGCTTTATTGTGATCGATGCGGGCTCGTCCTTTGAAGTGTCAGTCATAAGTAATCCGCAACTGCCAGAGGGTACTTTTCGTCATTTCTACATGTGCAAATTCACGAAGGAAGCGTAATTGATTGTGTTCTTACGACACTCTGTGTCGCTCCTGTCATATTAAGGGGTACTTTTCGCAATGCTAAGAATTGCTAAAGAAATCTTCGTAAAGCAAAGTCTGCTTTGAATGGAAATTTTGATCGTTACTTGCCTGAAGTTGACTTTCAAATTTCATGGAACCCTGAGCGCGATGGCCTTCACAGTGTGTTCCAAAGCTCTGTCTTGTCTGGAATACGCTTCTGCGTGAGACACGTCAGTGCGTAGGGAAGCGGCGTGGCAGCCATCTTTGTAGTTTTGGCTGGGAAACATCACCGTGTGAAGAAACGTGGCAGACATCTTCGTTTGGGAAGGTTCTCATTGTATAAGATTGGTGCGCTGCTGCGCACAGCATCCACAAAATTAGTGCGCTGATGCGCACAGCATTCACAAGTCATTGAAGGAATATTTACGAGGAGCTGTAAGAAATTTATGTTGGTTGTGCATCTTCACGCTGATGCGCACAGCTCTAACTGGATCTGGTATTTGTGCGTGGCAGTTATACGCTGATGCGCACAGCAGTAAGTTTCTTAACTTATTATAAGTTGCGCGCTGATGCGCACAGCATTCTCCTGAAAGTGATGTGAACTGTGGTAAACTCGTTGATGCACACAGCATTTAGTACGCTGGTGCACACTACATGGAAAGTTAATTATATAGACAATAAGTCAATTTCTAGTGGTTTTCTTGGTCACACAGTGTAAAAAAAAAATTTTTTTTTTGGGTTACTGTTGGCATGATTGGGAGTTTCAAAGTATAATCCCTGTCGTGGTTTAAAAAAAAAAAAATAGGGGAATTGGATAAAACTTGGTGTGATTATGCAAAACGTTACTGCTGCACCCTTTTTCCTTAGCTCTTCTGGTGACCCTATTATTCAGTGGAAAAAGTGGAAAGTGGTCTTTGAAAGATACGCTAGGGTATGCGGTCCCTCACTTAGCGCGGAGAGGAAATCTTCGCTATTGTTACACTGTTTAGGGTCAGAAGGTCAAGATGTGTTTGATCATTTACCAGACTTAACTACAGAGGAAGCTAATGGACTCAATGACTATGAAATATGCATCAAAAAACTAGATAAGCACTACTTACCGAAAGTGAGTACTATTTTGGAACGATACAAATTTGCAAAAAGAATGCAAGGTGATGATGAGTCTGTCGAAGGTTATGTTACTTGTTTGAGGAAGCTTGCATCTTCGTGCAAATTTGACAATCTCACCGACGAACGAATACGTGACCAATTCATGTTTGGTGGTAATATGGAAAGAGTCAGAGAAGAATTGTGGCTACGTGATGAGCCCACATTGGATGAAGTTCTCAATGTGGCCAAGAGGATTGAACACTCATTGAAGTGTGTAGCTGTTCTTAAAAAGGATTCTGAAAAAGTATATAAAATCCAAGAAATTAAAAGCAAGAGTAGAACAAATGCTGGTCAGAGGGATAAACATAAAGGGGCCGTAGTGAATAGTGGAAGATCAAGTGATAAGTGGACTAACGTTAAGTGTTTCAGATGTGGTAAGCCAGGACACTTAGCAAATGACAAAAAATGTCCTGCTTTGGGTCAAATGTGTTCTAAGTGTAAGAGAAAGGGTCACTTGGCGCCATTGTGCAAGAGCAAGCCCATTCCCAAAGTTAAAGAAGTTGATGTATATGACAGTGAAAATGGTGAATCTGGGGGAGATGATTATGAGTGTGGACAGATTGTTGTGCAAGTAGTAAGTGGAGATAAAAGAAAAAATTGTCCTTGTGATGACATTTGGGTAGAAGGAGCAAGCACTAAAGTGTTATTTGATTCAGGTGCCAAAATAACGATTATCTCGTGTGGATTCTACTTGGAGAAGTTGAAAGGGAAGGTAAAACTGTTGAAACCCGATATTAGGCCTTTAGCTTATGGTGGAGAACCTATTAAACTTCATGGTTATTTTGTAGGTCTCATAGAGTATAAGGGAAGACTAGTTTCGGGAAAAATGTATGTTTCAAAAAGGAGACAGCATCATTAGTTGGATCCATCAAGGTGATCTTGGAGTATATCTTGATCCCAATGCTGACCCTCCGATTCAACTTAAAAATGATGTGAGTTCGATTCTTGAAGTGAGTGGTGATGATTGTTTTATTGCAGAGTTAAAGAAGGATTATGCTAAGGTTTTCAGGAAAGACTTAGGTTGTCTTAAAGGGTACCAACATAAAATTGTACTTAGAAAAGACGCTACTCCTGTTTGTTGCAAAGCAAGGAGCGTTCCTCTTTCCGTGAGGGATGACATGAGGAAGGAAATTGACAAATTAAAAAGTTGGGGCATTATTGAGAATGTTGAGGGGACGGAATGGTTGGCCGCAGTTGTAGCAGCTCGCAAATCCAATGGAGAGCTGAGGCTCTGCATTGACTTAAGGCAGTTAAATAAATGTGTAGTTGTTGATAAATACCCGTTGCCAAACATAAATGAATTGTTAGCCTTGTTAGGTGGTGCTAAGGTCTTTAGTACAATAGACCTCACTTCAGCTTACCACCAAATAGAGTTAGAAGAGTCGTGTAGAGACTTTACTTCTTTCATTACGCCGTTTGGTACTTTTAGATTTAAGCGTATGCCATTTGGTTTAGTATCAGCCTCCTCGGTTTTTCAAAGAGTTATGGAGAAAATACTTAATGGTCTCTCAGGTGTATATGTATATCAAGATGATATCTTGGTATATGGCGATGATGTAAATCAACATGATGCACGCTTGAGACTAACTTTGGAGAAATTATGTGATCACAATTTAACCATTAAGGCAGAAAAGTGCAAGTTTAGAACAGACTCAATAAATTACTTAGGTCACAATATTACTAGCGAAGGGGTTAAACCAAAGTCAGATTTAATTAATACCATACAAGAAATGAGTTCTCCTTCATGTAAGAGTGAACTCATGAAGTTTTTAGGTGTAGTTGAGTATTATGGCAAATTTGTGAAGAATTTAGCGGATTGTGCTGCTAATATGAGGTATTTGTTGAAAAAGGGTATTGATTTTGAGTGGTCTGATTGTTGTGAGAAAGAGTTTATTCACATCAAAGAGAAACTTAAGTCTGCTCCATCTCTTAGCAGTTTTAACCCAAAGTTCAAAACTTTACTCATCACCGATGCCAGTGAAAAAGGGTTGGGTGCAGTTTTGCAACAATCCAGTCCCAAGGGCATGCAAACCATAATGTTCTTATCACGCAGTCTTAAAGATCCTGAAACTAGATATTCGGTGGTGGAAAGAGAATCCCTCGCTGTATTTTGGGCCATCAAAAAATTTAAAAAGTTTCTTTGGGGGATCGATTTTGAAGTACGAACTGATCATAAACCCCTTATTGAAATATTTAGCAAGAAAGGCCTTGATTCCATATCTAGTAGGATAACCAAGTGGGTGATAGGTCTACAGGAGTACCATTTTAGTATAAAATATATTCCTGGTTTAGAAAATAAGGTAGCAGATGTGTTGTCACGTCTTACACCCAAAGTGGTGTCTGAAGAAGAAGACGTAGTAGATGCTGAAGAATGGGTTTGTGTGATTGACCAAGAAGTGGTTTCTGAAAAAAGATGGTGTGATGAAATGTCTAAAGATGTCACCTTAAATGAGGTCATGGGGCTTATTAGGAAAGGTTGGATCAGCAAGAAGGATGGATCAGATTCTTGTAAGAATTTTTGGTCATTGCGTAATGAATTATCCGTTGACAGGGGATTATTGTTTCGTGGTACGAGGATAATTCCTCCAAACACCCTAAGGAAGGAGCTCATTGATTTGGTTCATTCCTCACATGCTGGTTTGACCAAATGTAAGGAGAGATTACGCATGACCTATTGGTGGCCAGGAATGGATAGGGAGGTTGAGCGGATATTACGTGATTGCATTCCATGCTCACTGAGTGATAAATCCAAATGCACTCGGGTGCAACCGATGGTTTTAAGAAGACGTCCTTCTAGACCGTGGCAAGATGTAGCTCTAGACATTTTGGGTCCTATTCATAGTAATGGCTCGCAAACTTTTGTTTTAGTTGTTATTGACATGTATTCACGGTGGCCAGAATTTTTCTTTTTGCAAGTTATTGATTCTAAACACATTATTAACTGTTTAAGTGATTTGTTTGCGAAAGAAGGGATTCCTGAATCTCTATTAACTGATAATGGGGTTCAGCTTGTTTCTGAGGAGATGAGAAACTTTCTCTCCTCTAAGGGAATCATTCACAAGACATGTTCCCTCTATCATCCAGAGGCCAATGGAATGGTTGAGAGGTTTAACAGAGTGATCAAAGAAACTATAGCTTTAGCAAAGTCCCTTTCTTTAGATTGGAAGTCTATGGTAATAAACAAAATAGAGGAATACAGATTGTGTCCTCATTCCACGACTGGGAAGACACCCTTCTTGCTTTTCAGGGGTAGAATTCCTAATACCAACGTGGAACCTGCGTGGGTAAACAAGTACGAACTAACTAAAGGGAAGGAGTGTAAATGTGATGAGCGTGAGATTCTCAAGAGAGAAGAGGAGAAGGCCAAAGTGAGGAAAAGTTACTTTGATGCCAAAAAGGCAGTCAGAACCACTAAAGTAGCAGTTGGTGACATTGTGGTGGTTAAACGTCCTGGTCTGATGGGCAATTCAGCTTCAAAATTTATGAAACCCATAAAAGTGATTAAAGTGTTTAAAAATGCTGTAAAGACCCAGGATCATCGCATTTGGAACCTTAATAGAGTTGTTGTAGTCAAAGGGAAGGTTAGCCGTGAACAAAGTGAAAGTTTGTGTGGGATAACTCCGCAGGTTGGTGGGAAAGGTGAAATTCGTAGTTCATCTAGGAGTTGCAAACGACCATCTTATCTTTCTGATTATGTATAAATGTTTTGTTGTATTTTGTTTAGATAAAGGAGGGAGGTGTGTGGTGTACTGCCTTTCTGAGTTCAATGTGATTTGTTAGTCATGGAACTGTGGGATGTCATTACAGAATGTTGGATTGGTCATAGGCTGTTGTCATGACATTCCATGGGGGGTTTGGCAGAGAAACCAGGGCAGTTGATGTAGAGTCTGCTGGTTGATGGATGGGATTCTTATGCAATAAACTTAAGAAGAAACAGCACTCTGGTGTCAGGTCTTGGTGTACCAGGAATGCTTCAGAGGGCTCTTGGTAGACCTTTCCAGGCTAGTAAAAATGTGCACAACCGGGCAGGCACGATCAGCTCGGATCCCGACATGAATTACTGCTTTTTTTTATTATCAGATGGAGCTGAATGGTCAGCGGACGGCTCGGAATCAGTTACTGGCTCCAGTGGAAGTGAAAGTGCGCCTGAGGCTGCAAGGAAAGTGGGCAAACAACATGAGCTACGGGCTTTGGGGGGGGAATGGCTTAAATTGGATTACTCACCAGCTAATCAGCTGGTGGGGGCAGTGGTTGGAATGGTCAAGAGGCTCCGTGTTCAAGCGCTATACAAATGCTGTTATGCACTGATCAGTCCAGCTTGATCCGCCAGCGCCCTTTATTTAAAAAAACAAAACACAGAAAAAAAACATTTTCGGCTTGGAAAACGTCTAAAAAATGGAAATTACCTTAAGAGTCCACTCTTCCCTCTCAGTGGCTATGAAGGGGGGTGGGTAGCCGCAGCAAGGGTCACCCCACGCTGACCCGGAGTGAGATAGCCGCAGAGGTGAGATGTGTGCAGAAACCAGGTGGGGGGAGTGCGGCTGACAGCGTTTCCCTTGAGGGAGCGAGCGGCACCATCTGTTTGAAAGTTAATTACAAACAGATGGTTTTAATTAAGCTCGCTCCCGCAAGGGAATCGCCAAACGTGCACGCGTTGCCATTCAAAGCAATGCAATGCGTGCACGTTTTTGGCCTCAAAACCGAATCAATTACATGAGGTCTCCTCCTAAGCAGCGCATGCGCGCTGCGTAGGCGAGACCTAAAAACAGTTATTACATCTGCCCAAAAGCTGGAGTTCACTTTAAACAATGCCTGGGGGATGCTGTTAGGGCCCGGAGCTCTGTCTTGTCAACCTGCGTGTATCTCCCTTATTATTTTTTCACGCATGAAGAATGCTGTATCATCTGCGGTAGGCAAATGCGAGTTTTTCGACTTTAAATTGCAAATAGTATTTCCCTGGCATGAAAATTCTTTGCCCTAGTTTGAGAATGACTATTACCCGCTACTGTTGGCTTGCATGCATTAGGGCAGAAGACATCGGTTAGGTATTGCGACCAGCTTGCCTCCGATACATTTGACCTTCTTATAATTTTTTGAGTGTTTTTTTAATCATTGACATATTTGCAAAAGTCTCTTAAGGTACCTTTCTTGCTGAGAAAAAGGATCTTAGTCGAAAGGGCCTGATTTGAGGAATGTCTATCCTCCCACAAACTTTTCAGTTTCCCTTTGGCTGCTTCTTTTGCACACACGGAGAGCTTAACTTTTCCCAGGTGTTCTGAGACAGTTGCAGTCCTATTTTGCCTGGGACAATATCTTGACCAGCAGGGTGGTCAAAAACAACTCCTAGTTATTTATCAGTGGTATGTCATGCATGAACATATCTTTAACGATCTGTACTGCATTGCTTTATTGTAACTTCTGACCATCTTAATTTCTTGAGTTTAGTCTCATGAGTGGCATAGTTGACTGCTAGCTCAGTGACTTGTGGGCGATGATCGCTTTCCAGTTTATCTTCGATCTGGAATGTGTAATCAACAAAAGGTTTTCCGTGCAAAAATCACCATCTTCACAGCTTACAAGAACAAGCAAGTTGGAAAAATAGACATTTTTATAACCGTTTTTGTGTTTTTCCAAGTGGTAGTCATTTCTATTTTTGAGGCGTATATCTACTTGCAGTTTGCTTGCAGTTTGTGAAACCCACTGGTGAACCTGGAAAGCTACACATTTCTGAAAAGGATACACAATTCTGAATTCACAATTCTTAATTGAGCTAGCAGCCATTTACGTTGGCTGGGCATGGTTTTACCAAAAAAACAGATCAGTGAAACAAAAAAAGAATGGGCCTGATTCACAAAGGTAAAGTGAGACGAAAGTCTAACTTCATGAATTTCGGTATTCACAAAGGGCATTTACTACTCGTAAATGCCCTTTGTGAATACTGAAAGTCGGAAAGTTAGACTTTTGGTATTCACAAATGGCATTTGCGTGTAGTAAATGTCCTTTGTGAATACTCTAAGTCGTAAAGTTAGACTTTTGTCTAACTTTACCTCTGTGAATCAGGAGCACTGAAAATAATTAGGAAGAATTAGCAATAGGTAACAACATTTTCATCAGTAACTTTTTTGCCACAATGGCCGATTTACAAACTTAATACACTGTTACATCCATTTGACCATACTGGACCCAGGGACGAATAGTGTTTACTGGTTGTTCAAAAACATGCAGTGCCCAGGGCAAACAACTGACCTGCTGCTTATAATGATGTTTGTGTGTATAACGAGCATTCAACAATTCATATGATAAAATCTAATGAATAAAAAATGAGTATGAAGGAGATCTATGCTTTGTTGAAATATGTCCAAGATAGCGAGTTTAGGAACAGTGACAACTTTAAGTTTGGGGTATTCATACTATCATGTGATTCAGTGAGCATTTTGAAAAATGTGTTATTTCCTACATGCTGCCTTACATTAGGAAGCCAAAAATTAAGACAATTTCAATAGCCTATAACAAATGTTCTATTATTCTGTATTTCCACACTTCTTTTGATCAGAACTGTACCCCACATGTGTGAGTGGGCCTAGTGTCCTCAGTAGGAAAGCCCCTTGCAAATTAACCCATTCTAGAAAAGTGAATAGAAGCAGCATTTTACCCCGGCTTGGCTGCCACCTAGCAAAGCTACAAAGCCCAGACATTTTTTGAGACCAGACACCTTGGCGGTGGTGTGACTCGATTGGATTCCATTTGGTTGTCTTACCCAGAATGACCAGGAAAAACCTCAAGCGTTGGCAAAAATCATGCATTTTCCACAAATTTCTCCAAGGGAACATTCTGGAATGTGCTGGGAGCCACAAAACTCATACCACTCAGCATTCCCACACTTCTCCTTACCTCACTTGCGAGTGTGGGTCTCTTGTTCACAACAGGAAACTCCCAAAAATGCAATACAGATAAATCAAGTTTTCCCTTGAAAATTACCCCTTTTTTGCCACGTGGGCAGCGGCAGTATTATGACACAAACTCAGCCACCATCCAAGGAAACCTACTAAACCCCAAAATTTCAGAAAACTGGGGATCCTGGGGAGTCCAGCCTAGTGTGACTTCTGTGGCTGTCATAATATTTTCTCTCCAAGAATGCACTGCCAACCCCAAACTTTGGCTAAAATTATGCATTTTCCTCACATTTCTGTGAGTGAAAGGTCCAGAATCTGTGATGATCCACAAAATTCCTACTATCCAGCACTCCCACACTTCTGATAAAGATGGTAGCCTATCGTTGGTGACAGGAAAGTCCCCAAATAAGTAGCTGCGATATTTGGGCCAGGCTCAGCCACCACCTAGGGAAAATTACAAAAGGCAGACATTTCAGAAAACTAGATATCTTGGGTTATCCACAGTGGAGTGACTTGCACTAATCTGATTACATTGTATTACCCAGATAACCCTGCAAACAACAAATTCTGCCTAAAATCATGCATTTTTCTCCCATTTCATAAAGGAACGTTCCAGAATCTGCAGGGATCCAAATAAATCCTATGCCCCAGCATTCCCATACTTTTCCTGATGAACACAATACCCAACTTGTGTGGGTGGGCCTGTCGTCCGAGCCAGAAACAACACTAAAATGCAACATTGAGACATCAAATTTTCACCTTGAAACTTGACCCATTTTAGCAACGTGGATGGCTGCGGTATTTGAGACCTTTGTTCAGTCGCCACACAAAGAAACCTACTAAACTCAGACATTTCTGAAAACTAGAAACACATGGGAGTCCAGGGTGCTGCGACTTCTATGGATTCGGCTTAACCGGATCCGATTCGGAGCCCTATTTCCCGACCGATCCGTACGCGCGTCCGGACGAGCGAGTACGATGCGAAATCGCCGACCGACTCGTTCGGGCGTCCCAACCGCTCTGACCGACTCGTTCCCGGGTCGAACCGCACCGACCGACTCGCTCGGACACGACTCGCACCGCGCAATGGAGACGTTCCCCGGCCGGGTAAGTACGATGCGCGCCGCGAGCAGTCCGACCGACACGCGCCGTCCGGCTCGAAAGAGCAGTCGGAGCCGTACTTCGGGGGTCCGTGTCAGACCCCCCTGTACGCGTAGCCGCGCGAGTCGCACACAGGGGGGACCCATGGGTCCCCCCTACCTGTGCGTGTACGGCGCGAGTTGCTTCGCCGCGTACCCGCTGTAGGGGGCGCCCTTGTTTGCCTCGCACCCATTGAGGCAATGGGAGCCCGCGTACGCGTTGTACGACCGGCTCCCATTGACTTCAATGGGAGTCCGACCGACTCGAGTACGATAGCATACGGACGCATCATACTCGTTCGGTCGGGCTGCACGGGTCCGATTCGGTCGGAAATCTCTCCGGGTCCGGCTCGGTCGGAGAGATTTCCGGCCCGAATCGGAATCGGCCCCTTAGTGTTTCTGCACCTCCCTGGATAAAACTGAATTCCCACTTGTGTACAAAGTAGCATATAAGAAAGTATTTAAAAAAAACTCTCTGCAGTGCAATACACGCAAATTAAGTAACCAATAGAAAGAAAGAACATTTCTAGCAATGCAAATAGGCTATCCCAATCGTAGCCACAGTTTCATAATCAGCCCAGAGTAGTTGAGAGGAGAAGTTAATCTCTAGTTTCAATAGGTAAAGCACAAATAGGTTCTATTCAGACAAAAATTGCAGAGGTCAGAGAAAATATCAAGGAATAGAACATCTTGCAGGACTCAGGTTAAATAAACAAGGACCGACTTGAAGAAGAATGAAAATAATAATTGGTAAATGTTATGTTAAGTTTTCTTGCAAAATGTGCATTTCACCTGGGAGGGTACACTGGTGCCAATGAGTGTGGGGGGAAGGGGTGCTTGCCCTGGCTGGGTCCTGTGTGACGTGCTACTTTTTAATTTTTTTCCTGAAGTCTAGGGTTAATCTTACAGCTCTACAGTGAAGGGGGAGTTTGTTCCAGGCTTTAGGAGATAAGTGCGAGAAGACATGACCACCGACGATGGTGCTGCGAATGCGTGGGAAAGTGGCGAGCAGGAGATTAGCTGAGTGGCGATATCTGGTGGGTGTGTGGAAGCTGATGCGACTGTTCTGGTCGGTGGGGCTTAAGTTGTGTAGTGCTTTGTATGTGTGAGTAGTTTGGACAAGGCAGTCTTGTGCACGGTGAGCCAGTGGAGGTCTATGACGTGAATGGAGATATGGGTGCATGGAGGGAGGCTGAGTGTGAGTCTGGCTGTCACATTCTGGATGATCTGGAGTGACTTGGTGAGTGTCGAGGGGAAGTCATCTAAACCTTTTCCTGAGGGTGTGGTATCAGGAAGAGGTGACCAAATTTTCTTGGGCCTTCAATAGTTTGTTGTCAACCAAGAGTCCCAGGTTCCTGGCTGAGCTGGAAGGACTGGGTGTGGGTCTGAGTTTGGTTGGCCACAATGCCAAAGACAAGTGAGTTGATTCCTTTCAAAAGCGACCTACCTTCGTGTGGTCTGAGTTGCGTTTGAGGCAGTTTGATTTTATCCAGAGGGGACCTTCTGACATGCACTCAATTAACTTTGCTTGGGTGCAGGAGGATTAATGCTGCTACACTGTCCGAGTAGCAGTGCACCCTTTCCGGTTCCAGTGGCTCTGCCCACTGGCAGCGCAGCTGAAGCTTATGGGGTACTGCAGGCTTTGAACGTCGATTTTCCCTTTACATCCAGCCCTGGTCATCTCTGGAAATATTGTTTGCCACAACACTACCTGGCATCATGCCTCCAGCAAAGGCAAAAGACGGTGTACGAAAAAGAGGAGGACTTTATTGCATGGAGAGGAGTGCTCCGTGCCCCAGATTGGGTGAATGCTCTTGTAAAGGCCTCAATGGGTGTTTCACTAACTGAGTGGTGGAACAGGCAGATTAGCGATATTGGAGCTAGTCGAAGGGGACTACAGCAAAGAGGTAAAGTGGGGGTCTCCCTGGCCTGGCTGCAGAAATTCTTTGAACTGAACTGAGGTTCTGAACTTTTGAGAAGAGAGCACTTTGGTAGAGACAATAATATAGGGACAGCACAGTAACTGACACAAAGTCTGCTTTAATAAACAATTAAGGCTTGTCATGAATGAAGGGCTGTTCATTAGTACCTGGTCCTCCGGGGGAAAGTTTCAATTTGATCTCTGCTGAACTTATTATTGGCCCTGACATAGAAGTTCTAATACTTGGCCTTATCACTTGGCCTCACTCTGCATTATTTTGTAGACTCAAGGGCGAATGCGAGAAGTGCACAACTGATATATATAAAAGAGGAGCCAATTTATGAGATCACCCCACCCAAGCAGGTTCTACGATGTAGAACGTACACCCAAACTATGCCACCAAAGGTTCCCAAAATAAAAACCACCAATAACGGGTAACAACGGTTAGGAGGTGATCTCGAAATCAGCCTCAACCTTTTTTGACCCCCAGCCAATGCCAAGAGGTCTGGGTGAGAGTATACTAATACTAACTGCTACATCAGGTTCCCTGAAATCTCCACAAACCATAGAGGAGCAAGCATCTATTTCAGCATCAGCTTTAGTCCTAACAAATCTTAATACATTGGAGCTAATACTTGACGGGAAACAGCTTATTAAAAATCCCAAAGATCTCATATCAAAAGCTATCCCATTACACTACTCAATGTTGCATCTCACAATGTGTCAACTATAGTCTCTCCTGCATAACCAGCACCCCGTTTGTGACAGAAGGAGCAGAGTGTATGTTGGAATTAGCCAACCAAGGCCTGGAGGCATCCTTCCTATAGGGTCGATGGTTAGCAATTCTCCTCCCCCAGTGGCTAGTCTAACAGCCATGATAGTTGGAAAGGTTGTTAACTCTGATGCATCTCCACTGTCTGAAAGAAGGGAACCATTGCAGCAAAGCCTGGCTGCAACCCTTAGAAACACAGAAGACAAAGAGGTAGATAGTATGGTAATTGTCACAGACACCCAGAGCCTAGCTGCTATGGCTTTGAGTGAGCCTAGTATCATTGGACCTCTTGGAGTGAGCTCTGGAGAAGATGTCTTGAGTCTACTAATGCAAGTATTAAGAGAGGTTCTTGGAAAAGCATGAACAACTGGAAAATCACTCAAGAAGATCAAAGTTGAGACTCATCGGAATACCTGAAAGAAAGGAGGACAATGTGGGAGCTGTTTTATATGTTGAATCCTTGATCAAGTCATGCGTTCTTCTGACGTTCTCTCAAGATCTGACAATAATGTGAGCACAGAGGGTCCCATCTTGTATTCCAACTAATGCGAACTTTCAACGTACTATTTAATTTAATTTAGCAGATTATAGGATTAAAGAAATGATTCTGTCAAAGGCCATTAAGTACAAGACCTTTCCAGCTCAGAATGAGTTTTCTTTTCAGCTATATGTGGATAAGTTATGTTATGTTATCCTATGTTATGTTATCTTATATTATGTTATGCTATTTTATGGTATGTTACGTAATATGTTATTTTATGCTATGTTATGATGTGCAGATTTGTAGAGCACACTATCACCCGGGAGGGTATCCTGGCACTGAGCAGGAGTGATTCTAGGCACACCTAGGGCCTAGTGCGACTACTCAAAAAGCCAGGTCTTCAGCTTCTTGTGAAATTCAAAAAGTGAGGCGGAGGCTCTTATGTGTAGAAGCAGGTCATTCCATAATTTAGGAGCGAAGTAGGAGAATGCTCGATTGCCAGATTTGGTTTTCATATGCGTGGGATTTGTGCAAGTCGGAGTCAGGAGGTGTCTTGAAGGTTTGTGAAAGCAGAGTGAATGTTGAGGTATGCTGGGCCAGTGTTATATAGTGCCTTGAAAGTGTGGATGAGGAGTTTTAATTGTGCTCGTTTGTGAATGGGAATCCAGTGGAGCTGCTTCAGGTGTGTTGTGATGTGAGTGTGGCGTGGGGTGTTGAGAGTGATTCTGGCCACCAATTTCTGAATGATCTGCAGTCGTCTATTGAGAGTTTTGTAGATCCCGGCATAAAGGGTGTTCTCATAATCCAGCTTCTTGTGACCAGGGCATGCATGACAGTTTTCTGAGTGCTGATTGTGAGCCATCTGAAAATCTTCTTCAGCATCTTCAGGGTATGGAAGCATTTGGCAGTGATGGCATTGACTTGGGTGGTCATGTTTAGTTTACTGTTGATGATGGTTCCCAAGGTTCTTGCGCTGTCGGTCCTATCTCTATTGGCCACCAGGTGGAGTCCCACTGTGATGTGCTCTTCCCAAAGATCAAAAAGATCCTAATTTCGGTCTTTTCATTCAGCTTTAGACAGTTGGTCTTCATCTATTGGGAGATTTCAGTCATGCAGGCATTGAACTTAATCCGGGTACTGAGCGTCTTACCAGTGAGGGAGAGAATGAGTTGTGAGTTGTCAGTGTATGAGTGGGCATTGATATCATGAGAGTGGATGATGCTGGCTAGAGAGATCACGTGTTCATTGAAGATGGTCAGGCTCAGGGAGGATGAATTACAGGCATCCAAAGTGTATGGTGTAAGGTTGACTGACTGGGTCCTTCCAGCCAATAGGGAGCAGATCCATCAGAGTGTGTGTCCTTAGATTCCGATTCTGTGTAGGCGTTGGATGAGGATGGAGTAGGGAGACTGTGTCAAATGGCTATTTGACTATTGAGACTGCACACAGGCGATATGAGTTCATAACAATGATCCCATTGTCCCAAGCTGCCAGCGCCCAGGCCTCTTTAGTGTAGACATCAAAATGGAAGGTTCTTTCCAAAGAGCAATTTAATATCTTTTTATAGTTGACAGATACACATACATTTCTCATGGATCTGAAAGTGGGGAGACAGAGTAACAGGATATCTGCTAAGAGAAGGGACTGTTGTGACTAAAGGCTGATGATAAATGAATAGTTGTGTCAAATTATAAAATGGGGTCACGTCCAGGAACCGGAAAAGAATAACAACACCCTGTCATGGTGCTGGCTGCCTTCAGGCTAGGGTCGGGGAGTCCAGAGTGGGAGGTTGGGCAGGATTCATGCTGTAGCTTTAAGGGTAGGGGCTCACGAGGTGGTAAAGGGAGCAGGGGTGTATCGAGTTGTTACACAAGAAGGTACAAGTAGAAGATATATGGTTTATAAGTTCAGAACAAGGGTTGACTGCAAGGAATATATTTCTTCTTTGTTTAATATCTGGCAATGTCAGTGGAGGCAAGAATCAAGCCCACATCAGAGTCTTAGAGGGACATAGGGGGAGATTTTGCACTTTGTTTATATTATGCACTTGTCTTGACCCACTATGCAATTTCTCTAGCATCTATTCATGCACTCTAAGCTCTTTAAGCACTTTAAGCACTTTCCTTCAAGCTAGATGAATAGCATGGAGCATAAATTGAAGGTTTTCTCATTTAATTTCAATGGTGTTAATAACAATAAGAAAGCCAAGGCCATTGAAATGTGGGCTCTTACTCACAATCTTTCTACAAAATTTGTTGCAGGAAACCCACATCCCTCATGCTGAGCTAAACAAGTTCAAGATGTTTTTAGCTTGGGCAGACTTTAAGAGTTTCTCCTCTACTGGTCCTGCACATAGGGGAGTCCCGATCTTCATAGCTAAGCATTTAGATACATACATGGAACCATGATAAAGATGGTTGCTGGTGCTGGGTAAACTGCACAAAGGCAGCAGTTTGTATAACTATTTTCAGTTTATATGCCCCAATGGAAGACAATATAAACCCTTTGTCATCTCTCTTTGAATCTTTCATTACTTTTCAGGGAAAAGTTGTGTTGGGGGCTTTTATCTTTTTTTTTTACAAAATCTGGCTCTCGACGCAACATCTTCACATAAGAAACAGAAATATTAATGAAACAATACCAGACTAATTTGATTCTAGTTGATGCGTGGTGTGCATTGCTTCTGGATAAGCGCAAATATACATGTGCTTCAAATAGGTTTCAATCTGCTGCCCAAATTGATCTTTTTCTCACCAGCACTGATATTAAGCTAGCTGGTATGCAGGTCCTACCTAATGGCGATTCTGACCATTCAGCACTTTTATTACTGAAAGGGGATTTTAAAAGGCCCTCGAATGAGAAGAGATTATAATCGAAATGGAAGATTTATTTTCAACAAAATCAAAAGTCTGCTTCTGTAGAGATAGTTTGGGGCACTTTTAAACCCTCCCCACGTGCATCTTTAATGTCAAAAAACATTTATCTTAGGAGAAGTAAGAAAGCCAAAAATGTGGAATTAAAAACTTTAGTCAGGGAAAAATATGAAAAGGCTAGGGTGGTAGAAGTGACCTCACCCAGGCCGAAATCCTCCTTCATGATCATTATTGTACTGAAAGAAATTTGAATAATTCTACATATTTAAGGAGGATATACTAAGAAAGTGACTAAGCGTGTAGGTTTATGGCCTGGCAAGCCGGGGAGAAAAAGGGTTAAGAGGACTATTAGCAATTTAGCATGCCTCAAAACTGAGGCACAGCTTTCTAATCCAGAAGTAATTACCGACCATAAAAGTTTTCCAAAATTACTAGAAAACAGATTCAATAAGATCATTCATAAACTGATTCATGGAGATCAAAATAGTTTAATTCCAGGAAGGCACCTTTATATTAAGACAAATTGTCTGATTTAGTCCTTAGACTTTTAAATGTCAATCTAATACCCACCATAATCTTCATGGTGGACGCTGAAAAGCCTTTTGATTTGGTGATCTGAGATACACTTTTCTATATTTTGCTGGAATTTAGTTTCCCTAAACAAGTATAAAGTATTATTCAGAAGCTGTATAATGGAGCCGAAGCAAGACTAATAATTCTTTAGAGGCAGGACATTTTTGGGTCAAAAGAGGTACAAGGCAGGGGTGTTTTCTTTCCCCAATTTTATTTGCCCTCTTCATTGAACTTTTGACGATCACAATGCGGGCAGATGGTATCATCTCTCTACCTGCCTCACAATTGGCATGGAGAAAACTATATGCAGAGATCTCTGCAGTGTATCAAACACTCGGAGGATACAAGATTAATAAATTAAAAACAGAAATAATATTATGTAACTGTACCCCTTTAGCAACTTCTACTTATCTTTCTAAATTTGAATTTATAGAGTGCATGGCTACCCCAAAGGGGTTTCCCAGCTCTTTATAATAGACAGATGGCAAACAGCACAGTTAAAACAGTCAGGTCTTCAGCAACTTAGGAAACTACAAAATGGAAGTACAATGGCGCAGTTTTAAAGGCACAGTGTTCCATAGGGTGGGGCCCAGAAAGGAGAAGGATCTATCACCCAGTCTCGATCATTTTGTGTGAGGTATCATGGCAAGATGCAGGCTGCTAGAACAGAGGGTGCACTTAGGTGCATAGGGATGCAGCAAAGAGCTCAGATAGCTAGGGCAACAGCTGCACCAAGCTTTGTACATGTAGCACAGCACCTTGACCGGAATATGCTTGGCAATAGGAAGCCAGTGAAGGGTGCATAAGTGAGGAGATACCATAGATGATTTGGTAACATGGCAGAGTAGACAAGCGGCAATGTTTTACAAAATCTGAAGCCTATTCAAAGACTTTTTATTGGCCCCTAAATATAAAATATTTCCATACGGCAGCCCAGAAATAATCAAGGATTGTACAATGGGTCTTTGGGTGGAAGAAGGGAGGAGCTCAATAATTTTCCTTAAGCGCTTAAGAAGACCAAAGCAGCATGCTGTGGTCTTATTAATGTGATGATACATGGTAGGCTTAGCATACAGCCAGAAGCCCAGATTCCTAACGACCGAGCCAGGGGTGGACTGTGGCCCTAGATCGTCCGGCCACCACTGCGTACCCCATAGTTGAGGTTCATTGTCCATTACCAATACCTCAGTCTTGCTTCCTTTCAATTTGAGGTAGTTGTTCTTCATGCAGTCAGCAACCTTAGTGTTAGAAATGGGGTCTCTAGTTGGCAGTGGTTTGCACCCTGTCCAAGTAGGTACCCTCACTCTAGTCAGGCTAAGAGAGTCACACAGCTAAGATAACCTCTATTCACCTCCTTGGTAGCTTGGCACGAGCAGTCAGGCTTAACTCAGAGGCAATGTGTAAAGTATTTGCACACACACACACAGAGTAACACAGTGAGAACACTACAAAAGGAGTCCACACCAGTTTAGAAAAATAGCCAATATTTATCTGAATAAAACAAGACCAAAACATTAAAATCCATCTCTTTTAACCCCTTCCGTGCTCATGACGAGCTCAGCTCGTCATGCTGCGCGGTTGCGCTGTGCGCATGACGAGCTGAGCTCGTCACGACTCCACCCGCGATCGGAATGTCCCGCATACGAGCGGAATTCCGATCGCGGTCAAGGGGTTAAATGAATAAGCAAGTTTAGTCCATAGAAATCAATAGATGCGTTT
Source organism: Calotriton arnoldi (assembly GCA_963921515.1). Taxonomy (NCBI): domain Eukaryota; kingdom Metazoa; phylum Chordata; class Amphibia; order Caudata; family Salamandridae; genus Calotriton; species Calotriton arnoldi. The sequence goes on along the minus strand of CAWUFW010015887.1, from coordinate 171,993 downwards.
GTTTAGAACAAAGCACCTTAGATGCATCAAAAATCAAAGACAAGGCAAGGCGCAGGGGAGGTGAGGTTCCGGAAAAGTACATGATGTGTCGGTTCCTTACTATGCAGTAGAGGTGATGCATTAGTTCCTCTTTGGTAAAAGTAAGGTACTCAATACAATGTTACTTATAGGTCTAGGACACGAGGGGGAAGCAAGTGATCCAATATGATGAATAAATCTTTTGGTTATTATTTATCATTTCCTGTTTGGAAGCAATGATGTGAGTATATGCACCTCAAGTAACAAAAGGCAACTTATCAGTTGAAAGATCAAATTGTGCAATTGTATATATGTATTGTGTGTATTTAAGTTACATTTTGTTTCTTTTTTTCATATATACTGTTTAGCACTGTATATATAGTATGTATTCACTTTTTGTTCTATGTATAATTTTACTGAGAAAACCAAAATGTATAAAAAGATTATAAATTAAAGAAATGAATATTTAAACAAATAAAAAAATAACAGACTAAGAAGAACATGAGATCTACACAAGGATGATTTTATTCATTTATGATCATTTGTGAGCTAATTGTAGCCTTGGTAGAAGAAATACAGGTCTGATAGGACAACCCACTTTATTAGATGCGTTGGTCCCTTACTGGCAGGGGAGGTGATGCGTCAGTTCCTTACTGCTAGGCAGGGGAGGTGATGCTTCGATTCCCAAACAGACAGCCTCGGTTCCTTACTGCGGTGTGGTTGTCGATGAAGAATCAGCCCAGGAATGATGCATTGAAAATCCAGACGCACTGTGTCGATTCCACAGCCGCGAAGCCGGCGCTGCGTCAGAGTCGGAGCGGGCGTCATGGATGTCGGTGACACGGCGCTCGAACCTTACACTGCAGCGATTCTTCTGACGCACTGCGATGGCAAGCTGGGGCCTGTGGTGAAAGCCGTGGTCGATGCGTCAAGCAGGAACCATGCTTCGTGGCAGACAGCGGCGATGCGCCAATCTTTACGTCTGGGTGTCGAATTAAACAGACGCTGGGAGTCAATATGTGGATTTTCTCCTTAAGATTACCAGATTTCACTTCCAAGGGCCTAGGAACTGGATTTGGCACCACTTGGCAAGTCAGGACCTCTAAGCAGAAGAGCCCAGACACTGGCAGATGAAGTATTTTACAGCCTTGAGACTTCTTAACAGGAGGCAAGCACACACAAGCCCTTGGAGAACCTTGGAAGCAGGATGTAGAAAGCAAAGTCCAGTCCTTTCACTCCCATGACAGAAGCATCAGTAGCAGGCCAGCACAGCAAAGCACCCAGCAATGTGGCAGTATCTCCTGACAGCAATCCAGCTCTTCTTCCAGGCAAAATGTCCTCAGTCCAGAAGTGCTTTGAGTATATGGTGTTAGAGATCCAGTACTTATACTCATTTCAGCCTTTAAATTAGGCAAACTTTAAAGGAAAGTCATTGTAGTGAACAAGACCCTGCCTTTCCCTGCCCTGGCTCCAGGCACACTATGAGGAGGTGGTGACGGCTTGGTGAGAGGACCGGCACAGCCCTATTCAGGTGTCATTGTCAACTACTCCCATCAACCTAGCTCACGAAGGCCCATCAGCCTGGTGATGGGCCATCAGGATATGCAGGGCACACCTCAGCTCCCTTTGTGTGACAGTCTAGAGTGAATGCACAAACAGACCAACTGTCATCCTAACCCAGACGTGTATTCCGGAGAGGCACAGAATGGTTAAGCAAGGAAATGGCCACTTTCTAAAAGCGGCATTTTCAGACAAACAATTTAAAAACAATTTCACCAAAAAATGTATTTTTAAATTGTGAATCCAAAGACCCCAAACTCCAAATCTCTATCTATTCTCAATTGGAAGATACACTTGTTAGGTGTTACAATGCAGCTCCAATGCTAATTTATGGGAGAGACAGGCCTTGCTGTAGTGAAAAACAAAATTAGCAGTATTTCACTGCCAGGACATGTAAAACACAACAATACATGTCCTACCTTTTAAATACAATGCACCCTGCCCATGGAGCTACCTTGGGCCTATCTTAGGGGTGCCTTACATGTAATAAAAGGGAAGGGTTGGGCCTGGCAAGTGGGAGCACTTGCCAGGTCGACATGGCAGTTTAAAACTGCACACAGGCGCTGCAGTAACAGGTCTGAGACATGTTTGCAAGGCTACTCATGTGGGTGGCATAATCAGTGCTGCAGGCCCCCTAGTAACATTTGATTTAAATGCCCTGGGCACCCCTGGTGAACTGTACTAGGGACCTATTGGTAAATCAAATAGGCAAATCATGGAGAAACCAACTACCAATACATTTTAGACATGAAGCACTTGCACTTTAGCACTAGTCAACAGTGGTAAAGTGCCCAGAGTCCTAAAACCAGCAAAAAAAGGGTCAGAAAAACACAGGAGGAAGGCAACAGGTTTGGGGTTAACCCTGCAAAATGGCCATTTCCAACACATAGTAAGACATAGACTGAGATAGGGTAGCCTCAATACATTCTGCACATGTAGGGACACAATGAGTTGTGTATCATCAGCATAAGAGAAAAGGGTTAGGCCATGCACCCTTACAATGTCGGCAAAAGGCTGAAAATAGATATTGAGCATTGCAGGGCTCAAGGAGGATCCCTGCAGCACCCTGCAAGGCAGCTATACCACCACAGATTCCTGAGACTTGGAAAACCCCTAGAACGAGCAATCTTGTGGTAAGGAGCTAAACCAGGTTAGAGCCGAATCCTGAATCCCAATATCAGCTAGCCTCAGAAGCAAACCTCAATGAAACACTGCATCAAAACCTGCTTAAGTCCAATAAGATCAGGGTGGCACTGCCTTCACTGGCCAACTGCCATCTCAAATGCTCTACAACACAGAGTAGTGCGGATTCAGTCCTTAAGCCAGTGCAGAAGCCTGACTTGGAATAATGTAACAGATCATGGTCCTCCAGAAATGCAGACAGTTAATGGTTGACGTGTTTTCAAGGATCATTGCACAGATGGGCAAAATAAATATAGGACAATAATTAGCCCGATCTGTGGCATACAGAGTAGATTTCTTTAGCAAGAGAACAACCATGGCATGTTTCCGTGCTGCATGGATCCTGCCTTCCACCATGGAAGCATTTAATAGCCAAAACAGGTGAGGGACCAGCAGCAGACCGACCTTTCTTAAAATGTCAGATGATAGATGATGACATGGAGAGCCTGACATAATGAATGCAAGCAGATCTTATAAAGTAAGATCATCTATAAGGTAGAAGTCAGCTAATCTAGATTTTGAAGAGCCACTAGACCCCCACAGCACCAGAGGTAGCAAAAGAATTAGCCAAAGATATCCACATTCTTATTGACAGAAAAAGTCTCTAGGTCATTACAATTTTGCTGAGAAAGAGAAGGAGATGGAGTCACCTGTGTAGGATCTAAAAGGAACTTGACAATCCCAAAGAGCTCTTTTAACGAGTTCTGAGTGTTGTCAATCTTATTGGCATAATAGTCTTCCTGAGCAGTACGGCATGCCCTATTGGAGACCTTAGAGGCAGCTTTGAGCTTGGCTTTGTCCTCATGATTATAAGACTTATGCCAGGTGAGTTCTAACTGCTAGCAGCTTTTTTTTGTAAGCCTAACAGCAAGTCATTGAACCATGATGCTGGAATGCGAGTGGAAATTTTCGACCTAGACTTGAGTGGTGAAGCCCTATCCAGAGAGTGTTGAATCTAGAAATCCACTGCCCGCATACCCTCCTTCAAGGTACCAAACAGCTCAGGACCCTCCTTTTGTAGATAGGAGCAGAAGATTTTATGGTTAATTTTCAACCATGGTCTAGGCACAGTGAAGTGATCTGGAGCTAAAGAGTTGCCCGCTGTGATATAAACCTTCAAAGTGACCATAAAGTGATCAGACCAGAAAAATGGCCTAGGGGCATCCACCGTAAGAGAAGATAGATTACAGAAAACAGAATCCAAAATATGAGCCGCCTTGTGTGTGGGAGTGTGCACTGAAAATGGAAGCTGTAAAGCCAAGAAATCATATGCAATGGACAAGGTTAGCCTGCAGTTGGCTTTTTCAAAGTAAATATTGAGATCTCACAAAATATTAAAATTGGCGCTCTTAAGTATAAAAGGAGATATGGCCTCAGCTACTATTATCGAGCTCTAATAAACTGTAGGGCCAGGAGGACGATAAATTAAGGCGCCAGAATGTGCGAGATTCCTGGATAATCCAAGCGAGAAAATCATTCCCTCACAATCAGGAATATCTACGTGTTCCATACGACAAGAAAACACTGATTTAAAAATAATAGCAATTGCTCCTGTGAGACCCAATAGATGATCATGCCTTAAAATACGATAGTCCTCAGGTAAAGCCTGTGATATAGCAGGCATGGAGAACTCATTCAACCATGTTTCAGATAGAAACAGTGCATCAGGCTAATTGTCAATGATGAAATCATACACTTCTAAATTATTTTTTACCAGAGACCGACAGTTGATAGAGAATAGACAAATGATGACGTGTGTCAGCAGAATAATTTATGGGAGCCGGGGGAGTTGGAGAAACTAAATCCATTCCAACTAGGAGGTCAAAGCAACCACAGCCATCTGAATTGGATCTAGGGAACAGGCTGTGGTAGCAGGCCAGAAAAATTGCTGGGCATAAAGAGCTCAGCTCGTCAGCAGAGTAGCTAAATTTACCTGTAGTGAAAAAACCAAGGTTACTGGCCCCTGGACCCATTTAGGTGCGGACGTACGCATATAGGCTTGCCTTAGGTGCACCTTCAGCATGCCAGAAGTGCGTCCGGGCATCGCCCTTAAATATATATTGTGATTGGGATGCGTGGGATCATGCATGGCGCCAAACTCTAGAATGCAAAAGATGTCTCCAGGCCGGCCCAATCAAAACGGCAGCCAAGTTTTCTCCCAGCAGCAAACTCGGCGCGGTGAGAAAAGAAAATCCACAATTAGCCCAACAGATCCCCGACCCACAAACAAGTTCTGAAGTATTAAAACACCTTTGACTCTTTAAAAACTTTAAAAACATGCAGGTATCTGCTTAAGGGTAAAGTGATCAGACTCCACCAGCCTTACGAGTGCATCTGTATTGGAGATGTTTCACGTAGGCTTGGGTGTACTCATATTCAATCCATCTAGGAAATTTTCAGGGCCACGTTTGTCCCACTTGCAAGTTATGGTAGTGGAATTTGGGGGGGTATGGCGAGGTATGGCGGGGTTGCCCCACTTTAAGTGGCCGGAATTAAATTTTTACGGGGGCTTTTGGGAGTTCCACAAAGTGTACCATATGAAATTGTACATGTGAGAACTAGGTCTAGATTTTATTACAGATGTGCTGCGCCTCTGCCCTTTAAAGCTTTGGGTCTCAATTTGGGTAAAGGAGGAACTAAATCTAAATAGACTGATTTTGCAGAATTGTTTAAAACTAGAAAAATCCTCCCAGATACCGTGGCTGGCATATGTGGCCCGTAGCCTCCGGGCCTTGGGGAGGCCTGATCTGTATAATAATCCTTCTGTTACAACGCGCTCTGATGGTAAATGGATCGAAACTGCCTTGAGGGATAAGATGGCATCAGAGTGAGAGGATTCTGCATTAACGAAATATTCCATGCAGCATGCTATATTATTAAAAACTGTTAATAACACTGAACCTTATCTGACCTCGAATATGACACAGCATCAACGTCGTATATTGACTTATTTCAGGTTGAATTTATTTCCCCGCCTTATCCCATTTAATCATGGATGTTTTACGAATTCGGACTTGCCCCTGTGTAATTGTGACAACACGTCTGTCAATGATACCTTACATGTGGTTATGATTTGTCCAAAATATAATAATTTGAGACATAAATATCTACGTCCTATTCTAAAACCATTGAATTTTACCCAAGTTTGGCCAGCCCTACTGTTTTTACAGCTGTTAAATAGTTCTTTTATTTGTTTTTCTCTAGTACGTTTTTTGATGGGTGTTTTAAACTAAGAACAATAATGAATTTGGTAATGAGAAATTGTTTGTACTTTTTATGACTTGGCTTTTATGATTTTATTTATAAAATCGAATAAAGATGTTTGGCATCTGCACACTGCCCTTAATTCTATAGTAGTTGGGCTGTGTGGAATCAGGCATGGAGCTCAAACACTAGAGCGCAAAAGATGTCTCCAGGATGGCCCAATCAAAATGGTTGCCAAGTTATCTCCTGGCAGCAAACTCTACGCAGTAAACTTCAGAGATGTTATAATTTCACTCCAAAGAGATATCTAGGCATTAAGCTCTCAATTAATATAGACAATCTTTATGACCTGAATTTTAAATCCCTTTCAGCTCAAATACAAGCACTCTTTTTAAAATTGTTTTTTTTATCTCTTACATTAAGCGAAATAGTAGCTTTGAAAAAGTTGACAGTTCTATCAATGGCTAATTTCCTTTTTGCAACTGTCTTCTGTGCGTTGTTTGCCTCCTTTTTAGGTCTCGCTGCTCTAGGAGATGACCTTTTGGAATTGGTCTGCCCTTTTCAAGCACTCGTGCTTGTGCTGGGATCCACCTGGCGGGAGCGAGCAGCGGCGCGCAGGGGCCATCTGTTTCTCATTAGCGTGGCCGCACTTGTTTAAAACCGCACCCGAGTACTTCACAGGACTTCAAGTGCAGGGGCCATCTGTTTATAATTAGCGTGGCCGCGCTTGTTAATTCTTTCACTAGCTGCAAAGACCCGTTTTACTCCAGACATCACTGGGGCAATCATGCCTCACTCGCTTCAATCTCTCGGTTCTGCGGCGTGTACTTGGTGTTTACCCTACACCACTGATGACTTTTCCAGCCATCGCTGCGCACTGCCACCTTTAACATTACCACCCTTTGACAGCGGAACAGCCATGATTGAGACCCCGCTGTCACAAAAACCTGCCCCGCCACTGGAGTGGAGGTTGCTTATGTTCTACTAACTTTTCACCCACCACAAGTTGGTTTTTGATTAACTCAGGTGCTCATGCCCTGAAGCTTGTCATGAGTCCACTAGAGGGCAGCACATCATAAGTTAACTCTGTCAATCAATGACACTGCAGCATCGCCATGCTGTGTGTTAACTTAATGAGACAGAACACATTTATGACCTCTGCCAACGGAAGGCATCTGCATCTGCTTGCAGGACTGTAAAATCCAGCGTTCTTTAATGTCTGGTAAGAGCCGCCGAGGCCAGGGGGTGCACTTGTTTGTCATATTCAGCGGATATATGATAGAGCACCAGACAAAGTGAACAAATGGATCAACAAAATGTGCTACTCGTCAAAGAGCAGACACTTTCGTTAATGGGTGAAAAATGTCGCGAGACTTTATTAAGTAGGTGCATTGCTTATGTATCTGCATCACAGCGCTCCCTCAAAGTGTGGCTTCAGTACACGTTATACAATAAGGAGATTGTCGGCATCCCCCACAACCCCTCTGAAAGGCTGCAAGGTCGGGGGGGAGCCAGATGGTTATGGGTCAGGCAAGCTTGACTTATGTGTGGCTCATTCTCAGCCTGCTAACCTGCAGCTGACCAGCACGGTAAACACACAGGAAACTACTGCCTCTTCCCCAACCCTTCCTACCTAAAAGGGATTGAGAGGAATGTGTAGACTGAAACATGTCTCCCTAACAAAGACGTGTTGTAGCCTGGGGCAAGGGTTGTGTGAAAGCTGTATCTGTCGTTTGTTGTATATCCATCCTGTCCAGAGCATAGCATAAAACATCGAGCATTAATCTGATTTTAGACCAGTGCTGGTTCCCGTATGTCATCAAAGGAGGAACAAATTAAATATTAATGAGGTGGACTGAAGGGAAATATTTAATATTTTACCCTAACACAAGTTTAATTCAAGAAGTTCAGATAATGGACTCTTCTCATCTGGGTGTCAATATGTTTCGGTGCGTGCCAAGTGTCCAAAGTAGGTTGTCCGCATTCATCAGGACAAGTTCCAATGAAACTTTATTCCCCTGTGTTTACCCTGCGCGTTGTAGCGGCTATATAGGAAATGGATACAAAGAGTGACCTTACAGTCACATAACCCTCCTCAATCCTGGTACTGCTGCTACCTTATCTGTACTGGCGGTACTCAATTATTGCTTCTACTGATCAGCAGATTTGACCTGGCTGGTTAGAATTCATGCTGCAGCCTTATCCCACACAGGAGGGTATCCGAGGGCCTCTTTCTTTCCAGAAAGAGGCACACACTGACACACTCACAACACTGCCTACGTCAACAGAGTTCTTGACATTTACCGGAAGGTGCTCCAGTGCCAGGTGAGATGAACCCCATGATCAATCATGCCACAGTATGTAGGGGAAGGTTTAACTTTCTATGTTATGTTCTAGAAAGGATTGTGTGTCTCTTGCCTTCACATTGGCCTCTTCATGACCAGCAATGTGAAGAACTGCATAAATGTGAAAGTGCACCTAGAATTGTAGAGTGCGCTGCACTTTCGCAAGCAGTCTTCACGCATAGGTAGTCCAATCCAGTCTTAAATGAAGAGCAACAAGCATTGGCATAGCCAATAGGTCTCGCCTTTGGGACCTTATAAGTGTTTAGCCATGTAACAGTTGATGTTGTTGCACCAAGGATATTGTACTGCATAACTAAATACTTATAAGGTTCCAAAGGCGAGACCTATTGGCTATGCCAATGCTTGTTTAAGAAGTTAGAAGCTATAGTCTCCTCCTTTTTATGGGTAATTCCAGCCCTAGACTAGCACTAGAAAAACTTTATCATCCAACTGTGGGAGGCGGGCTATCAATTCTAAATTTTTAGATTTATTATTCTGCCCATTTCAATCAACATTCTGCCTGATTTAAATCAAGGCAATACTTAGGGTGTCATCATGAATCTGGGCTTATTGAGATTATGTTGAAAGAGAACAATATAAGAGACCACTTACAAGTGACAAAATATCGGAAGAAAGTTAGATGCAAGATTTTATAGTGGTTTAAAAAGAAGAAAGCACAATTTTTCAACATTTTGCTATTCTGTATGTTTATACAACAACTCGCCTAGAAGATCAGGGGGCAGATTTACAAGTCCCCTGCGCCACCAGTACGTCACTTTTCGTGACGTACTGGTGGCGCAGGGGGCCTCGATATTTACAAGGAGAGGAAAAGCCACCATGCGTGACTTTTCCTCTCCTTGTAAATACCGTCCCTTCACACGCAGCACTTTGCGGTGAAGGGGCGTTCCATGGGTGTTGCTGTGGGTGTTCCCACGCAACACCCATGGAACAAGACACATCTCCAGAATTACGAGAAATCGTAACTCTGGAGATGCGTCTGAAAGCTACGCCACCCTAGAGGTGGCGTAGCGAGCGCACCGAGGAGAAATGTTTTCATTTCTCCTCGTTTTCCTCTTTCAATGCGTGCTGCATTCTGCAGCACGCATTGAAAGAGGAAAAGCCTGTACTGATTGTTTTTGTGCAGAAAGGTGCCCCTTCCTGCACAGAAACAATCTCCCCATGGCGCAGGCATCCTTGCACCATGGTGCAAGGGTGCCTGCGCCGGCGCTTGGCAGCTGTTTGTGCGCCAGCGCAGGGAGAAAGCACAGGAATGCGACATATTCTTGTAAATATGTCGCATTCCTGTGCTCTGAAAGTGCCGCAGCGTGGCGCAGCCAAAGGGCTTGCAGCGCCACGCTGCGGCACTTTCTTGTAGATCTGCCCCCTTGATTTTAAGAATCAAGAGGTTATTACCAATCAGGTGATATTAGGGTGGAAATTATCTGGATTTTCGAAAATCACAGACTTTATGTGGGCAAATGGCTGGAAAACCTGAACTGAAATAGAGGCTATGATATGCGCCGGCAGAAAATCCCTACAATGATCATTTAATGTGATATACCTCATCCTTAAGGACATTAGCCCTCAAATGGTTTTAGAACAGATTGAGCTGGTGTTAAATTTGACAGAAAAAGATGTGTTTACACAAATCTGTTTGGTTAAATGAATTTTAGCACAGATTAAACAAACGGATTCCTTTCTAAAACTTTCGTCTAGTTGGTCTCAATAGGAGAATATACAAGGGCATTATCGCCGCTTTAGCGGCACTTTTTGCCGATAAAGCGGCGATATTTTTATCGCCCTATTAGCAAGGCTGTGCTAATATGCGTTAGCGCCAGCTTTCCGGCGTTAGCTGCCGGTTTTTCTATTGCCTTGCATGCCAGCGATATTTATCGCTAATGACATGCAAGGTAGGCGTTCCTAACCAAATTTACAAGGTAAAAGTAGCGAACACCACTTCGCTGTATTACCAAAGTTGTCCCGCAATGAAAGAATTTGCGCTAAGCACCGATGTACGCAGGATTTTAACACCTGATAAAATTCTGACTAAACGTGGTGATCGATGGAGGTATGAGCCCAGCTTCTATTCCAGTACGCTTTCAGTGTACTGTGGCCTTGCACAAAAAGTGCCTGCATCTGTTGTGTCTGTTATGTGCCTCTAATGCTTTTTCAGAGTAGTGTGTAAATGCACAATAGTGCCTATATCTGGTTCTTTCAGAAGTACATGCCCACCCTATATTCTGGTACCCTTTCAGCAGAGCAGCAGGCCTTAGCAGTACGTGATGATTTGGCACGCGGGCGCCCGAGTTTGCAGGCAATCCATGGGCATATTCACACGTTTCCTGAATTATTATCGCCGCTAACGCACCGCTGACACGCCGATGCCAAGGTATCGCATGATTTACTACCGCATGTTGGCGGGAGTCATCGCGTACTTTCACAGACGGTATCGCATATTCCCAAAGTCTTGATACTACGACGGTAAGAATCCGAAATTGCTCAGTGAAAGTGTGCGATACAAAAAAGCACAATATGTGGCGCAGGCGATAATTATCGCCCTTACTTGATGATATGCCCCCTAGTTTTAACGGCTTCGGTATGGAAAAACATTAGTGAATTTAGGGGCATATTATCAAGAAAGTGCGATATTTATCCCTAACCCAGCTTAGCGTGTTTTTTTTTAACGCCGCCTATCGCTGGAAATTATCGCTGAGATAACACCTGTTAGACTTGGCATCTTTTGGCGTGTTTCCCCTGACTTTTTGCTTTCTGACCTCCCGGTTTTGACTCTGTTTTTGCTGGTGTAATGATTCTGCGCACTTTCCTCACTGCTGTCCAGTGGGAAAGTGCAAGTGCTCCTGTATAAAATGTGTTATGGATTGGTGTTTCCATGATTGGCCTATTTGGTTTATGTATCAGTCCCTTGTAAAGTGCACTGCGAGTGCCAGGGCCTACAGACCAAATGCTGTTGGTGGGCTGCAGCACTGGATTGTGCCACCCACGCAAACAGCCCGTAAAGTGTAACTCGGGCCTGCCATCGCAGAGCCTGGGGCTGCCATGTCGACTTGGCAAGTGCACACACTTGCAAGTCCCTAAAAGTTCCCTTTTCTACATGTTAGTCACCCCTAAGATAGGCCCAAGGTACCACTGTGGGCAGGGTGCGTTGTATGCGAAAGGTAGGACATGCCCTGGTGTGTGTGGCATGTCCTGATAGTGAATTACAGCCTAGTTCGTTTTTCACTATTGCAAGGCTACCTGTTCCCCCTAGGCCAGAACGGGCAGTTTTGATTATTACAGCTTATAATCCTAACTGACCCCGGGAAAATGGTAGAAATTCGAGTTTAGTATGCCTGGACTCAGAATGATAAAATGCAGCTTTTAGTGAAGTTGGTTTTAACATTCTGTGTTTGAAAATACCACTTTTAGAAAGTGGGTATTTTTCTTGTCTAACCATCCAAGCCTGCCTCTGCGAGGTTGTGTATTCCTTGTCTGGAGTGTGAGTGACAGGGGCTGGGGGATGCCAGGAGACAGGGTGAGTCAGCGCAGGGCTGAATAGCAAGATCTACAAGTAGATGGGTGGGAGGGGTCGCACCTGGGCCCTGAATAGGACAGTGCCTTCCCTCCACAATGCTGGCTCCACCTCCTGTGGTGCGTCTGATGTCCCTGGCCTACTCACTGAAAGAAGGGACGGAGACTTGTCAACAAAGTGCTCCAGAACTGGTTTGGACTAGGCAAAGGCCTCTCTGCCTTCAGAGAACAAAGGAAATTGGGATATAAATATTGGGGCCCTGACCCCATGAATTTAGATCTCGCTGGAATCAAGGAACCTGCCAAGACGAAGAGCTGGAAGAGCTGCCAGGAGGAGTACTGCCCCTTTGCTGTGTTGTTGCTTTGTTGGGTTGGCCTGCAGTTGCTGCTTCTGTCTTGGGCAGTGAAAGGACTGGACTGAACTTTCTACAAACTTGTGCTGAGTATCTCCAAGGGCCTGAAACCGAGCTGGCCTCCTGTTAAGAAGTCTCAGGGACTACAAAGACTTCACAAGCCTCTGGGTACCGCTTCTGGAACGCTGTTTCAGTCACCACAGAGGAAGGGAACTGCAACCGACTCCGTCAACCGAATCCATCCCTGGCCGGTGACCTGTTTGCACCGCAGACCGCATCGCCCCGCTTCGCATCGCAACCCTGGTCTCACCGTGGGCGACGTCCGACGCCGCCAACATCGAGCCGCTGCTTGCACCGTGACCTGTGGGCACCGCAGTTCGCATCGCTTCACTGAACCAGCCGGACCCGACCGACGCGGTCGCTGCAACTGGCTCAAGAGTCGAGACCGCACCGCATTTGTGGCACCGCTCGCACGTCTGCGACGCACCGCTCCAACTCGCACCGCTGTCCGACGCCAGCTCCCGCACTCCGGCTAGGTCGCCTGCATCGCAACCTGTCAGCACCGCATCGAGCATCGTCTCACCCTGCATCGCACGCCTTGGACTCACCGACTCCGTCTGTACGACGCTCATCGAGCCGCTGCCTGCACCGCATCGAGGGACACCGCACCTTGCATCGCTCCGTCTTGCACCGCAACCGCGACGAACGCCGACCGGCTCGTACACTCCGTACCAGCCACAACGAGAAAGGTACTGTAACCGAGTCTGTTCACGACTCTGCTGGCCCGTATCGACGCGGTCGGCTGGAACTGTTAGACTCTGTGGTTTTCAGCATCACGGTAGGCTCGGACGGAGCTACCGACTCGTACGAACTTTGCTTTTGTGCTATTCCTGCAAAGAAGAAGTTACCGTATCAAGTATTCATTCGTAAAGTATAGTATTGTGGATTTTTGTCGTAATTGGTCTTGTCTTGAGTATATAAAATATTGGTTATTTTTCTAAACTGGTGTGGTGTCCGTTTGTAGTGCTTACACTGTATTACTGTTGGTTATGTGCAAATGCTTTACACACTGCCTCTGAATTAAGCCCGACTGCTCGTGCCAAGCTACCACGAGGGTGAGCAGGGGTTACTTCACGAGTGTAACACCCTTACCCTGACTAGGAAGAAGGGTCCCTACTTGGACGAAGGTGCAAACCCTTGCCAACTAGAGATCCCATTTCTAACATTGGTCGTCAGCGGTGAGGATAGGACTTGTGTTTGCACTTGACTTACAGTGATTGGTGTGCACTACTACCATATCGCAGACCATTACGTACCACATACTGGTTCTTTTTCTTTTGGCCTATTTTTGATCTTGCCAGTTTTCAACTCACTACTTTTTGTCATGCCTGAATCAATTGCATCATCCGTTGCATCTCTGGAAGTTATCTTTGAGGAGGATAGGTTGGAATCCTACGCCGTAAAGGAGCTACGAGCGATTTGTAAAAACCTGAAAGTCCAAATTAAAGGCCTCACAAGGAAGGAGGAGCTACAGAAGGCGCTGAGGGCCTGGGTAGCAGCCAGACATGCCAATGGGCAGCCTGGTAATCTCAGTGAGGAGGCGGAGGAGCCTATTTCCAGGGTGGATGTGCTTTTGGGTAGGGGGAACCCGCCAGATCAGGCAGCAGCAGTCTGTCCCCAGAGGAGCTGGAGGACAGGCGGGAGGCAAGGCAGTTTGAGCTGCAGAAGCTCAGACTGGAGAGTGAGCGGGAGGAGAAGAGATTGGCCATAGAGGAGAGGAAGATGCTCTTCGAGCATGAGAGAGAACTAAAGGAGCTAGAACTTAGGAGTAAGTCAGGCTCAGATGGTGGCAGCAATTCGTCCAGAAAGGCAGACAGGATTGTGCACATTTCCAAGAACGTACGCAAGGAGTTCAAGAAGGGGGATGACATACAAAGGTGGTTTCAGGGTTATGAGGCAGCCATACACATGAATGGGGTCCCTGAGGAGAATTGGGGAGCAGGATTGTGGCCGCTTTTCCCTGAAGAAGCAAGGGATGCTCTGATAGCTTTGGGTAAGGGGTATCACCTCACCTATGCTGACATGAAGGATGCCCTTCTCACGAAGTATGGTCTTACTCCTGAAAAGTACAGGGATCAGTTCAGGTCCAGTAAGAAGTCTGATGCCAACATTTGGTTGGAATGTGTGGATGTGTTCTGCAGGTCGCTGGATGGTTGGGTGAAGGGCAGTAGTGTAACAGATTTTCAGGGGCTCTACAACTTGATTGCATGGGAGCACTTGTCTAGTCTATGTTTTGCAGATCTGCGCCAGCACCTAGTTGATAGTAAGCTAACTGACCCCAGGAAGCTTGCTATGGAAGCGGACCGCTGGGTGAGTACCAGGGTCCACAAGAAAGCGTTTGGGGGAGACTCAGCCAAAGGTGGGCAGGGTCCCCAGCAGAAAGGTGGGGGGACAAGGGTAAAGCACAGGAGTTCTCTAAAGGGCCCCAAACTAGTACCCAGGGTAAAGGTTCCCAGCCCCCGGTGATAAGAAGAAAGGGGTCTCCACAGGAAAGCCTGTTGAGACCGGCCCCGCAAGTGTTATGCATGTGACCAGGTAGGTCACTTTAAGGGGGACCCCAAGTGCCCGAAGGGGACACAGCCGCCCACCGGTGGACAGTCCAAAGTGTTGGCTAGTGTAGCGCTTGGGGAGGAGGGGTGCCCACAGGAGGGTGGGGTTCCCGCAGAAATGACCCTTGTCTCACTAGGGGACAGTGAGATGGTCCCAGGAAACCAGGTGCCCCCTAACACAAAGAAATATAGCACCTGGGTGACCATTAATGGGAACAGGGTAGAGGCTCTCAGAGACACTGGAGCCAGTGTGACCTCAGTCCGGTGTCACCTGGTGTCTGAGAAGCAAGTAGTCCCAGGAGCATTCCACCAAGTAGTTGCTGTCGACAACTCGGAGCGCCAATGTATGGTGGCGCAGGTTCCCTTTGAATGGGGGGGGTCTCAGGTCCCTTGAGGGTGGTTGTGAGCCCTACCATGCCTGTAGATTGTTTGCTAGGAAACGACCTGGAGCAGTCCTCATGGAAGGAGGTTGAGCTCAGGTCTCACTTGGAGATGCTTGGGTTGCCAGAGTGGGCCTGCGTGTCTACTCGGTCAATGGCAGCCAAAAAGGGTGATCAAGAGGACTTGGAGCCTGAAACAGTGGCCCAAGTCCCTGCCAAGAGAAAGGGCAGGGGCGCGGAAACCGGCCCCCGAAGTTCCCACGGACCGGGAGGAGGCGGACCTCGAGGGGACGCCCCGGTGCCTACAGGGGAGCAGGTAGCCGAACTGGGAGACATCTCTGAGCTGACCCATTGGCAGCAAGAAGGGGGTCCCACCAGGGAGGAGTTCTGCAGGGAGCAGAACGAGTGCCCTACTCTGGAGGGTCTGCGGCGGCAGGCTGCAGACCAGGCAGCTGGTAATCAGTCCGGGTCACATCTGATCTACTGGGAGAGTGGTCTCCTATACAGTGAGCCTAAGGTTGCTGAGCCTGGGTCAGCCCGTGTGCTGGTGGTACCCCAGCGCTTCAGGACCTTCCTACTGGGTCTGGCTCATGACGTGCCTTTGGCAGGACATTTGGGGCAGGACAAGACCTTTGACAGGCTTGTCACCCACTTCTTTTGGCCCCAAATGCGAAGGCAGTCAGATGCACACTGTAGGTCTTGCCAAACTTGCCAGGCAAGTGATAAGAGTGGGAGGAAGGTCAAAGCTCCTCTCCAACCTTTTCCTGTTGTTGGAACACCCTTTGAAAGGGTAGGGATGGATATCGTGGGGCCACTGGATCCCAAGACAGCCATGGGCAACAGGTACATCCTGGTCTTGGTGGACCATGCCACCCGGTACCCGGAGGCAATCCCTCTCAGGACAACGACGGCGCCAGTGGTGGGCCGGGCGTTAATGGGGATCTTTTCCCGTGTGGGATTCCCCAGAGAGGTGGTTTCTGATAGGGGGACCAATTTCATATCCAAGTATATGACATCCCTGTGGAAGGAGTGTGGTGTAACCTACAAGTTCACCACTCCGTACCACCCACAAGGAAACGGTCTGGTGGAGAGATTCAACCAGACCTTGAAAGGCATGATCAAGGGTCTAACAGAACCCATGAGGTGTAAGTGGGACGTCCTCTTGCCATGCCTACTCTTTGCATACAGGGAGGTGCCTCAGAAGTCTCTTGGGTACAGCCCCTTTGAGCTCCTGTATGGCCACCCTGTCAGAGGACCTCTGAGTTTGGTAAAGGAAGGCTGGGAGGCAGCTCCCAGGAAAACTCCCCAGGATGTATTTAGCTACATGCTGGCCTTTAGAAACCAAACTGCCCACTTCAGGAAACTCGCTCAGGCGAACCTAGAAGCCAGCCAGGAAGAAATGAAGAGATGGTATGACCAGAATGCCACTCTGGTCGAATTTCAACCTGGGCAGAAAGTGTGGGTCATGGCTCCAGTGGCACCTTGTGCCTTGCAGGACAAGTGTACTGTGCCATATGAGGTAAAGGAGCGCAAAAGTGACGTCACCTACCTGGTGGATTTGCAGGCTCCCAGGAACCCTTTGAGGGTCCTTCACGTGAACCGCCTCAAGCCCCACTTCGAGAGGTCCGAAGTGAGTATGCTCTTGGCGACAGATGATGGGGTGGAAGAGGAGAGTGAGCCTCTCCCTGACCTCCTGTCTACCAAGGAGCATGATGGGTCAGTAGAGGGTGTGATCCTCTCCCCTACTCTGACTCAGGAGCAGCAGGGGGACTGTCGCCAGTTGTTGGGACAGTTCGCCCCACTGTTCTCTCTGACCCCGGTGTTACTCACTGGTGTACCCATGACGTGGACACTGGGGACAGCCCTCCTGTGAAGCACAAGATTTACAGGTTGACTGACCGGGTCAGAGCCAGCATCAAGGAGGAGGTCTCTAAGATGTTGGCATTAGGGGTGATTGAGCCCTCCCACAGTCCTTGGGCCAGCCCAGTGGTCTTGGTCCCAAAGGCTGCGGCGCCCGGTGCCACTCCAGAACTCCGGTTTTGTGTGGACTACCGTGGGCTCAATGCCGTCACCAGGACTGACGCGCACCCCATCCCCAGAGCTGATGAGCTCATTGATCGGTTGGGAGCTGCCCGGTTCCTCAGCACGTTTGATTTGACGTCTGGGTACTGGCAGATTGCCTTAACCGATGGGGCCAAGGAGAGATCAGCATTCTCAAC
Organism: Calotriton arnoldi; assembly: GCA_963921515.1. Lineage (NCBI taxonomy): Eukaryota > Metazoa > Chordata > Amphibia > Caudata > Salamandridae > Calotriton > Calotriton arnoldi. Next base: position 154,595 of record CAWUFW010015887.1, on the reverse strand, counting down.
CCCAGAAGGTCATTACCAATTCCGGGTGATGCCCTTTGGGTTGAAGAATGCCCCTGCCACCTTTCAGAGGTTGGTCAATCAGGTGTTGGCTGGGCTGGAGGATTTCAGTGCCGCCTACCTGGATGACATTGCTGTGTTCAGTTCCAGCTGGGAAGAACATTTACAGCACCTTGAGAAAGTGTTGAGGGCTCTGCAAGGTGCAGGCCTCACGATCAAGGCCAGTAAGTGCCAGATCGGGCAGGGTTCTGTGGTGTACTTGGGACACCAGGTAGGAAGCGGCCAGGTGGCGCCCCTACAACCCAAGATTGACACCATTCTGGCTTGGGAACCCCCAAGACCCAGACAGAGGTGAGAGCCTTCTTAGGTCTCACCGGTTACTATAGGAGATTTGTTAAGGGCTATGGCACCATCGTTGCCCCCTTAACAGAGCTGACCTCTAAGAGGCAGCCCAGGAAAGTGATCTGGACTGAGTCCTGCCAGAAAGCTTTTGATGCCCTGAAGGCAGCCATGTGCACGGCGCCCGTGCTCAAGGCACCTGACTTCTCCAAGGAATTCGTCGTGCAGACTGACGATTCAGAGCATGGTGTGGGAGCGGTGCTCTCACAACTGAACGAAGAGGGCCTGGATCAGCCTGTAGTCTTCCTTAGCAGGAGACTACTTCCCAGGGAACAGAGGTGGAGTGCCATAGAAAGGGAAGCTGTGGTCTGGGCGCTGAAGAAGTTGAGACCCTACCTGTTTGGGACTCACTTCCGGGTTCAGACAGACCACAGGCCCCTCAGATGGTTGATGCAAATGAGGGGTGAGAATCCAAAACTGCTGAGGTGGTCCATCTCCCTACAGGGAATGGACTTTACGGTGGAACACCGTCCTGGTACAGAACACGCCAATGCAGATGGTCTGTCCAGGTTCTTCCGCCTTAGTGAAGAGAACTCCAATGGGGTTGGGTAGTTCTCCCTACTTTCAGCTGGAGGGGACATGTGTTAGACTTGGCATCTTTTGGCGTGTTTCCCCTGACTTTTTGCTTTCTGACCTCCCGGTTTTGACTCTGTTTTTACTGGTGTAATGATTCTGCGCACTTTCCTCACTGCTGTCCAGTGGGAAAGTGCAAGTGCTCCTGTATAAAATGTGTTATGGATTGGTGTTTCCATGATTGGCCTATTTGGTTTATGTATCAGTCCCTTGTAAAGTGCACTGCGAGTGCCAGGGCCTACAGACCAAATGCTGTTGGTGGGCTGCAGCACTGGATTGTGCCACCCACGCAAACAGCCCGTAAAGTGTAACTCGGGCCTGCCATCGAAGAGCCTGGGGCTGCCATGTCGACTTGGCAAGTGCACACACTTGCAAGTCCCTAAAACTTCCCTTTTCTACATGTTAGTCACCCCTAAGGTAGGCCCAAGGTACCCCTGTGGGCAGGGTGCGTTGTATGCGAAAGGTAGGACATGCCCTGGTGTGTGTGGCATGTCCTGATAGTGAATTACAGCCTAGTTCATTTTTCACTATTGCAAGGCTACCTGTTCCCCTAGGCCAGAACGGGCAGTTTTGATTATTACAGCTTATAATCCTAACTGACCCCGGGAACATGGTAGAAATTCGAGTTTAGTATGCCTGGACTCAGAATGATAAAATGCAGCTTTTAGTGAAGTTGGTTTTAACATTCTGTGTTTGAAAATACCACTTTTAGAAAGTGGGTATTTTCTTGTCTAACCATCCAAGCCTGCCTCTGCGAGGTTGTGTATTCCTTGTCTGGAGTGTGAGTGACAGGGGCTGGGGGATGCCAGGAGACAGGGTGAGTCAGCGCAGGGCTGAATAGCAAGATCTACATGTAGATGGGTGGGAGGGGTCGCACCTGGGCCCTGAATAGGACAGTGCCTTCCCTCCACAATGCTGGCTCCACCTCCTGTGGTGCGTCTGATGTCCCTGGCCTACTCACTGAAAGAAGGGACGGAGACTTGTCAACAAAGTGCTCCAGAACTGGTTTGGACTAGGCAAAGGCCTCTCTGCCTTCAGAGAACAAAGGAAATTGGGATATAAATATTGGGGCCCTGACCCCATGAATTTAGATCTCGCTGGAATCAAGGAACCTGCCAAGACGAAGAGCTGGAAGAGCTGCCAGGAGGAGTACTGCCCCTTTGCTGTGTTGTTGCTTTGTTGGGTTGGCCTGCAGTTGCTGCTTCTGTCTTGGGCAGTGAAAGGACTGGACTGAACTTTCTACAAACTTGTGCTGAGTATCTCCAAGGGCCTGAAACTGAGCTGGCCTCCTGTTAAGAAGTCTCAGGGACTACAAAGACTTCAAAAGCCTCTGGGTACCGCTTCTGGAACGCTGTTTCAGTTGCCACAGAGGAAGGGAACTGCAACCGACTCCGTCAACCGAATCCATCCCTGGCCGGTGACCTGTTTGCACCGCAGACCGCATCGCCCCGCTTCGCATCGCAACCCTGGTCTCACCGTGGGCGACGTCCGACGCCGCCAACATCGAGCCGCTGCTTGCACCGTGACCTGTGGGCACCGCAGTTCGCATCGCATCGCTTCACTGAACCAGCCGGACCCGACCGACGCGGTCGCTGCAACTGGCTCAAGAGTCGAGACCGCACCGCATTTGGGGCACCGCTCGCACGTCTGCGACGCACCGCTCCGACTCGCACTGCTGTCCGACGCCAGCTCCCGCACTCCGGCTAGGTCGCCTGCATCGCAACCTGTCAGCACCGCATCGAGCATCGTCTCACCCTGCATCACACGCCTTGGACTCACCGACTCCGTCTGTACGACGCTCATCGAGCCGCTGCCTGCACCGCATCGAGGGACACCGCACCTTGCATCGCTCCGTCTTGCACCGCAACCGCGACGAACGCCGACCGGCTCGTACACTCCGTACCAGCCACAACGAGAAAGGTACTGTAACCGAGTCTGTTCATGACTCTGCTGGCCCGTATCGACGCGGTCGGCTGGAACTGTTAGACTCTGTGGTTTTCAGCATCACGGTAGGCTCGGACGGAGCTACCGACTCGTACAAACTTTGCTTTTGTGCTATTCCTGCAAAGAAGAAGTTACCGTATCAAGTATTCATTCGTAAAGTATAGTATTGTGGATTTTTGTCGTAATTGGTCTTGTCTTGAGTATATAAAATATTGGTTATTTTTCTAAACTGGTGTGGTGTCCGTTTGTAGTGCTTACACTGTATTACTGTTGGTTATGTGCAAATGCTTTACACACTGCCTCTGAATTAAGCCCGACTGCTCGTGCCAAGCTACCACGAGGGTGAGCAGGGGTTACTTCACGAGTGTAACACCCTTACCCTGACTAGGAAGAAGGGTCCCTACTTGGACGAAGGTGCAAACCCTTGCCAACTAGAGATCCCATTTCTAACAACACCCTATTAGTAAGGTTTATCTCCATAGCAATAAAATTTCCAGCGATAGCGGCAAAATGCGAGAATATCGCTGGGAAACCAGCGATATTCTCGCATTAACGCTAAGGTGGATTTAGCATTACAATCCACCTCCTATACTGTAAACAGGTAAGTCATCCTCAGTAGCAGGTGATAAAATCTAGCGATAAATGCGCTTAGCGCGATTTATTTTATCGCTTCGCCTGCCTTGCTAATAGGGGGTAGGTGTGTTAGCGACTGTTTTCAGTCGCTTTTGGTAGGGAACGCCTCCCTTGCATGTCATTAGCGATAATTATCGCTGGCATGCAAGGCGATGTTAAAACCGGCCGCTATCGCCTGAAAGCTGTCGCTAACGCCTGTTAGCGACAGCTTGCTGGTAGGGCGATAAAAATATCGCCGCTTTAGCGGCAAAAAGTGCCGCTATAGCGGCGATAAAGCCCTTGATAATATGCCCCTTAATTTTTCGATCCTGCAGGGAGTTAACGTTAGTAGAATGCAATTCCTCACTAAATGGCTGTCATATTATATACCGATATGCCTAAACAATGACAATCCAGGATACCCAAATGTGTGCTTTAGATGTCAGGCACCAGACGCCAGTAATTGATCTCAAAAAATGGTCAATGTCCTAGATTAAATAAAGTTTAGGATGCGATTGTATGTTATTTATAAAACAGTCTGGGCGTGCAAATCAAACAAGACCTAATTATTATTTTATCAGGAATTTGCTCTGAGCAAGAGATAGTTGGTAGACATCAAAAGCTTATTTATATTTCAGCATTGGTAACACGCTCTTTGATACTTCAAAAGTGTTAGACTGGCTCAATCCCACTATTTTCAGAGTGGTATGCAAAATGTAAATGAGAAGAACTGTATGCAAAAAAAGAATGGCTGTTAATTCAAAATATTTGAAGATCTGGGAAGATTTCACGACTGAATTTTACGTTACTATATTGTGACATTTTTAGAGTATTGGTGTATATAGGTATTGATGTTATTTCTCCAGGTCTTACCTTTTCATAACTATTCACTGTAATTGTGTTTATAGTGATAATGATTGGACGCTATAATTAATTATGGAGGTTATTTACTACTATCATGAATTTGTTTTGTGATAAAGTTTGGATGTTTGCTGGGATGCTGGTGGGGTCCTTGGAGAGAGAGAGAGAGAGAGAGAGAGAGAGGGAGAGAGAGGAGGAGTTGTGAGTCATCTGTGTATGAGATAATGTTGATGCCAAATGTTTGCACAATGCTGGTGATTGGGACTGTGTAGATATTGGAAAACGTGGGGCTGAATGAAGATCCTTGGGGGACCCTGCAGATCTGCTTGGTCGCTTTGAAGGTCTAGGGGGTAGGTTAAAATTTAGTGTGCCTCCTGTGTGGAAGGAGTTGATCCATTAAAGGGCTGTTCTGCAAATTCTTGATTTGTGGAGGCATTGGTTGAGGATTGGGTGAGAGACAGTATCCAAAGCTGAGCAGAGCTCAAGGAGGATGAGGGCTGCAGTGTGCCTAGCATCCATAATGTTACGGATGTTGTCAGTAGTGACAATGAGGGCAGTTTTGGTGCTATGATTTGGTCTGAACCCTGATTGGGATGGGACCATGAGGTGATTTTTATCAAGGTGATTTCCTAGTTTCTTGTTAATGAGGTTTGGCAAGACTTTCAGTGGGTAGGGTAGCAATGAGATAGGTCTGTAGTTCACTGATGAGAATGAGTCTTCTGTGGTTTTCTTTAGAAGTGGCAGGATGGCGGCATGTTTTCATGGGTCCTGGAAGGTAGCCGTGTTTAAGGAGTCATTGAGGATGATGGCAAGCATGATGCAGATGGGCCCAAGTCTTCTTGCAGAAATGTGGGCAAGGGTCTGAGGGGGCTCCTGAGGGGGCTCCTGAGTGGATAGATTGCATGGCAATGTCAGTTTCCAGGTGGGTGATGGTGGGCCAGAAAAATCAGAGCGGTTCCAGGAGTGCTGTTGTCATCTTCAAGAAGAGCTGTCAGTGTGGCCTGCTTAAGTAGGGTTTGACGTTGTAATAGACTGTTGCGGAAAAAAATGCTATACGGGAGCAATGATTCTGAGAGGGAGCAAAGGTGGTGGAGCTGGTGGTAGGTGTGGTGAATTCCTTTACAATGGAGAAGATTTTCAGTTGAGCTGTTGGCGCTGTTTACTACCTGTTATCTGAGGGCTGCACGTTTGGTGGCTTTCAATTGTTAGTGGTATTGACAGAGAGATGATTTGAAGGTGTGCTTGTCGGAGTCGTTGTAGGAGGCTCTACATCTGTGCTCGAGCTGCTTGCAGTGCCGCTTGGTTCATCGAAGGCCACCATTGTAAAAGCTTGCTTGAGGTTTGGTCCTTGTGGTGGTCGTGCTCTAGAAAGGTGCTAGGACATCTGCGCAGGTGGTGACCCAAAGACTGAGGTCGTTGATGGTAGAGTGAGGTCGCTTTGATGTGGTGGGTGGCGGTGTTGTAGTTCCATAAACCACGTTTCTTTGGAGATAGCTTTCCAGTTGTGGCAGGTGGTCTTGTGGCAGGTGGCTCTTCATTGGTGGTGGAAATGTAGGTTATGTTGGATGAGTCAATGGTTGGTCCAGGTGAGTGGGGAGGGTTTGTCCACCGAGATGTCATTGAAGTTGATGAAGATCGGGGGAAACATCCATTACAACTCAGTCATTACATCGCAATGCCTTTACAACGCAACTTTTACAACGCAAGTGCCTTTACATTGCATGCCATTACAACGCATGCCATTACAACGCATGTCATTACAACGCATGCCATTACAACGCATGCCATTACAACTCATGTCATCACAACGCATTATAAGGTAAGTAATGCAGAATTTTAAGTTTTAGGGTGGGTATGGGTTTAGGGGTAGTTGGGAATAGTAATTTTTGCCCCTACACTATCCAACACTTTGCACTCACTGGAGGGGGAATAGCAATTTTTACCCCTACGCTATCCAACACTTTCCTTACTGTTGCACTCACTGGAGGGGGAATAGTAATTTTTACCCCTACGCTATCCAACACTTTCCCTACTGTTGCACTCACTGGAGGGGGATAGTAATTTTTACCCCTACGCTATCCAACACTTTCCCTACTGTTGCACTCACTGGAGTGGGAACAGTAATTTTTACCCCAACGCTATCCAACACTTTCCCTACTGTTGCACTCACTCGAGTGGGAATAGTAATTTTTACCCCCACGCTATCCAACACTTACCCTACTGTTGCACTAAAAGTATTATGCGTTGTAATGGTATGCGTTGTGATGTAATGCGTTGTATTGGAATGCGTTGTAATAGTAGTTTTAAAAAATGCGTTGTAATGGTATGCGTTGTAAAATCATGTGATGTAATGGTAGTTGCGATGTAAAAACCACGTTACAAAAGCATGCGTTGTAATGGTTTGCGTTGTAACGTTATATATTCGAAGATAGGCTCTAGCAAGTGGCTTTCACTGTGGGTGGGGTCCTTCACTCATTGTGAGAGTCCAAGTATGTTCAAGCTGTCCAGGAGTTTGGCGCTGTTAGGGTTAGAGAGGTTTTCAAGGTGGAAATTGAGGTCAGTGAGCCAAATGATAGGGCTGGAGCTGAGTTCGAGGAGAGAGATAATTTTGCTCTTGGTCCATCATCCCCTTTGGTATCGCTTTGTTCGCCCTAAGTTGGCAGGGTATGCCCAGACGTGGGTCCCTTGCTCACTTTGCCACTGGATTCAAGATAGCCTGGCTGATGAGGGTTTTGAACCCGAAACCGGTCCCAGGATGCTTGTTTCCGGTCCAGGGAAGACATGGCTTGGCAGTTCGGGCTGGACTGTTCCCATGAGGCACAGGGTCAGACTGATTTGCATATGGCCATGTCTGAACTGGGGTGGTGGAGTGAGCTAAAGAATGATGATGGATTAAACCCAGATCAGTTGACTGGGGGTGAGTGTTTGATTTGCTCTAACGCTCCGTCCATCATCCCCTTTGGTATCGCTTTGTTCGCCCTAAGTTGGCAGGGTATGCCCAGACGTGGGTCCCTTGCTCACTTTGCCACTGAATTCAAGATAGCCTGGCTGATGAGGGTTTTGAACCCGAAACCGGTCCCAGGATGCTTGTTTCCGGTCCAGGGAAGACATGGCTTGGCAGTTCGGGCTGGACTGTTCCCATGAGGCACAGGGTCAGACTGATTTGCATATGGCCATGTCTGAACTGGGGTGGTGGAGTGAGCTAAAAATGATGATGGATTAAACCCAGATCAGTTGACTGGGGGTGAGTGTTTGATTTGCTCTAACGCTCCGTCCATCATCCCCTTTGGTATCGCTTTGTTCGCCCTAAGTTGGCAGGGTATGCCCAGACGTGGGTCCCTTGCTCACTTTGCCACCGGATTCAAGATAGCCTGGCTGATGAGGGTTTTGAACCCGAAACCGGTCCCAGGATGCTTGTTTCCGGTCCAGGGAAGACATGGCTTGGCAGTTCGGGCTGGACTGTTCCCATGAGGCACAGGGTCAGACTGATTTGCATATGGCCATGTCTGAACTGGGGTGGTGGAGTGAGCTAAAGAATGATGATGGATTAAACCCAGATCAGTTGACTGGGGGTGAGTGTTTGATTTGCTCTAACGCTCCGTCCATCATCCCCTTTGGTATCGCTTTGTTCGCCCTAAGTTGGCAGGGTATGCCCAGACGTGGGTCCCTTGCTCACTTTGCCACTGGATTCAAGATAGCCTGGCTGATGAGGGTTTTGAACCCAAAACCGGTCCCAGGATGCTTGTTTCCGGTCCAGGGAAGACATGGCTTGGCAGTTCGGGCTGGACTGTTCCCATGAGGCACAGGGTCAGACTGATTTGCATATGGCCATGTCTGAACTGGGCTGGTGGAGTGAGCTAAAGAATGATGATGGATTAAACCCAGATCAGTTGACTGGGGGTGAGTGTTTGATTTGCTCTAACGCTCCGTCCATCATCCCCTTTGGTATCGCTTGGTCCTGGTGGTCAGAAGAGTTGGGTTCCTTGTAGGCAATTGTGATTCCTCCTCCGGGTTTGTTGGCCCTGTCTTGGCTGGTATCCCGGGGTGATAGCTATCATGATGTTGGGTGCTGATGTAGGTTTGATCAAGGTCTCCTTCAGGAACAGTATGTCAGGGAAGAGGTCATGTAGAAGGTGGCAGGATAAGCAGCAGGCGGTGCAGGAGAACAGACCTTCAGAGTTTGTTGGGGCTGTTCATCAGCACCATGGGGAGATTCATCCAGGGTTCAGGGCATTTAGGGTGGTGACAAGGTAGTGTCTCTGACTGCACTGGGATTTTGGCAGACCAGGTGTCCTGGCAGTAGGCACAGGCCAGCCACAAATGGGCTTGTCTTTGGTATGTACTGTGGCCACCTGCAGCAAGTCTGTACTGTGGCCACCATTAAGAAGGAGTGGGGGGGGGGACAAGATTTTGGGGGCAGTGGGTGTGGCTGCACGGGGCAGGTTGTGCAACAGGAGAGATGTGGGAGGCAGTGGCGGGAAAGAAGCAGGTGAGAGCACAGGGCAGGGTGCACCGATGCTGGAAAAGTAGTGACAAAATGACACAGAAAGAGAAGGGTAGAGAGGCAAAGACAAGTGTAGAAGGGAGCGAAAAAAGCAGCAGGAAGTCCACAAGGAAGGATGGAGGTGGGCAAAAATTGCGAAAGGGAGACAGTGGAGGAGCAAAAAGAAAGAGGCAAAAAGTGGCAAAGGTACACAAAAGAGGAAAGAAAAGGGCTAAAATTATGAAAGTGAGAGAGTGAAGGAGCAAAAAGAGAGAGACAAAAAGTACCAAAAAGAGTTCTAAAGAGGAAAAAGGTAGGTAAAATTGTGAGAGTGAGAGGGTGGAGGAGTGGAAAGAAAGAGTTAAAAAGCTGCAAAAACTGCTCAAAAAAGGAAAGGCATGGGCAAAAGGTATGAGAGAGAGAGGAGTGGAAGAGAGGAAGAAGAAAAATAAAAGAAAATGAAAGATAGTGGAAACAAGCAAAGAAAGAGAGCAAGTAAAAAAAGCGAGTGAGGCTAGGCCTCTGGAGCAGCGGAATGGGGACGTGGGGTTCAAAAGCACCAGGCCTGGTCAGAGAGCCACGATGACCTGGTAAGGAGAAGGCCAAATTTTGCAACTATGCTGGAGTAATCAGAGTAATTTCTGTAATTTTGTGTTACTGTTGTGAATTTACTGAAAATTATTTGATTACTTCCGTTCCTGTTGTTTTGTGTAATTTCGGGCAGAAACAAAATGCATCCTCAGGTCCAATTTTAATGCGCTGCAGCTGCCATGAAGAAGAACTGGGCGGAGGAGGAAATCCTGGGATGGTGGATGTGGCCGGGCAGGCTGGGCGCACAGTGGGAGAGACACGGGCGGTGGTGGACAAGGAGCAGGTGAGAGCCTGGCACTGGGCCACCAAGGCGGGAAAAGCAGTGGCAAGTGGCAAAGGGACATGGAAAGAGAAGGCAGGAGAGACAAAGGCAGGGGCAGAAGGGATAGAAATCAAATCTGCAGAAAATGCACAAAAGAGAAAAGATATGGGGAAAACAGTGTGAGAGTGAGAAAATAGAGGAGCGAAAATCAAGAGTAAAAAAACTGCAATAAGTGTTCAAAGATGAAAGAGTGCACAAAGGAGGAAAGAGATGAGTAAAAACGTGAGCGTGAGAGAGTGGAGGAGTGAAAAGAGAAAAACAAAAAGCAGCAAAAACTGTTCAAAAAAGGAAGGAGAGAGGCAAAAATTGTGAGAGAGGAGAGGATTCAAAAGAAAGAGGTAAAAAACGGCTTAAAATGCTCAAAAGAGTAAAGAGATAGGCAACAATTGTGGGAGTGAGAGGCGTGGAAAAAGAAAATATGAATACAAGAAAATGGCAACCAGAGAAGAAGAGAATGGGTGAAAAAAGGGTCAGAGTGAGGCTGGGCCTCAGAAGCATCAGAGGAGCGAAGTGGGGTCGAAAAGGGTCGGCCTGGCAATGGGGCCAAGGCGACCATGTAAGGAGGTCAAGCAGGACCAGGCAACACCTTCTCCAAAGTTCTTCCTCTGATGCTCCTGTTAGTCCACAGACTGGTCTCTATATCCCAGACCATCATGTTTGCCCCAAAGGTCCCTAGTACCTCAAGTGGCATCTATGATGGACTTATTTCATGGAGGAAAATAATTCAGATAAAGTTCCAGATGCCAGGATGTGGTTGAGAGAGGAAGGTATAATTTCATGATTTGCTTGATGCAATGCTGTGCCTACAATTTGGGGGCTTGAATGGAGGATTTTCCAGTGTTTGACTAAGCTCTCTGACCTTTTGCTATATTTTTGTACAGGAGAATATTCCGAACGTACTTTTATTTTGGATTGCCCGTTGGGCTCTATAAAAGTCAGATTGTTATTCCTGTGAAAGACTATATTTCACAGAAGTATTGAACTTGCAGAGTATCCCAGTAATTATTTCCAGCTTCCTAGAAAACATTCCAGGCTTGAGTTCTACTCCAGATCCATGCTGGGTTTTGTAGAAGCCTGTATGCTATTCATGTCCACATTTCCTGCTTTATCTCCACCCTTGCACGCCAATGGTGGGTGAAGGAATCAGTGCACCTGCGGCTGGCAGATGCTAGCCTGATCACACCGAGACATGTGATCACTCGTGATATGTTCTAAGTCTCTATTTACTAAAGTCCAGTGTTGGCATTGTTGCAGTGTGGCTAACCTTCTGTTTCCAGAGATTGCTGAGCTATAGCAAATCATTGTTTCCTGAACATGCACTGCTTATCAGTGTAGCCTTGTTTCTTGATCCTCACTATTTTGTAGTGCATACTGATTTCCATACCTAGCACCGTTCTGCAGTATTCTCCAGTTTCCAGAGCAAGCACCTTTAAGTGCTACCTGATTTCTTGAGCTTCCACCACGGTTGCTGAAGCACTTTTCTCAGTCCTTGCCTTCCTTCCCAACTTCCTTAATTCTTACTTCCCAGTAAGCTGCTTTCCTTCCATGCTGACTTATTTCTATGTCATTGTTTGACCTGGCCCTCTCTGTAGGGTCAAACTCAAACATTTTGCCTTCACTCCTACTGTTTTGCTGAGCTTGTTTTTGTTGGCTCTAGGACTCTGCACACTTTACCACTTCTATCCATTGCTAAAGCATGTGTGCTCTCTTCTTTAAACATGGTAAAATTGGCTTACACCCAATTGGCATATTTTATTTGCTTGTTGTAAGTCCCTAGTAAAGTGGCATACCATATATCCAGGGCTGGTAAATTAAAGTGGCACTACGGGGCCTGGAGCACTTCCTTATTAATACATATAAGCCACCCATATGGTAGGCTCTAAACAGCCCATAGAGTAGCCTGAATTCTATTTTAAAAGTTTGACATCCCTCAATAAAATTAATTAGAAACACAGAATGATGCAAGAAGTAAAGCGAGTGAAGCTGTATGGAAATTCTTCCATCTGCTTTGTGGCAGTTCTTGGGCACTGTTGAGCTGGCTACATCAGATCTCGGAAACCCCTGGAAAGTGAGATGATTATATCATATTCCCAGCTCTGGCAGGCACCCAAGTGACCATAGGTTATGGAGGAAGTGTGAGGCTGCACTGACTTCTCTCCCTCCCCCCTCCTTCTCTCTCTTTGCCTCTTTGAATCATGGCTCTTTACTGATGAGTACCATGATTGCCTTAGCTGCACTGCATGGATATCTTAGTCACTGCAATGTACTCAGCCGTCTGCCACATGGCCATTTTCCACAAACCTCGCAGCGGTGCCCGGTTCCTGCTGCACACATCAATGCCTGAGCACCTTCTGAATTTTACAATGCCATCAAAGCAGTACACACATGAGCTGCAGGCAGTGCTAGTTGCTGTACCGGAAGGACAAAGGAGGAGGTCTGGAAGTGCCAAGGAGAAGGGCCGGAAGAGTTGCAAGATTTACACCTTCGTGCAGGACCGGACTGAGAACCCAAAGCAGCCCTGGCAAATTTTGTCAGACCAGCCCCCTTATGGTGCATAGCGAGTGCAGCGAGTGAGCCAGACCCCTACAAAGAGGGGTTTTCGGGGGTTCCCTCCCAAGAAAATGTGGTAAAAAATTGTGCATTCTACAACACATTTGGCATTATATATTCAATTGTATTAGCTTTTAAAGCATAGTAAATGATAATCTTACTGTGCACCAGGATACAACAATCTTTGTTGGGGCTCTTCAATTACTCCCTCACTATCACCCTCCAACCGTGCCTCTCATCTCTCCATAGCCCCTCTCTCACATGCATTTTATTTGTTTTATAGTACCTCTCATACCAGTGTAGGGTGTCGAAGAACATTACATCACAAACACATACAGAGACAATGAATCAAACGGGTTATTCAGTATATAGAAAATTTTACATAAGGCAAAGGGGTCCACAAGGTGTAGAATTCGCATGCCATCCATGCCGATAGGCACTTTATAAGTGTGCATTCGTCTGGAGAAGCACAAACTCAGGATTCAGAACATAACAAAGTGGTTAGGGTTAACTTCAATAATAAGAATTTGTTTCTACCCAAACAAATCTTTTTCAGCAACATCAGGATAATGAAAGACTGAGGAAAAAACATAAGTTTCTAACCTGTATCATATAGCTTGCATACAGCTTCTTGATAGCAGTTCATAGCTCTCACTGTGCTAGATTATGATTGTAACTTATGAACTTCACAGTAACAAAAGAATCTCTGTGACAAAAGCAGTAACCCACTGAGCATGGCATATAAAATATTTTTCTTTGATATGCATGGTACACGTTCTTTGCAGCAGGTATATTACCCCTCTGCGCTACCTTAGATGTGTCAAAACTGCCAGGAGACAAAACTTCGATCTCTCTCTAGCAGGTACATTAATCATCAGAGTTAACTTGACACTTTTATTGTTGCTTGAGATACAAGGAACTTTGCAGTGCTTTTAAAACTGCTGCCCTGCTACAAAATCGACCACCACTAACAAAACCGCCCCCATCCTCCGAGCCTCCAAGGGAAACGCCTGATGCCCGGTACGGCCAGTCTGTCTTTGCCTTCATGGCAGCTGTCTCTGCTACATTGCTGGGGGCATATTATGGATAGTGAGCACTTTCCCTATTTGTGCCACGGCTCACCTTAAAACAGGTGTGCCAGGAGCAAACTTGGAAAATGCACCCTATTGCATTGAATATGCAGCCGCAAACTCCGTGACTGTTAAGAGGGGTGAGAGATTCCCTTGCTGGCGGGTTCAGTGAGTGACTGCACCCACCTGTAAGGGGATGTCTGGCTCCATAGGACCCCCTTCCGGAGGGCTGCCATCAGGGGGCGCACTGACAGTGTGCATCCTGACAGCTTCTTTGCCTCTGCGCCCGCGTCTAAAATAAGGGGTGGGCACAGAGGCAAAGGGATTCCCTCATTTGCACGGAGCCACGCCCCCATGCAAATGAGGGAACACCCTCTGGTGATAGCACTGGTGCTATATGTGTGCCAGCGCTATCTGTATTACAGAAGGGGCTGCACAAGCATCTGCGGCCCCTTCTTTAATACGAAAGTGTCATGGGGGCCCCCAAAGCGGGCGCTAACGCCCGTTGCACCGCCGGGGCACATCCTTAATACGGTCCCTGTTTGACTGACAGCAATGCCATCACCCTGTTGTAGGTGAGAAACTGTGAAATAGCAATGACCATTTGGTGACCTCATGGGGCATTATTATCATCTAAGACATGATGACCATTTGAAGAAAGGGTCGATACAGAAAGGTAAAGTTAGATGTGCCTATGAATCATAATGAATAATTATGGTGGCTGTTGAGGCTAGATTTAATATTTAGAAGGATGTTGGTTCTGGTGTGGTTATGTTGATGACAAGACTTCTTGTGCACCCGGTTAGGACTTTATGTTATATTTATGTATAACAATGATGTATGTCCTTTTTTCTCAGGCTTTTGGAAATCTTTCATGTAACATCTTACAACTGCAACCGTAGACATGTTATCAAATTATAAATTAATATAATTCATTTATCCCCAAAACTATGCAAAACGAAATGCCTGAAACTGATATTTTATTTAAGATGCCACGACGTCTGCTTACAGCGAGTTACTGCCATAACGTTCACTGAATTTCCAACGCTTTGCTATTGCCGTTTCCTGTGAGGTAAATATTTGGAACTATTTTCCACCCTAATCTTTGCAAAAGGAGAAACGCCAATTAGATTCACACCTTGCATGTCTGAAGGTTTTCTTTCTGAAAGCTACAAGAATATACCTTCCTTTCAATAATGGGGACCTGAATGGCAAATGGTGTCATCCTAATGTATGCAGAACATCTTATAGAGACAAGTGGGAATGTGGCCAAAAATGGGCATACTTGTTATCTTCCACTTACATCAGGTCACAACAATATGTGCAAGTCTGCATTTGCCTGCTGATCACTAAAGGCTTAGGGGCATAATTACAAGCCCCTTGCGCCACCGTTGCGTCACGCATGTGACGCAGCGGCGACGCAAACCATGCGCCGCGTTGCGCTATATTTACAACGTGGCGCATCTAGGGAGATGCGTCATGTAGTAAACCCCTGCGCCACATGAAACCTGCGTCAGGTTTCATGTGGGCGTACCGGCGCAGGGGGGGGGCGTTCCGGCGCAGGAACGCCTCGGAAAAGTGACGCAGTGAAATCTACAAGATTTCACGCAGTCACTTTTCCGAAGGTGGTGCGTCAAATCCTTACGCCTGCTTCAAGCAGGCGTAAGGATTGACGCACCATGTTAGGGATAGGGAAGGTTGGAACAGTGCTGGAGTTGCGTCGCGCTTGCGACACAACTTCAGCACTGCGCCAACCTTCTGCCGGCAGATGCGTCACGCATCTGCTTATCCTTGCGCCACGATGCGCCGCATTGTAAATGCGGCGAATCGGACGTGGCGCAAGGGTAAACTTGCGTGACGCATTTTCCCTGGCGCATCCCTGCTGATATGCAGGGATGCGCCAGGGAACGTAAATATGCCCCTAAATTCACAAAAAATGAGTACATTTGCAAGCCAATGCATGCTTACGACTAAAGGTTTGTTTAGTTACTCAGTTGCAGTGATCGACCAATCCCATTGCTTGTGCATTGAAATCTGGAAAAACATAGATTTCTATGCAAACACCTAATACTAAGCTAACAGATTTTCTTATTGTGTAAAAAGCGCCTGTTGAAGGTTAGGGTTAAAGCCCAGGTGTGCCTTACGTTTTTAACTTTTCACTAAAATTATTTTTCTGTGTGGCTAAAATCCCTTGTCCTGCACCCCATAAATATGGATTTACTAGGGCATATTGACACCCATTTTGCACACTTATTCAAGCATTTCCCTTGAATGTTAAGTATGCAAATTGGGTGTGGTACAGAAACCTTTTGCAATAGGCCAAAACTACTTTGTGCCTGTTCAGCTAATTCACTCCACCATAATAACCCCCTGGAAAATTCCTGGCGATACCTCCATTGTGGTTTCTGCTGAAGAGACTGTTTCTAGTGCTGCAACCCTTCCTGTTCAAACTTACACACTGACACTCAGAGAGGAGACCTCTCTGAGTGTCAGTGCAAGTTTGAACAGGAAGGGGTGCCGTTCTTGGTGCTCTTGTACTGACAATACTGCCCACTAATATCACTCCCACTTCGACCCTCATTCACATGGAGGCACGCTGCATATTGGGGACATACAGTGAATGTTTTTTACATAACACAGGCCCTTGCAAACTTTGTAGCTCAGCATGCACAAGGGGGCCCCAACCCTCCAGGGAGCGGCGCTCATCCAGCCCAAGACCAATAAATGTCTGTTAGATATGGGAGACTCAGAGCCTCTCGTCCAGTGCTTAATTTGTAAAAATATAAGTGCCTGGGCTCTTGTTAGGAGTCCACTGCAACTTGCACCACACATTACCCCTGCCATGCTGCCAATGATAGTAAAAATACAACTACTAACTATTACACTCCTACAAGTGTGACAATTTGGGCTATTCCATGCCCCCAAAGCTATAAGAATGGCTTGGGCGGTATACATTAGTCATTTTTAATGTATGTTGAATTAATAATTAATTGTTGTTGTGGTCATCTCTAAATTAGCCAGACAGCACCACCTTGTGGCATACTGTCAGAAGCGCCGGTGTTGACAATTAAGTGCTGGTGCAGAGCACTGGAAACCACCTGCTCAAATTAAGCACAACTCTTGCCATATTCTGCAGAGGTTCCCTTCTTTTTGCGTTGCTACAAATTGCGACAATAATTTTGTGAATCCGTTGTTACAAACTGAAATCACCCATCTACTTCAATAAAAATTCTAAGCTGGCTATATCATTTTCAGTGTTAAATATATTGAGTTCTCTGTAGGGAGGACATGTTCAATTTTAAAATGGGTAGAAAAATAATAAAAGTAATTTGGAGAAGATGGTGTGATAGCCGTTACAAGGTGAAAGAAGTCCAATGCTGGCTCAGAATACGTTGTCCAACTTTCGAATATGTCCCATAAAGATGGTTTACAAAATATGAAATGCAAGCATTTCTCCAGAACCAACAATGTTCACAAAATTCTCAAGACACAAAACTAGTGAAAGAGAGAACATAAACTGCATGACATACTGTTGAAGAAGCAAACCCCTAAATGTAAGTTTCATGAAACCAAGTTCATTAAGGAGTGGCTGCCTTTCAACATCAAGTAATCACTGCCCTCACTGTTGTCAATGTGCAGTTACACGTCAACAACATCACACGTATAATCTTAAGTGAAAAATGACTATGGTAGCTTTAGTTCCTAAACTAATATTTGTTTTAAAATTACTGTTTGAGGCTGTGGAGCACACGTATGATTTCTATCATTGTGACTGCCGTCACAATTGTATGTGTTTTCCTGGTGCGCTCATGCCTGGATGGTTATTGTACCTGTAATAATGGCCCTTGTGCCAGAATGACATCTCTTGTGTGTATTTAAATGGTTCTTGAGTTAGAGACATGCATTAGATGAAAGGGCGGAAGCTTGGGGCCAGTCTTGCGAAAAAACATAAGACGCTTGTTTGGCTCACTGGAGCATTAGTCAAAATGACAACAAAGACTAGCGAATGTCTAAAAATTCATTTTAAACCAGTCCTCAGAAAAGATGATAACACAGAAATGTGCTCCAGAGCATTCCTTTGAAGTCATCATCTAGCCGAGGAACGTGTGTACAAGGTAATAACCCTCTTTGATTGCAATCTCTCTTTCTCATCTGGCTCCTTCCCTAACTACCTCAAAACAGCTATTATCTCCCCTACTTAAGAAACCACTCTTTTCACACCAGCTCCTTCCTCCACTACTTACTGGAAGAGACCCTCCTACTTTTTAACAAAGGAAGTGAACTAATGATCTGTAAATACCTTTACGAGCACCTTTAAGGTGGCATCTTTGACTTTAATTTATGTGTGTTACTCCCAAGACAGCATTCTGTACCTAAGCAAGCAGTTGTGGTCTTCCTCTGCAGCTTCATGCAATTTCTCAAAATGTCATATAGTGGTATGTTCTAATATGTTGTGTCTTCTTATGTTATGTAAAAAAAAAATGTATAATGCCTTTTGTCAGTGAACATGGCATCCAGGAGCTCTGTGTCATAAAGGTATTTTTGGCCATAAACATACTTTTATGGACGAAAATACATCCACTTACGCCTGACAGTTCACAAAAGGATTCTTGCCAGATATAAATGACTTTGCTACTCCATGTTTCTACAGCACGAATGCAGAGAAATCTGCTGTTGTAAACTTCACGCCAAGAAGGGGAAGTGAGTGTAGCAAGGCATGGTTAGCCTTATAAGTATGGAAACTGCCACACACTTGTATATTTGTGGCCATTTACAAACTCCAATCTGGCTCTTTCCTACTTTGAAAATGTTTGGAGATTTACACCAGCGAAGGGATGGATTAACTCCCTTTTCACGATGAGAGGGGAAGAGCAACCAGTCACTCCATCTTTGGTTGATCTGTAGGTTAAGGGCTTTCTAAACTGGAATAAATGTTTTCTCGGTGGAGAGAAACATGGAAAATTTCCACAGCGGGCTCCATCCCCACTGTGCATTAATCTACAAAATGTAGAACTCCTCACAGAAAGAATAGAAGCTTGTATGATATGTTACTTGACAAAGGGCTATCCAAATATGCTTCCTAGCACTGGATGGACAACTTGATAATTATGCATGAGTAAAGGTACATCCTTCTTTTTGAGAATGACTGCCCCTGACTACTATATAGAATAGTTTAGATTCTGTCACTGGGAATTGTACTTTTTTAATTAGTAAATCTAATAGTGCAAGTCAGACCTCAGTTGCCATGATGGACCCGCTTATGCATTCATGTGTATCTCCTGAGAGTGCGGCTATCAGACATATCTCAGATTTCAATGTATTTGGGGTGCCCACAAATGATAGATTGGGTGCAGTGCATTCAAATTTTGGAAGCAGTGACAGTTAGCTGTACTTGTTTTTTAATCACAAGTTTCACTTCTAGGTCATAAGAAAATCTACCACATCCATATATATTCTACACATACAAAAGTTTCTGACGCTGGAAACCAGACCTCTGACTCCCTGACTGGATGACCAGGAGATCATGTTGAATATGGCATTTATTAGATTTTCTGCAATTTTTCCCTAAATCATGGTAATTCCCTTCAGTCTTTCTGACATAGGAACATGTCCCTGCCAAGGCTTGAAATACTTCTGTGCTCTCCTCGGTCTCCTGTGTGTCAGGGCACCAGACATGTGTGGGTTTTGAAAGGGTTTGACTGGGGATACATCCGTTTGACACCAGCAAATGTTTTCAATGGGAAGACTGCCGTATTTGATCTGGGGTCGCCAGCAACCACGAAATCCTACCAACCCTGGACATTCTGAAAACTAGAGATTTAGGGGTCGATTCCGATTCGGGCCGGAAATCTCTCCGACCGAGCCGGACCCGGAGAGATTTCCGACCGAATCGGACCCGTGCAGTCCGACCGAACGAGTCCGATGCATTCGTATGCCACCGGACACGAGTCGGTCGGACTCCCATTGAACTCAATGGGAGCCGGTCGTACAACGCGTACGCGGGCTCCCATTGCCTCAATGGGTGCGAGGCGGACAAGGGCGCCCCTACAGCGAGTACGCCGCGAGCGCTCGCGGCGTACACGCACAGGTAGGGGGACCCATGGGTCCCCCTGTGTGCGACTCGCGCGGGTACGCGTACAGGGGGTCCGACACGGACCCCCAAAGTACGGCTCCGACAGCGAGTTCGAGTCGGACGGCGCGAGTCGGTCGGAGCGGTCGAGGTGCGCATCGTACTTACCCGGCCGGAAAACGTCTCCATTGCGCGGTGCGGAATCGGGTCCGAGCGAGTCGGTCGGAGCGGTACGATCCGGGTACGAGTCGGTCGGAGCGGTCGGGTCGCCCGGACGAGTCGGTCGGCGAGTCGCATCGTACTCGCTCGGCCGGACCCGCGTACGATTCGGTCGGGAAAAAGGGCTCCGAATCGGATCCGGTAAAGCCGAATCCTATTCGGAGCCCTACCGGCCGAGATCGGAATCGGCCCCTTAGTGTAATCCAGGGTAATAAGGTTGCAATCAGTGTAGTAGTTGTTTAGGTGCTAAATGGGGGGGTAGGGGTTGTACATTGAAGAACTAAGCACAAGCAAGATATGTGGAGAGGAAAATAAAGTGTATGTGCCACTGTAGAGACACTGTTGAGGCAGAGTGGTTTTCAAGATATTTATTGTTTATACTCGACTCATCACTCTCCATGAACCGACAGGTCAACGCCGTCACCTCAAGCTGCTTCAACACCCTCCGCATCCTCCGCAAGACCTTCAAGTGGATCCCCCCCCTGAGTCAAGGAAGACAGTCACCCACGCACTCATCACCAGCAGACTTGACTATGGAAACGCACTCTACGCTGGCATCAACAAGTCCCTACTCCACAAACTCCAGACAGTACAGAACACCGCCGCCAGACTCGTCCTCGGCATCCCCCGACACGAACACATCAGCCAACACCTACGAAGTCTCCACTGGCTCCCCGTGGAGAAAAGAGTCACTTTCAAAATCCTCACTCACGCCTACAAATGCCCACACAACAACGGACCCAAATACCTCAACGACAGAATCAACTTCCACGTACCCAAAAGAAACCTCCGATCTTCCAACCTCGCACTGGCCGAAACCCCGCGCATCCACAGAGCCAGAGCAGGCGGAAGATCCTTCTCTCACATTGCAGCCAAGACCTGGAATGAGCTACCGGCAGACATCAGACGCGCCCCCTCCCTGAACACCTTCAGGAAGACCCTCAAGACCTGGCTCTTCGGCTAAACAGATCTGCGGACCCACCCCTCAGCTCCTTGAGACCCTCACGGGTTAGTAGCGCGCTTACAATTCCCTGATTGATTGTATAAAATCCTGGTACATTACAAGCGTGGCAGAGTGTCCAGCCCAGCTCAAGTTCCCAGCTTCTCTGCCAACATTCTCTCTTGCATCACTCTAAGAACCTCCAAATCTGGAAGCTCCCAAGGCAAATCTAGAACTTACAACACAATATAAATTTCTATGTGTTGATAGCTGCAAAGGGAAAGACACATAATACATAGAATTTTGGTTAAATAACACGTTTCACTTAAGAATATCGCACAATGTTCTCCTTTCAATGTGTTAGTGCCTGGTTTCAATTAGTGTTAGTGGTTCACACAAAGACAGATGACACAATTTTAATTGATTGGTTTGGCGTCAAATCCCAGAGCCATTTGTACCGGTCCCTCCCCAGTATTCCTCCATTTGGGCCTCTTAGGCTCACCCACCATAGATTAGTGTTGCAAGATCACTTAGCTATAGTACATTTAGGCCTAGCAGTAGTGGGCCTTAAACTCTAGAACATGCTTTCCTTCAAATTAATGTGCTTTTTTAATCTGGATCTGTTTAAAAAACCCATGAAGATCCATTTGTGCCCAGGGGTTTGAGATGTGATCTATCTCACATGCCACTTTGATTTGCTGGCCTCCATAGAAAAACATTGGCCAGACTGGTAACAGTCAGTCGAGGCGGCAACCCTACGTCACATGGCTAGCGCTTTCACATTTAAGCAAGTTCCAAGTTCCCATGTCAAAATGAGAAAGGGATGCTAAGCTAAAAGGCTAGAACTGACTGTACTTCTCAACTTTGACAACAGCCTAGAGCTCTGTAGGAAGCCTGCACACTTGCCCACATCATGCTCAGTACCATCAACTTGGCAGTGCTTTATAGCGAGCAGTATAATTAATCCAGGCATTTGTACATTTACTTTTCCTACCATGATGGACATATAATTATCAGCACATAACTTGTATAAAATGTCATAATGGACTGAAGGTGTCACACATGCTAGGGGACCACTTGGCAGTTGCTTTTCTACAATTATGGTATCTACCAACTGCTTTTTTCTGTGTTCCTTCTTCCTCACACCAACCATGCATAATCCATTCTACTCACAGTCTATAGTGTCTTAGCCATATTGAGTCAAACTTTGTCAAAATTCTTTTCAATAAGTTGGGTAATTTCCAAGAAGTACAATCTCACCCCATTTATGTCCTCGCTGTTAAGGCATCTTTCAGACTCCATCTACCCCTGCCATCTTCTGCCAGTTCAACTGCCTATGTGTGAGGTGTTTAAAAAAGATGTGATTGCTTCACATTTAATTGACTTTCTTTTGTAATGTGTGTTGTCTGAGCTTTTACAAGTGCATGGTGTCTTTAAAGTATGACAGTAAGCACATTTGTAGTGGTTTCTTTTCTCAAATTATAGAAACATGTTTTTTTCTTGTTTTAGAGTTGGCCTCATGTATTGTCTTGGCTCAGTGAGTTCCGGTGGTGGCTACCAGAGGGTTTGTTGGGTCATAGGCAGCATTATAGGGGAATACCAGAGGTCTAAAATAGTTTTTCCAAGGCTCCAAAATTCATCAAAGGGTACAGAGACCTAAAGTACCTTAGGGAGGACAGAGAGAGTGTACCAGAGAAAGAAACAATCCAATACCAAATAACGCAGAGGAACCTTTCAGGACTGTAGAGACCATACATATTTAGCCCTTGGTTCTTCTGGGAAGAAGTCTGATAGTGAAATTCCAAGGACAATAGTTCTTGTGGATATTAGTGCAGTTTGTGGCTTTAAGAGGACAGGATACTGGATTACCTCTAAATGTCCCTAGCTGTGTTAGAAGATCAACCTGTTGCTTAAAGTAGGTTAAGAGTATGCCAATATCTAGCAGCAGAGTGCATTCTAGTCAGTTATTTGCCTCAATTTGATTTGGAGTCTATGACTCTGAGGGTCCTGTCCACCTCCAGGGGCGCAGTTAGAAATTCAGCACAAAACGGGTGCTATAATACCACAACTAGTAGTCATGATTCCACCCAGTAAATCACAATGCAGGACCTGCAATCCTGTTTTTTTCCCAGGCCACACAGTACCGAGAATGGTGACAACACAGCAGAGCATGGACTTTATACAGCATCAGGAGTCCAGTTCAGTGATTCAGCATGGGATCCAGCAGTGACAGACAAAAGATATGACCAGATTACATTGTTGCCAGAATGAAATCTGGGATGATGTCAGCTTTTTACATGGACGTCATTTATCGGTCACCAGGGGTCACACCTGCAACCTCTGGCTTGCCCTTGAAACCCCTGGCACTGCTTTTGCAACCCCTGACCTCAGAGATGGCAAAATCAGTGCCTGGAACACAGTGGCAGCTCTTCCTAATGGACGCTGGTTGGAGCTCCACTTGCCTGGTTTCTGTAAAAAAAAAATATTATACAAAAAGTGAATAATATTATTCACTATTAGTGTAATAAAAATGGAGTACATTAGCTGAAATATGACCCTATCTGGAAGCTAAGGTAAGTAAAAAATCTGTTAAATGTATTTTGTATGCATGCTTGCGGATGAGGGTGTGTTTATGTGTGTGAGAGTGTGTGAATGTGTAGCATGTGTAAGCATGTGTGTGTGTGAGTCAAAATGAAGGTCAAATGGTGTGTGATGTCACTTCCGCTACCCATGGCATTTTGATGAATTGACGTTGATGGCTTTTTCACTAAGTTCTTACAGATTTAAGGCAACCTTACCAACAGATAATACTGATCTGTAGGTGGAAATTTCCTGATCCTAATATTTTTTGTGTGGTGATTGTCTGCAGTCATAATTGTGCGTGAGAATATGGGCTACCTAGAAGGCTAAAGTGGCCATGCAAAATGATGAAAGCATTCCACAGATCTCTGCTGCTGCCTTGGAGTTGTTGAGGCAAACGGGACAATGGGCGTGGGGGAAATCTGGACTTCACCAGCTCGAGGATCCCTCCAGGCTCTAGATCACCGCCCGTGAGTGCAACAGCACCCTGAAGGCCTGGCTGAACATGCACCGCAAGAACCCCAGCAATGGCAAGAAGATCATGCTCTGTAAATATGAAATATATACTTGTCCAACCCTAATCACTTCAACTCTTCTTAAAATGTAATCTTCAGTGAATTTGCAACTTGTATATATGTAACTCTAACCGCTAGTATCTGTAGTAGACATATGTACTTATTACCATTCTTATGTGACTTTAGAGTTTATTTGTTTTGTATATTTTATGTTATTCATGTGCTCTGAAGTCCTTATGTAATGTAACTGGTCCTATTGTAAAGCGCTCTGACACATTCGGGTAAAGTTTGCGCTATATAAAAATGCATAAATAAATAATATCCTCACACTAGTTAGTTTGTCTGTATTTAGGTAATTTTCTTCCCTAGAAGTGCATGCACATTTTTACTCCTGTAAAATGGTAAGTGGCTTTCGAGAATGGGAAAAGAAAGGGTACACAGCTTAATTTTAATTTCACGAGGAATAGGGAAATAGGTTCCAAATTTCCAAATAAAAGAGGTATCACCTTGCCTGGACCTCTTTCCGAAACCCTGCCATATCCAAGAGTAGGTTCTCTAACCATGTACACTAATGTATGTATTTTATATGCTCACTTACACAAATTAATGTGGGGCTGTTGAATACACAACATGTGTCCATGACCACTGACAGCAATGGCCATTTATTTTCTCATAAAGGGTTTGTATGAGGGTGATGCTGCTGAAGTTAATGGTTATGAGTCTGTGTTTGAATGTTGGCCTGCAATGCCATAGTATCATGTTGTGGAAGTCAATGAAGGTAAGCCATTGAAGAAAGGTGATGTGTAAGTTTGATAGCTTTAGGATAGGATAGGAAGAAATGCTGGAGAGGGATGGAGATGTGTAAAGGGTGATGCCAAATAGGTCAAACAATTGTTTGGAAGGTGATGAAGTTTAACCCAGATGACGTTAGTGGAGTTGTACCATTGGTGAGAGTGTGATGAAAGTTTCCATTTCTGTAACTACTATTATCACTTTAACTACTATTATCACTCAGCATTCACATACTTTTTTAGGTTTAGAAATGCTTTATGAAATAGAATGTAGAACAAAAAGCATTTACAAAATGTAAAAAGAAACATACTTAAGTCAATCCAAGCAGATATCTAAAAATAAAGTATAATGAGATAATACACCAATCTTATAAACAGAAGGAAGAAAATGAACAAATAAATTCCTAGCTTATAATAGTAAACAAGAAAACTAAAAGCTTGAATTGAAATATATAAACATAATGCTAAACAAATGCATTTTAACCTTTTTTTTAAGAAGGAGAAGAAAGAAAGTCAAAAGGGGAAAAAGAACTAGAGAAAGAAAAGAAAAGAGGGAGAAGGAGAGAAAGAGAGTGAAAGATTAAACTGCTATATATATTTATGGAGCAAATAAATTAACAACTTATGCAGTAATAATAAAAATTTAGTAAACGTCTAGTCTCCATGGGGGTTCGTAATTTGTAACCCTAGATATGGATTGAGCAGATTGCCTGGATAAAAATGAGGTAAGGGGCGACCATGATAAGTCTTTTTTAATCATTAAAGGAAAAGAGGTGGCATAAGCTCGATCCAATCTGTGGTGATGACATAACAGATTCCACCAGCCATTATAAGTAATTTTAGTAGTATCTTTCCAATTAGTTGTAATTATTGTAAGGCAAGTGCAACTATCAAGTCAATAAATTTCCCGACCGTACCTTGGGAACGCCAAAGGGGAGAAGAGCTTCCTAGAAAAATGTGCAGGATGTAAAAAGGGATATTTGTAGACAAAATTTCATTAAGCTTATCCCATATACGTAACCAAAGCTTTTCAACCAAAGGACATTCAAAAAATATACGTAGAAGGTCGCTTTTATCATGAGCACAAGACCAACATTTAGTGTTGTTAGAAAGCTTGAATTTATATAAACCCGTAGGGGTTAAAAATATTCTGTTATCGAAGTAATATAATGTTTGGGTTGTGCTTGCTGAACGAGAAGAGGTATGGATCTTAGCCCATATTAAATTCCAGGTATGGACAGAAAACTCATGTTGGAGATTTGTTTCCCACATCATCTCTACTTTAGATTTTGTTTTAAACTTAGAAGAACCAGTCAAGAACTTAAATGTGCCAAGGCTTGGACGCAAAACATGGCGGCTGCATGAGCGAAGTGCTCCACAAAGGCCTAAAACAAATCCTGACATAGCAGCCTGCTGTCGGTACCTGGGTGCCATCGCTGTCCGACACCAAGGAGGGTCGCAGCTGGGGCACCAGCGGAGGGGCGGTGGAGCAGTAAACACCGATGCCCCACCCAATGACGCAGGCGGTCTGAAAGCCGCGGAATAGCGGTGAATTCATGCCCGTAAGGAGCTGTCGGGGGCCCACGGCTGCCTGATAGAGACCCGGCCCGTACTGAACCAAGAGGAGAGGGCTGTGGTGCTCTGAGGCGCAGACCCCACTTTTCTGTCTGAACCAGGACGCTCCAGGTGGTGCGCTGGGGGCGGGTCCCGAAACCCGGTGCGGGGCAGTGCGGCCTTCATCCTTGGAGCTACGGCGGCCTGTGAGGTAGGCCTGAATTGTGAGAATCCCCCGGCGGGCGTTGAGGGCACTGGCACCGCTGGCACCCAGATATCGGGAGGCTGGGGACGCCAAACAGTATTTGCCCCGGAAGCGCACAAGACGCCCACATGGCAGTGAGCCAGTAGCAAGCAGTTATCTGGAGGGGGGCAACTGGAGGAGAGGTATGTGACGCATATAGACGAGTCATCCACTAGGCTCTGAGGAGAGTGCCTTCAACTCCCAGAGACCACGGACCTAAAGGCCCGGGTGGGGCATAGTCTTCGGGTGAGTGCCCTGTGGCCAAGTTCGAAGTGGGGTGGCTGTGCAGAATGCACGGGACAGGCTCAGACACTGGGAGGCCTCTGGGAGGTTTAGCAAACAGCCCCCCTGGATGCTGTGGAAAGATACGGTGGGCATTGCTGAAATCCTCATAAGTCAATACAGACCACTCTCCGAGACAGATGCCTGGCGCGACCACCTTGGCATAAACAGGTGGTGGTTGGTTGCTGATTGATGCAGAGGCCTGGTGTCGCTGCCTGGCTCAGAGAATCGTAAGGAGGAATCAGAGTGCTCACAAAGCGAACATATAGAACACAAGCTTGCCAGTTGACCTGCTATGTGCCCCCCCCCAGAGAAAGAGAGCTCTAGATGCACGTCACCACCAGCTATCAGGAAAGTGGACATGGTGAGACCCCTGGTCCACCTTGGGTCCCGCAACAGCTACCTGGGGAAACCTCTCACTGCTGAGAGGTAAAGCACAGAGAGCTGCTCCAGCAATAGACACCCTGAGCCTAGAGATAGTGCCCGACACAACAGAAGCAAGCAGCGAGATTGGCAAGCATACAATAGGCTGGAGCCACCAGGAGTGGAGTCGAGACGGAGATTCCGAAATTGCCAAAGGACGGGCGGGCCTGTGGAGGTGTGGGGGTGAACGTGGAGCAAAGCTGGAGAAAAATATGCTCCACTAGAAGCATAACCCCACACTGCAGTAGAGGTGTTGGGGGCTACTAGGTACCGGAACAAGGAGAACAGTCGGGCCGCAAAGTGATATCCCCCAGATCTTGGATACCCTTCAATCATGGGCAAACTGCGGCAGAAGCAAGGAGATGCACCTGCTGAAGGAGGGGGAATCACCCCCCACCCAATTCCCTGGGCACCGTGGATCTGGGTCAAACAGATCAAGTCCTCCACAATCACCTTGACAAAATATTAGCTGCAATCGCAGACATGAAAACAGCACTGCAACAAGATATCAGGACAGTGTCTGTTGGCCTAGGCCTATTGCAGGCAGAACACCACAAGCTGGCGGACAAGATGAAAACAGTTGAACAGACAATTGTAACGATAAAACCAGATTACACAACCATATCCAACAAGCTGGAAAACCTGACCACCAGAGTGTCCATCTTGGAAAGGCGAGTGGAAGACCCTGAAGGGCGTAACAGATGCAACAATATACGTGTAGTGGGATTGCCGGAAAATAAAGAAAGTACAGACATGGTGGCTTTCCTGGAAGAGTGGTTGAGAATAACAGTGGCACCAGGTCTACTAGCCCCCTTTTTTGCCCTAGAAAGAGCACACAGAGTCCCATCATGCCCGCCAGCACCGGGACGGCCCCCCCGGTCTGTAGTGGCGCGCCTCTCACATTATAAGGACCATGACATCTTAATACAGCAAGCCCGTGCCAATGGACCTTATCTCGTAGACAATAGCAAGGTGTCCCTTTTCCCAGACTTCACTGCTAAAGTGTAGGCCCAACGCACTTCCTTCCTGCAAGCCAAGAAAGCATTGAGAGGAGAGGGAATCAGATACTCCTTAATGTTCCCGGCAAAGTTATGAATTACTCTAGATGGCGCCACACACTTTTATGATTCACCGGAAGATGTCTGGGCCTGGTTGGAAACCTACAGAAAGAACGGATATACGATGCAGGAAAGACCGCTCAGCTCAAAACCATCTAAACCCCAGCAAAGGTGGCTGCGACACTCGTCCCGACGGATACAATTGCAGAAACCATCTGCGTCACAGAATGCACGAGAAAGGAAGGTGGCACTGCAGGCTGTTGCTGAGACCCTAACACAAACCACGGAGAGGGGTAGCTCCGGGAAAATCTCGGAACACAGTGCGGAGGAATCTGAATCAGGGACATCGACAGAAGCGAAGTGGCACTGCCAGATGTGACCCCACAAACAGCTGATATAATTTACACTGGCCATGGCGACCCAGTAAAAGGAACATGCGAGTACAAGGTGAACAATTATTATTATTATTTTATTAAGGAGTTTTATATAGCACTGGCCAGACCTGAGGGTATCGGAGCGCTTTACAACAGATTCAAAGCAGGAATCACACAAAAAGGCATGGGTATACATATTGGTTCATAAGACCCGGCGTGCTGTGCAACATTGAGGTAAGGAAGTCCTGAGATAACCTCGATGAGTGCACGATGTCTTGGGCTGAGCCTCATTCGGGGAGGAGGGAACGAGGAAGGGGTCGGAGAGCGGGGAAGAGGTAGGTATTGGTGAAACATTGTCAGGGGGTTGCAGAGTGCAGGCTTGTGCGTTTCGGTGGCGGTTCTCGGTTCGGGAAGGCACGGTTGAGGAAGAGGTCTTTTAGGAGTCTTTTGAATTTTACAAAGGAAGGGATAGTCCTGATATCAGCTGGGATGGAGTTCCAGATTTTGGGCGCGTTTCCAGCAAATGATCGTGCAACGGCTTTTTGTTTGCGTGTTTTCATAGGGATGAGTAGTAGGTTGTTGGAGCTCCTGAGATTTCTTGTCTGACCGGCTTTCTTGAGTTTGGAGGCCAGGTATTCAGGTTTCCCTGTGTGCAAGGCTTTGTGCGTGAGGCAAGCAGTTCTAAAGCTGGCACGCATTTCGACTGGGAGCCATTTTAGTTCTCTGAGTGCGGGTGATATGTGATCGAATTTCTTAACTCCGGTGACCATTCTGGCAGCTGCACTGAGAGTTGTTTTGAGGGGGCTAGGTGGGATTTTGCTGTACCGGTGAGGACTGCATTCCCATAGTCGAGTCTAGATAGCACCAGTGATTGGGTGGCTTGCTTGAGGTCCTTGGGTGGAATGAAGGGTTTTATTTTGTTGAGTAGCTTTAGATTGAGGAAGACACTCTTTGCGGGGATCTTAATGTGTTTGGCCATGTTCAGTTTTGGGTCTAGGGTGATTCCAAGTGATTTTACAGAGTTAGCCAGGGTGAGATTACCGTTGAGAGCATCGATTGCTTTTATCCATTCTACGATTTGAGGGTTTTCTTCTTTGTTGGAGATGAGGAGGATTTCAGTTTTGTCTTGGTTGAGTTTAAGGTGGTTTATTGATAGCCAGTGTTGGACTTCTCTAAGAGTGTTGTTGAGTCTCTGAATGTCATCAATGGAGGAGGTTTCCAGGTAGATCTGGGTGTCATCTGCATATAGGTGGAAGGGGATGTTGGCTTTTTTGAGTAGGGTGGTGAGGGGTTCCATGTATATGTTGAACAGTTGAGGGGAGAGCACTGAGCCTTGGGGGACACCTCTGCTGACGGGGTGTAGGTCAGATGTAAAGGTTTTGATTTTTATCCTTTGGGAGCGGTTGTGTAAGAAGGAGGAGAACCAGTGTAGGACCACCTCATCAGCACCTACTCTATCTTGGAGAGCCTTGATGAGTAGATTGTGATCAACCGTGTCAAAGGCTGCCAAAAGGTCCAGGAGGATGAGTAGGCAGCATTGGTCAGTATCTAGAGACTTGTGGATGTTGTCCACGATGTTAAGGATCGCGGTCTCGGTGCTACAGCCTTTTCTGAAGCCCGATTGGTGGGGATCTAGCAGGTTGATGCTGTCCATGTGCTGAGTCAGTTGTAGGAGAACGCATTTTTCGAGGATTTTGGATAGTAGGGGGAGATTGGAAACAGGTCTGAAGTTGTTCAGATCGTTGGTGTCCAGGCCTGGCTTTTTCAGTAGTGGCGTGACTTGGCCGACTTTGAGGCAGTCTGGTATGATGCCAGTTTTCAAGGAGCTGTTTATGATCTCGCACCAGAATGGGGCAAGGGAGAGTTTCAGCTTTTTGGTCAATTGAGTGGGTATAGGATCAAGGACGTGAGATGCGGGTTTGGAGGAGGAGATCAGTTTAAGAATCTCAGCTTCAGGTATGGGGTTGAAGGATTTCCAGGCTTTCATGGGGGGCTTGCGTGTGCTGGTTTCGATCTCTGGGGTTGGGCTTTTGCAGGAGGGATTGAGGTTGATGTCTAGTGAGAGCTCAATTTTGGTGATTTTGTCGTTGAAGAAGTTGGCGAAGTTGTCACACAGGTCTTTGGAGGCCTGGACTGGGGTTGCAGAGGGCTTGGAGGTTTGTTCCCTGGTGATGTTAAAGAGTTCTTTGGGTCTGTTTTTTGCGTTGGCCAGGGCGGTGCAGAAAAAGGTGGTTTTTTCATTGTTGATGTGTTTTTTGTATTTCCTTCGGGCTGCTTTGAGTTGCTCGCGAAGGCTTGTAGAAGGGTTGTTCCTCCATAGTCGTTCTGTAGCTCTAAGTTGTCTCCTTTCAGCGTTGATGTCTGTGTTGAACCAGGATCTAGATGGAATATTCCTGGTTTTTTTTAATTTCAAGGGGGCTAGTTGGTCTAGGATGGACGTCATAGTTATGTTGTAGTGAGAGGTGAGTTCCGTTGTGGAGAGACCATCTGGGGAGATAGGCAGGGACGAGCTTATCTTTTCTTCTAGGTCGGCCATGTTGATCTGTGTTACATTTCTCGTCCATTTGGGGGGGTCTGGGATGGAAGGTTGGTATGTGATCGGTTGAGTGATGTGGAATAGTATTAAGTGGTGGTCAGACCAGTCAACAGGCAGGATGTGGTCTATTGTGATTGTGTCGCGTTGGACGATGATGGCATCTAGGATTGCTCCTTTGTTATGGGTTTCATCTGAGCAGTTTTGGGTAAGGTTGTTGCTGTGTAATAGCTCATTCAGTTATTGGATTAGTGAGTTGTTTTTATCATTCCAGTGTAGGTTGAGGTCGCCTAGAATTAGGTTGCTGGTGTCTCGGAGTGAGCAGTGAGCAACCAGGTCGGACAGGTGTTCAGTGAATGTGGTGGTGTTGCCTGGGGGATGGTATAGGAGGTGGCAGTGTAGTGTATTGTTGTCGCTTGTGTTAATGTTGACGGTTAGGCATTCAAAAGAGTTATAGTTAAAGGTGTCAGTTTCAGTCACGGACATGTTGTTGTTGTGAATGATTGCTATACCCCCTGCCTCTTTGGTCTTTTCGGTCTTTGTTGATGATTGCAAAGCCTGGGGGCACGAGAGTATCCATGATTGGTGGCGAGCAGTCATTTAGCCAAGTCTCGGTGATGAAGGCTATGTCTATGTCATGGGTGAGGATGGATTCTGCTAGCTCTGTACCATGTTTGGTGGCTGATCTGCAGTTTATGAGCATGCAGTTGGTAGCGGGTGCCTCTTTTTTTGGTTTCTTTCTTAGGGGGCCATGGGGATGTTGGTGAGGTAGGCTGGGGGTCTAGGGGTTTCGGAGGGAGTGGTCTCTTCTGAATCCAGTGATCACCTGAATCTTGGATTGAGGGATGGCCGTAGAGGGGATGTCGTAAGAGGAAGCAAGCTCTGCCGCTTCATTCGAGGATATAGCCTCTCTAGTTCTTTTGGGTCTCAGTGTCTGACTCGAGAGGGGGGTGTTGAGATCCAACTGGGTCGGGGAACCTTGGGAAGCCTTTGGTGTGTGGGGTTGGAGACGGTGGGAGTACAGTGGGGATTTTGGGAAGGCTTACGGAACGTGGCGAAGTTGGTTAGGATTTCGTTAAAGCCCTGTATTATAGTAGCTAACTGGCTTTCAAGCAGGGAGAGACGCTGCCCCGTCTCTTCCGGGGTGAGGGTGGGTGGGTTCTGGGCGGGGTCCGCCCGAGGGGGAGATGGCCTGACGATGTTGTGTTGCCGTCTAGTTGTCATTATGCTGTCCGTGAAGGCTTTGAGTTGGGCCGTGGGCACGGGGTGTGGGGGGTCATGTTGTGGCATCCGCGTTCTTTTGCATGTGGGTATAGGGAGGTAGTTGGGAGTCTTTGACTGTGTATTGAGGTCGATCAGTATTATTAGGGGAGGTTATAAGCGGGGTGATCGAGGAGACGGTCAAACGGGGGAGGGGAGCCTTGTTCTTGGTGACAGAGGTGCGGGTGGTGTCTCGTGGTGGAAAGCTGGAGTTTTTGATAGAGGGCGCAGGAATGGTGGGTGTGTTCTGCTGGGGGGTCCGGCAGTCCGGGGAGAGGGGGTGGGTTGGGCGGGGAAATGTGAGTGAGAGGGGGCAGTCCGAAGTGAGGGGAAGAGGGAGTCAAATGCCTCAAGGTTGTCGTTGTTAGCTTGGATCAGGACTGTGCCGTTGGAGTAGATGGTCACAGAGGTGTTCCCACTCCGCATCCTGTGGTTAGGGATAGAGAATGACAGTTTGCAGCTATGGGGAGTGTTAGTAGTTTTGGTAATGTGGAATTGAGATCTGAGGATGAAGTTCCACTTTTTGGGTCTTTCAGTGTGGAAAATGAGATCCATTTTTATCTGGCCTCTGGAGGAGCAGTGATATATGTCAGCAAATAGTGATTCTGGGTATTGTCTAATCAGTTTGTGTTTGAGGTTTTTTTTCGCTTTGTGTGAGAGGTTGAGGGGAAAACTAATCGAGAAGGAGTTCGGGCCGTGTGGTTTTAAGTAGTTTGGTGTGGGGGGGTTGGCGTAGGTTGGCGTGATAGAAGGCATTTTGTCTAGGTTGGACGGGGTGGCTAGTTCCCTTAGGGCTTGGTGTGTTATGATACCACTGGGGGTCGGGTGGATTGTTGTGGTGGACGGGTCGTGTAGAGCGGTCAGGCCGCTTCTTTTGGGGTTGGTTGGTTGGCTGCCAACATGGGGTCAAGTCCTGAGGGCAGAGAGGGTGCAAAAGCGGTCGTCGCGTTATAGTAAGGCCCGAGCCACTTCATTTCGGATATGGGGCGGGTTGTTGCGGTTGTCATGCCGTTAAATTGGAGTTCGGTAACTCACCGGAGTTATTTCTGGGTGGCCATCGAGAGGTCAGGCATTATGGGTCGGGCAGTGTGCAGATGGGTGTAGCATGGCGGAGATGGGGCGGGCCAATGTCACTGCCTTTTATTGACGGTCAAGACGCGGAGTTGGGTGGTCAGGCCCCTTTTTGAGTGTTGGTCGGTAGCTCACCGGTGGGGTGTGCCGGGAGTTAAGTAGATATGTGCAGAGATGAAGCGGGCCAGCGCCACTTATAGTGACTGGTGGGTCAGGGCGTGGAGTTGAGGTACTCAAGCCCCTTTTAGTGTGGTGGTCGGTACTCGCCGGTGAGGTATGCCGGGAGTTAGCTCTGGGCGACCATCTTGGGGTCAGTCAGTGAGGCCGGTGGGGTGCAACATCTAGGGGTCAGTAGTGAGGCCAGTGGAGTGCAACAGAGGTAGGCGTTGATGACTGGGTCAGGATTGATTCATTACTGGGACCAGCGGGACAAGGCAAGTTGTAGGGTGACCAGTCCACTTCTTTTTGGGTTGGTCAGAGACTCCCCGGTGCAGTTTCCCAGGAGTTAGTTCTTGGTGGCCATCTTAGGGTTAGGCCATGTGGGCAAGAGGTTTGAGGAAGCGGCGGTATCTGTGGGGCAGGGGCCCTCATCGCTATTTTTATTTGTTGTGTCCGGCGGGTACAGGGTGAATAGGGAGCATTTAAAAATGGTCAGAGACTCCCCGGTGCAGTTTTCGACTAGTTAGCTCTTGGCGGCCATCTTAGGGTCAGGCCATGTGGGCATAGGGTTCGAGGAAGCGGCAGTCTCTAAGTTGCAGGGGCCTTCATCGCTTTTTTAAAAAAAATTGTTGTGACCGGCGGGTACAGGGTGTACAGGGAACATTTAGGGTGGTGGAGACTCACCGGTGCAGTCTGTTCATCGGTGAAGGTTTCACATCGGGCGGCCATCTTGAGGTCAGGCGCTGCGGAGCTCGTCAGTAGCTCGTAGTTTTTTATTTTTAATGCTTTCTCAGTGGCTGTTTGTTTGGAGCATCGGTCCTGGGTCCTTCTTTGTACCCGTAACCTCCGTGGAAAAGAGCCGCATATGTAACTAGGAATGCGACGGGATTCTTTCACAGGTCCGACGTCAGGGCAGCCATCTTGAAGTCAGGCGCTGCGGGGCTCTGCAGTAGCTCGCGATCGTCTTTTCAGTGTTCTCCGAGTGCCATTAATTATTAAGCTTATTAATAGCTTTGGTCTGGGACTGTCGGGACTCTCGCGGGTCCAATGCAGGGTGTCCTTGGATCTAGTGAGGTCCGCTGCCCGCCGATCACCCCCGAGGCATCCGTTGCAGTCCTGGAGGTGTCGGGGTGCGGATCGTCGTAACTTCATTTCCTGGTGGAGGTGGAAGCTCGATTCAGGCTTTCCCGACTTGGGGTATATTCCGGTGAGTCCTCGATGGGGGGGGGCAGCATGGATTCTCACTGCATCGGTGATCCCAGTGCCCGGGAGCTCGATCTCAGTGCTCCCTCCCCCTGGCCATCTTTCTTTTCTTTTTCAACAAAAAGAACAAGACACGGAGATCACCGACTGCAGGAGGGATTTATACCCCTGCCAGAAAATATTGAGGCCTATGAAGACAAAGCACACAGTGTCCAATACCTCGCACACCGCCACCAAGATAATCCCTACTAGGTGGATACCAGGGGCAAACTTTCACTAATGGTTTTTTCTTTTTACAGGTTTGGGCGGCCAGCAGTTGCGAAGCTGCCCTGGGTAGAGGGAGTTACTTCTTGGGCAAATGTGGCAGTCTCTGAGGGGTTGTTGCTCCCGCATGTCGATATGCCCACAAGAGGTGGGGGGGAGGTAGGGGGAGGGGGTTGTTACAGAGTGAGATGTGTTATATCATGCCGCTACTACATCAAGAAGTTAAAATGATTTCCTGGAATGTACGAGGCATGGGGTCAATGTATAAACAGCACAAAATTCACGGTTATCTCACATGTCGAGGCGTGCAGGTGGCGATGCTGCAAGAAACACATCTTACATTAGAAGAAAGTCCCGACTCAGGCGTAGATGACGCGGTCACTTGTACGCCACCACATACTCCGCATTCTGAAGGGGTACACTAATATGGATAAGGGCGGGTACTCCCATTGAAGTGAGCAAGGTTCACATGGACCCGGAAGGCAGATATGTCCTGATACAGGGTAGGATCCTGGGCAAGGTGTTCCTACTTGGGAGCATTTACGCACCAAATTATTGCCAGGTCCAATTCCTACACCAATTGTCAATACAGCTCTCCACTTTTGACACCTCTCACATCTTGCTTGGAGGAGATTTTAACTGTGTAGCCGAAATAGCACTAGACAGGTCAACCCCTCCACTGAATGACACCACAGTAATTAAGTTAACTAAGGGGTTTCAGGAGTGGTTGGAGGGATGGGATATGGGAGATATCTGGAGACTACAACATGGAAATACACAGGATTACTTGTACTACTCCCACTTGTATAAATTGCATACTAGACTAGATATGTTTGCGTCCTCCAGTAATCTGGGACCGTCCGTTACACACACAGAATACTTGGGGCACACAATGTCAGACCTTAACCCACTGTTACTGCATATCCATCCCATACCTGAGCCCACATTAACCCCTACCTGGAGACTAGATCCTGCACTCCTGGAGGATGTTCCGTTCCGCACATCATTGCAGACTGCTGTCACAGAATATTTTCAGTTTAATCATGGCATAGTTATGTCTAGGGTGACCGAGTGGGAGGCCTTCAAGGTGGTGGTGAGAGGGCAATCTATGGGCCATAAGGTTGGAATGAGGAGGGTAATATTGGGGGAACTCACCAACCTAGAAACCTGACTACATGAGGAAGAGGCTCGCCTGACTGAAGAGGCTGATGCCCATGAGAGACTAAGTGACCTAAAGCAAAAACATGACGAAGTTCTAGAAAGACTGAAATGCTTTGACTTGCAGGAGTATCAAATGTGAGTGCACATGGAGGGAGGTAGGTCAGGTAGACTGCTTGCATGGTTAATACATCCTGAACATGGGAGAACCCCCATCTCCCAAATACAATTGACAGAGGAAGTGATTACACACCACCCTAAAGAAATAAATGAATCATTCCGGTCTTATTATATCAAGTTGTACTGTGAGCCGCGGGCGCAAAGGCGAGAGTCCATAACAAATTATTTAACATCCCTACCCTTAGCAATCCTACCGCCGGACGAATGCAAAACTCTAGGGGGACCGGTAACTGCGATGGAAATTATGGCAGCGCTGAAAGAGATGGCCAGAGGGAAAAACACAGCCCGGATGGTCTGCCAGTGGAATTCTATGCCACTTATGCCCAGATCCTGGCACCAAAATTAGAGGAGCTAAATACAGAGGCCTGGGACAAAGGGAAACTGCCCTCTTCAACCAGATATGCGCTGGTCGTGCTGCTCCCCAAGACTAAAAAACCACACCCACAGGTGTCGGACTTTCGCCCTCTCTCGATGCTCAACGTTGAGCAAAGTATTAGCCATGCGGCTCTTGCCACATATGACCAGTCTAATACATATGGATCAAAATGGGCTTGTGCCGACAAGATCCACATCTGGGAACTTACAGAAGCTATTCCATGTGCTACACCAACATGATCGGGACCGGTACCCGGACACACTCATACTATCCATAGACCTAGAGAAGGCATTCGATTCAGTGCGGTGGGATTTCTTAGAAGACACAATGGAGCGAATGGGACTGGGGTAAGGATGGATCAGGTGGGTGAAAATATTGTACATACATCCAACCGCACTAGTTAGGACAAACGGGGTAATCTCGGAACCTTATAATATATACAGAGGCACTAGGCAGGGGTGCCCATTGTCCCGCTATTGTTTGCTATTGCAATAGAGCCACTAGCAACAGCCTTTCGGCAGCAGGAATGCCATATCAACATTCAGTTGGAGTGAAGACCTCATGTGATTTCTCTCTACACTGATGATCTGTTGCTGTATTTGAGAGACGGGGATACAGGAACAAAACAAGCTCTGGCCATGTTAGAGGAATATGCACACCTAGCAGGACTCAAGATTAATAAATCTAAGACCTATGCCTTCCCTCTTCTGGAGGGCCACACACAGCCTGGGAATTTCCCAGTGGGCCTCGCTCCTTTAAATATCTAGGAATCCAGATTTTTCATAAGTTAGATGATTTGCGAGAAGGCAACTTGAACCTGATTGTTAGGTCCCTAAAATCGTCTACACAGTTTTTGTGGTCTCTCAAACTGCCACAGATGGCACACATTGCACTCACGAAAATAATCATGTTACCCAGACTGCTGTATCATTTCACGAATCTCCCAGTGGTGATATCCCCATAATGGTTCTCAGACTTGAACCAACTACTCGGGGAATTGATCTGGGATGGAGGGCAGAATAAAGTGGCTCTGGAGATAGTGCAATGGGCAGCTAAAGATGGAGGGCTGGGCGCCCCAGACTTCGAACTATAATATCTGGCAGCCCAACTCCAGTGGTTAGCTCTGTGGATAGACGGCCAGAACATTGAGCTGCTGGATAAGATGAATGGGAGAAACAATCAGGGATGGTTGGTAGCCAAGCTATTACACCAGAAAGTGTTCGTTCCGAGTCCCAATACACTCTTGAAGACAGCACTATATTGCTGGAAGAGATGTCTCCGAAGTACAGAAGCCACCCACCCGTATACACCTGAAATACCGCTCATAGGAATTCCACATGGGAACCCACTGGCCCCATACCCAAGACTTCAATTGGCAGAGTGGACTGTGGCCGGGATCGCAATGGTGGGAGACTGCTTCCACCTGGGAGTACTGACACCCTTAGATGACCTAATGTCCCAACACGACTTACCTCATGGGCAATTCTTGACTTATCACTTATTGACCCAAACAGTCCGGGATCTGTGGCAAAGGGGCTCCACGGAACCCAAAACACACAGAGTGCTCCAAGTGCTGCTGACCCTTGGGACAGCTAGGCATCTGATCAAATGGTTATACAGAGCACTTCTGGAATCGGTAAAAAAAAACCTTAGCTGAACCAGAGGGAAATGGGAGGAGATTATCGGGAAAACACTAACAGACAAAGAATGGTCACGAGCATTGATGGGTTCGAAATGAGTGTCAAGAAACTCCAACTTTAAAACAATCCAATTTAACTATATACACATGGTGAATCTGACTCCCCACGTGCTGAACGTCATGAGAGGAGACACTGATCAATCCTGCGCTAGATGCGGACTAAGAGATGCTGACTTTGTAAATATGACTTGGGACTGCACACATTAATAGAATTTTGGGAGAAGGTCCTGGCCAAGATTGCTAAAACTTTAGCCCACTCCCTTACAAACACACCCGGGATTTGTTTATTAGACCTATTACTGAGACCGAAAGCCAACAAAATAGGGAACAGATTTATAGACCTAGCACTGGTATTAGCAAGAAGACAGATTGCCCAACAATGGATGGCACTTACTGCCCCCTCGATAAAAACATGGGAGAGAAACGTAAATACCTGGTCTAAGGCTGAGCTGAGGGCCCTTCAGAAGGATGATGCACAGGGAATACGTAAACGTCCCATAGCGGAGTTATGGGCAGAAATGTTGAGGTACTGGGAGACTAGAAATATGACAGACTCAGAGGGAGAGGACGAAGGCACAGAAGAACTGAGAGAAGATACCACCAGTGCGAGAGTCCTAGACCCCCAAGAACCCCCACCTTGATACATAACTGAATACACAAACAGATGTAATATCCTGACTTATATACCACCCACCGGGCTGAGAAGCATGCAAAAGCCCATACTACCTATAGCAGAAATATTAAGAGACAGGCGACCATAAAGTTTATTATATATTATTAAGAGGTAATAGAGTAGAGAGAGATGATACTATAACCTTGGCTACATAAGGAAGTAACTCCCTTGAGTACACATACGCTGTGGTACAGAGTTTAGAAGTGAAAAGTATAATGCTAACCATTAATAAGAATGTACAATAAAGTGCAATCTCTGTTTTACTTACGATTTATAGCACTCAGATTTATATAGTTTAGCACATATAGTGAAATGTATGACTAAATGTACATGTAAAGAATGTATAAATTGATCTAAAATGACAATAAAAAGATGTTTTAAAAAAAAAACTTATATATGCCAAAGGCCTTCATTTGTGAAAACAAATCCAGCGAAGAAGAGGGAGGTTGTGTGTTTGAAACAATAGCGGATTGTTGAGAAATATAAAGGAGAAGAAGAGGTTTAAGGCATTGGCATTGAGAGGCATAGTAAGAGGATATATTGTATTTTTCCTGGATGCCTGAGAAATCTAACAGAGAACCATTAGAGAGTAGATGGCCTATAATTATAATCCCTTTATTAATCCATTCTTTCCATGAGAGAACTCTTTTATTTAATTGTATGTGTTTATTATAACAAATTGGAGTTTGTGAAATGTTTTCAGAGCAGAAATTGGAGGAGGAAATTAAGGGTTTAACAATAGCTATCGAATGTGTAAGTATTGGAGAAATAAATACCTTTGGGGTTGAGAGATGCAAACTACCTCCCTGAATGCAAAAGGTGTAAATTGTGTGTGTTCTAGCTGACCCCGCACTGTTGATGAATCTGTAGCAATTTCCAAGAGGGAAGTCCAGATCTGTTTCAATGTGAAAGCTGAGTGATATGACCTAAAATTGGGAAAGTTAACCCCACCAGTATCTTTGGGTTGTTGAAGACGGGCTAAGGAGATTCGAGGATTGCGTTTGTTCCATAAAAAGTGAATCAATGAGTGGTTAATAGTCTTGAAAAAGGTGTGTGGAAGTGAAACCGGGAGCATAGACAAGTAAAAATTCACAATTGGTAGCAACATCATTTTAATTATAGATAATCTACCCCACCAGGATAGAAAAAAAGGAGACCAACCCTCTATCAATGAAATGATTTTTTTCATAATTTCATTAGGATTAATTTGAATAGTTTCTTTAATGTTATTTGAGTAGAGGATACGTAAGCATTTAATACATTTTGAGTTCCACGTGAACCCAGAGTCTTTAAACATATTTGGTAGGCAGTATTTATTTAGGGGCAGGACCTCCGATTTATCTATATTAAGTTTGTATCCCGAAACTGCAGAGTATGTATTTAATAATGAAAAAAACTCTGGTAAAGATGTATTAGGGTTGGCTAAATATAACAAAATATCATCTGCATATGCCATTATTTCATATCCAAACTTTTAAATTGGAAGCCCGAAAAGGCTAGAGATCGGCGAATTGTTTCTAAGAAGGGTTCCAGTGATAAAATGAATAAGAGTGGGGATAAAGGGCAACCCTGTCTAGTCCCTCTATGAAAAAGAAAATAATTGGATTGTTTACCATTTACCCAGATCGAGGTAGATGGTTCAGAATATAGTAACTGAATATATTAGAGAAAATGAGGACTAAAACCATGCCATTTCAATGCTCCAAACATAAATTCTCAATTCACCTGATCGAAAGCCTTCTCAGCATCAAGATTTATGGCAGCTAAAGGAGAGTTCAGTTTAGGGGCCAAGTGAATGATATTAAGGAAGGTTCTAGAAATATCTGAAATAGATCTTCCCTTCACAAACCCCTACTGATGTGTGTTGACTAAATCAGGAATAACAGAGTTAATACGGAGTGCCAATAATTTAGCAAAAATCTTACAGTCCGTTTTAATCAATGGGCTAGGCCTGTAATTGCTACATAGAAAGAGATCTTTATCTTTTTTAGGAAGAAAACAGAGCATAGCCTGAGAAAAAGAGCCTTGTGTCTGCCCTGTGGTAAAAAAATGAGCGATAAGAAGTTATAACTTAGGAATTAAAAATTGTTTGAAATGTAAGTAGAAACGTACAGAAAAGCCATCAGGCCCGGGAGTTTTATTTTTTGTTTTTGGAAGTTGGTTAATGGCATTTAAAATCTCTTGCTCGGACAATGGAATGTCAAGAGAAGATAAATCTACCTTGTTATCTGGAGATTTAGGAATTAATTGAAAAAAGGCTTCTCATTGTTCAGTTGAAGGGGAGGATTCTCGGGTATATAACTTTGTGTAGTATTCAGAGAAACACTAATATTTTGGAGTCCTTAGTATGCCTGACCCCGGCTGTGTCTGTTATAGCAACAATCTTAGATTTCTGCTTCCTTATTTTAAGGTAATTAGCCAAGGTTTTACCAGCCTTGTTCCAACCACCAAACATTTTTGCATTAAAAAAGAGCAGGCTACAACAGGCATTGTCCAAGGATTGTTTGTTATATTGCAATTTGGCCTTAATAAGCTTAGATAAAGTGTCATTACGATTAGAGGAGAAATATTCATGTTCTAAAACTTTAATCTGTTCTAAAAGTTGCACAGAGTCCCTAAGAGCCCTCCTCTTTTTTTTGCTACAAAATCTATTGTGAAACCCCTTGCGGTTGTTTTAATGGCATTCCAAATGAAATTCATCTGTGTGTCTGAGGTAAGATTACTCGCAAAAAACTCTTGCAAAAATATTGTAAATTGTTCTGTAAATTGTTTATCCAGCAAAAGGATGTTGTTAAATCCCCATCTGCGAGTAGAGGGAATGGAGTTAGGATAATCTAAATCTACAATGGCGGGAGCATGATCCGAAATGAGTATTGAACCTATTTCGGCATGTGTTAGGAATTGAAGAGTGTGCAGAGTAAAAAATATATAATCTATTCTAGAGTGAGAATTATGAACAGGAGAAAAGAAAGTGAATTCTAGGACATCGGGATGTGATGCTCTCCAGACGTCTACTAACCCTCTAGAGGATATGGTTCTCTGAAAGGCTCTGTGCATTTTGGTAGGAATAAACCTAGTCTGAGATCTACGATCTAAAAAGGGGACCATAAGCTGATTACATTCTCCCTCCACTATGAGATTCTCTGATGCATAGGATGATAACAGAGAAGAAAAATCATTCCAGAATAGCAAATCTACTCCTTTTGGACCATAGACATTACAAATTGAAAATTGTGTATTATTTATCTTAATATCTAACAAAAGTCATATTCCTCAGCGTCATCTTTAAACTCATTCAACAGCTGAATACATAACGATTTATGAAACAGTATTAAGACACCATTTTTGCTATTTACAGCAGGAGAACTAAAAACACTCCCAACCCACTGTCTGTGTATGGAAGCTATGTCTTGTTCCTTATGATGAGTTTCTTGTAATAAAGCCATTTGACAATTTAATTTTGATAAGTGAGATAATACCCTTTGCTTCTTAACCGGGTTACGAAGACCTTTAACATTCCATGACACAATCCGTAATTACTCAAGGAGAAGAATACGGAGAACAACTAGATAACATTCAGTAGAAAAACTTACAGTAAAAGTAATGTTTATCGATCCATAAGGAAACAGGTGGAACATGGTGGAAGATCAAAAGAACAAAATTACCTAAAGAAAGTTTGCTGCATGGCAGAAAAAGGAGTAAAAGTGAGTTAAAGAGGGAAAAGAGAGAAAAAAAGAGATAGAGAGAAGGGAGGAACTAAGGCAAAACAATGTCTCCCCTGATGTAAATAAAGAAGGGAGATGACACAAAGCCAAATGACTTTAGGCATAAGAATGAAGAACAAAAGAGACATTGATGATGAGGAGGGAACGAGAAAAACAGACGCCCCTCAAAAGACGAAACACTGAGATTAAATAAACATAGTATCAACAAATAAGGAGCGAACAATATAAAACGAAAAAGACATACCAATCATGTCTCCAGTGGGACTCACCAAACAGTAAGGGAACAGCATGGATGAACGAAACGTGGCCATTGGACTAGAGGGACATTATTGAACGTAGACACCCACATCGAACAAAGGGGGACTTGGGACCTGCAAAAGAGAGAAACATTTAAGAATTACTGAGTTCCATGACTTCTCCTTTGTGCATATGTATGAATTTCTTGAGCTCTGCGGGATCTGCAAAAGTTATAGTCCTGTCCTTATAGGTGACCTTGAAAAAGCAAGGATGAATAAGGCCGTAACGAGCATTCATTGATCGCAGCGTAGGTCTAAGATCTAAAAATTCCTTCCAACGATGAGCCGTAGCTCTAGAAACATCTTGACTAAAGAAAATCTTCTGACCAGACCATAACATTTGTTTGCGTTGTTTAGCTGCTGTGAGTGTCATCATTAGCTCTGAATACTGAAGAAAATAGGCGATGATCCCTCGTGGTCTCTGCGGGGTCAAAACACTAGGAGGACCAATCCTGTGTGCTCTTTGGATATTGAGATCTAAAGGATTCGGTAGGCCAACTATTTTTGGTACATGAATCTTCAAGAAGATAATTATGTCAGGGCCTTCCGACCCTTCTGGTATGCCATATATGTGTAAATTGTTGCTCCTGTTACAGTTCTCCAGATCCTCTGTAAGTTTCTTAAGTTGAGTCACTAATTTGGATAAAGTTTCAACCTTAGCGATCACATCTTGAGCATCGCTAACCCTCTGTTCGACCTCTGTAAGTCTAGAATCCAAATGAGACCACTTTTACTCAATTCTTTGAAGTGCCGCATTAGTATCTACCATAAAAGGTTTTATGTTTCTCAACTCATCCATAATGTAACCCCGGGCGGAGCTTGCGGAGTCCAACTATGCGGAGGTCCACGGAGTTTCTCCGCTCCACTCTCCTCCGCCACCCACCTCCACCACGCCTAAATTAAAATACTACTGACAACATAATTTAAAAAGAATAACAGTCACTTACATTTTTGCGGTGTCCCTGGGCTGCCCTGCACCTCCTCCACGCCGTACATCTTGCACTAACTGCGCATGCGGCGCGCGCGCATGCGCAGTTCATGCAAGATGTACGGTGAGGAGGAGGAGGGCAGCCCGGGTACGCCGCAAAACAGGTAAGTGACTTTTATTCTTTTTAAATTATGTTGTCAGTAGTTAATTATTAGTTGGGGTGGAGGTGGGAGGCCAATTTAGCGGGGGGGCTGGCTAATTCCGCTCCGCTGCGGAGTCAGAGTTTTTTTCCCTACTCCGCGTTCTCAGCGGAGCGCGGAGTAGGGAAATCTCCGCAGACTCCACTGGCGGAGCGGAGTTCTCCGCCCGTGCCTACCATAATGTCTCCCAGTGTCACAGGAAAAGGTGATTTGTTAGCATTGCCTCCAGATTCTTAGCGACTATTAGCATTAGAGTTGATAGTAGACTGCGGTTTAGCTGAATGCACAGACTCCATAGTCTTATTCAGCCAAGAGGAACAGGCAGAATGGCTTATGAACTCCTTCAGAACTCACAAAGGCAAATTAGTGACTGCACAGCTTCAATGGAGAAGACCAATAAGGTATAACAAGGAGTTATGAGGAGTCACATTAAAGGTTGATAATCTGAAACAATCAGCATACTCTTGTCAAATCCACACTGTATGCACTTGTAATGTTCATATTGCCCTTATAGATTGTCCATACAATATTATAAACATGAGAAAATCAGCAAAAAGGAAGCAAATTTGGTCTCTTCAGCATTGGAAAATGTCCCATATTTCCTTAGTTTCCTCAGCCCACATTGCCCAAGTGAGGAAAGAGAAAACAGTGGGCGCACAACCACATGAGCAAAAACGAGCCTAAAAGCTCGTAAAATGGCGGCCGTTATATAGAGCGCGCCGGTAGCTGCAAGGGAAAAGTTGTAAAAAAGCTGATTAGACCAGTTAAAGGCATATAAACATGCCCGGTCTCTCCCGGGGGCTT
Organism: Calotriton arnoldi; assembly: GCA_963921515.1. Taxonomy (NCBI): domain Eukaryota; kingdom Metazoa; phylum Chordata; class Amphibia; order Caudata; family Salamandridae; genus Calotriton; species Calotriton arnoldi. The sequence continues at coordinate 109,614 of CAWUFW010015887.1, read as the reverse complement.
CTGATGCCTTCTGCAGTATTTTCAGTGCCGCACCTTGCCAGAAAAGCTTCCCTCTGAGAGGAAAGGTTTCTCTGTGTGATGGCGAGATGCTTATAAGTGGCCATCTTGAGTCGCTGCCGATCTCAGCATTCACATATTTTATATTATGAATTTAAGTCCTGTTCCTACATAATTGCTGCTGCCAGAGTTCCTTTAGACAATCCAATGACTTTCTGCAAACATCTTGTATGAAAAAGCTATATATTCATACCAAAGTGATATATGGGAATCCACTGTACCAGTGGTAAACAACGTATTTGAGGCTGCTCAGTATTTATATAGATACATCTGCGAGAGACATTCAAGTAAATATGCAAATTGCATAACTTCTTCAAATTGTTCTTTTATGTCACTGTTATGTGTCTTAAATTCTCTGCAGCTTTTCTGACCTTATGTTTTGTGCAATTCACTACTAAACAACTTAGGGCCCAATTTAGAAATTGACAGGTGGCTCACCGTATGCCAGGGGAATGGAGGAACCTCTTCTGCTCTCGCAGACTACTGCCCATCATATTTGGATGTCTCTGACAGCCTGTCAGAGGTCTCCACTGCTCCTGAGAGAAATCACTGCCATGAAAGCATTGAATGCTTGCTGAGCAGCCCCCATATTTCATGAAGCCCATCAGTAAACATTTTACTTTTACAGGAGTTTGCTTCTTAGAAACAAAAAACACAAATGCCCCAGGCACCCTGGGAGTTTTCTCCAAAGGTGTGGGGTTTATTTTTCTTTTTTTCTCTTTGGGACAACCAGGATTTTACTGACAATCCCGAAGAGAAAATAAAGTATATCAATTCATCCACTTTAAATAGAGCGGACAGTCTGATGTACTTACACCAATAGCCTCAAGTCCATAGAGTCATCGGTTTAAGGTTTCTGCCACTGGAACCAGTGGGGGCACAACCAGCAAAACATTATAGTCTGTCCAACGCTAAATAGAACTGGTTGACTGTCAGTTTGGCAGACAGGGTACTCTGTCACATTTGTTGCAGAATACCTTGTCTGTGAAACTCTGCATCATGCCCGTAATCATCCAAAGCTATTGAACCAATAAAATTTTACTCTGGAGGCCAATCTGTGTTTGGGCTGCATACATACTTTACTGCTTTAATTATACGTAGTGTATTTCAATCCCTGTATAAAATCCTTCTCGAATTTTCTAAGTCTCATTGTGATACTAGTCCTCTGAAATAAGAAAATAACATAACTGCTTAATTGTAGTAAGTTATTACATTTGTGTTGTGATGTCACAATGTCTCCTGTCAGAACAGAGCGGCCAAGCACTGTGAAGAGGTCAATGAACAGAATTACAGCTGCTAATTAAACACTTAAAACGCGACCTAGCTTTTCAGCTATTCTGAACTGTGTTACTGAAAATAACAGTCATAACGAGAAAGGGGCCATTTATAGAATCATGTTTATTTTCTGCACAGCTACAGTTCATTACAAAAGAGCAAGAGCATGAATCTCACCTCATGTCCACACATATAATGACCTCCAGATGTTTTTGAAAGTAACTTACATTTAACTACATATAATGTACTATTGCTACAAACATAGCTGTAAATTGATGTGTTTAATCTCTCACTATAATTTGTCAATACATGTGTAACTATGCTCATTCACATTCAGTGTAAGAGGACTTGGATTTAGGCATTTTAGAGGAAGTGCATTGGTGTGACCATGTATCATAAGGAGTAAAATACCTTTTGTTGGATGTATGTGGAAAGGATATTGAAGGCCCCTACGGAGGTCCATGGCATTTTAAAGGAATTCAGTCTTCGGCCTCATTCATCTAGATGCAAAATCCTTACAATATACAGAAGCCACATGTGATCCCATATGTACATAGACGTCCTATGAAAGGTGGATATTACTTGACCTTCTCAAAATACAATGGTTGATGATCCAAAAAAACAATTGACTGGGTTCTTTTTCTGTGTACTTTAAGTTCAGATCAGACCTAAGAAGAGAAGAGTGTGAGGAGAGAAGCAGGGAGTGAAGTGGGGGTAGCTTGGCCCTGAAGAATCATTTGAATAGGCTAGGGATAATGGATGTGGATGAATGTGGTCAAGGTGGGGTTTCAGTACATCCGGCAGTTCCCACGGAAAAATTTATTTTCCTGCTTAGAAGTAAGGGAATTAAACGCTGATATAGGAGGTGTTAGAGCTGAACAAAGCAATAACTCAGGCAGTGCTACACTAACTGGAGAGTCTGGTAGTGGTGATTCTAATCGGTTGGACTAATGTTAGAATCTTGGGGGTTGTGGAAGGTGAAGAAGGGACAGATATTAAATATTTTGCAATAAAGCTGCTGAGAAATGCTTTCCCACAGGAAGAGAGTTTTGTCAACCTTGAGGGAGAAATACAGCGTGTGCATAGAGACCCCTTCAAATTGCACCCAGGACGAAAAAGCCCCCAGAAGATTTTGGTGAATTTCTTATCCTATACTATAAAAGAGAAACTGTTAAGCTTGCCTCTAAAGGAAAAATCACTGCAAGCATTGGGGGCCACCTTTAAGATAAGATTGGATTTCTCCAGGGAGACCGTGGACAGGCAGTGTGAGTTGGGAAACAGAATGAAAGAACTGAAAGGGCTGGGGGCCAACGTTCAACTAAGGTTTCAAGCCATCCTGAAGGTGATGTGGCAAAATAAAATGCAACATTTTTCTTATCCTGAAGATGTAGATAACTTTATAATACAGGAAAAGAGGAGGGGAACTTTGAAAAAATAAATGCGCAAGGAAACCGAGATATCAACTTTCCCTCAGGGGTAAGCTTAAATAGGCTATAAATAGGCCTAGTTTCAGGGTGTGGAGGGTTCGGGGGGGGGACACATGGGGTGGGGAGCAGTGGGAACAATTATAAAAAGTTTGAGTCCTTAAGTCGGCGTAGTAGAACAGCACCAAACAGAAGCAGCCTTCCAAAAAAGAAAGAAAAATGAGCACAGGGTGAGGGGACATTGGTCCTTGAAATAATATGCTGGAATGAAAATGGGCTAAGGATCAAAAAGTGGCAGCAAACCATTCTGCAGTATTTAAGGCAGCATAAATCGCAAACAATTATGCTGCAAGAAACTCACCTTACGAAACAGGAATGTAAGGATCTTTTCTTAAAACAAAAGTGGGTGGAAAACATAGTTGTCACTGACCAATTGCATTACACTAAAGGTATAACACTTATATTTAAAGTAAAATCAGGAGTGGAGTTGATTCGGTATAAAGTGGATGAGGGGGGTGGTTGGATTATAGCGGAGGTTAATATGCATCAGAATCTATGAATCTATACACGTTAGTGAGCTAATATGGCCCAAATACAGATGGTGTTTCACATCTGGCACATCTTTTTTCCACTTTGGTCGATTTTAATGCGCCCATCAATTTAGGGGGGGGGTTTTAATATTCTTTTAGATAGCAATCTGGACAGATCCTCTGTACGAATACAGATTAATTCCCCATAAATGAGGGTATATCTGGTGGATATGTTAGAAAATTACAGCCTATGCAATGTTTTTCACAGAATAAAGGGGGACTGTAGGGACTACACTTTCCATAGCAAGAAGAATAGTCACTACTCTAGACTAGACTATCTCTTCATGGGCAGGAAAGAAGGGGAGAAAGTGGTGGGGATAGAGCCTCTCCCCATCCACCTCTCAGATGATACAGCTCTGCTCGTAAAAATCAAACTGAGGGACACACGGGGGGCAAGGAGGTGGACAATTAACAGAATGATTCTACTTCTGGAGGGGATAGTTGCAAAATTGGCTTATGGTTCAGAAGAGTTATTTTCCTGGACTATGTTAGCGGTTCGCCTGCATGTAGTATGGGATGCATGCAAAGCCTGGTTAAGGGGGACTCTTAAAAGCTTATCGGTGGACTGGGCAAGGGATGAGAAAGTGGAATTTTCTAGACTGGAGGAAGGGATGGGGAGATTAGAAAAGGTGCTAAAAAGTGAGGAATTGAGTAATGAGGAAAGGAAGGAGAAAGCTGCAACCCTTGAGGAACTGCAAATAAATTTAGAGTTAAGACAGAAGAGAAGGTTCGGCAACAGTGGGAAGTTAGTAGAGCTAGAGATATAGTGCAAGGGGAATGCTGTGGAAAATTGCTGGCGTGGAAAGCAAGGTTGGAAAGGAATCAAAACTATATTAGGAAGATCAAAGTTGATGATTCCGGACATATAACAGAAGAAAGCAGTAAAACAAGAGAGGTTTTTAATGGGTTCTTTCAGGAACTATATAGACATAGATGTTTGTCTTCAAAGAAAGCATCTTGCTAAACTGTCCCAGGAACAACAAGGTTACCTATGTCAGGAAATAACTGGTAGTGAAATATTGGCAGCAATTAAAAAAACAAAAAAAGGCAAGGCAGCGGAGTCGACACGATTCCTAGTGAGCTCTACTCCGTGATTGCGGATGAGATTATCCCAGTTTGGATTAAACTGTTTAATTCCATATTGGTAGAGGGCATGCCAATACCGGAATCGTTGAACGAAGCAGTCATAACGTTAATCCCGAAGCCCGGTAAGAACCCTCTTCAATGCCAATCGTTTCGTCTGATCTCTCTACTCAACAGCGACTATAAAGTCTTTACTAGTGTCCTGGAAGCCCGTATGAATAAGGTAGTGGGATGTTTAATACATGAGGACCAAAAAGGCTTTCTACCTGGGAGAAGTCTGAGAGAGCAGAATCATGCATTGATTGGCACAATGGATTTAGCCATAACTAATGGTGCTCCCCTTGCTGTTCTGACTGTGAATGACGCTAAGGCATTTTACCGGGTTAATTGGAGTTATCTTATGGCAGTATTAGATAATTTTGGTATGGGTAAATCTTTGATAGACACATTAGAGAAGATTTTTAGAACTCCTACCGCCCGAATCTTAGTGAATGAGAGCCTATCATCTCCAGTAAGGATAGAAAGGGGTACAAGACAAGGGTGCCCTCTTTCACCTATTCTTTTTGATCTCTATATTGAGCCGTTTGCTCAAAGCCTAAGATTGAATGGGGGAATAAAGGCATTCAAGGCAGAGACATATTCTAGGAAGATTGCATTATACGCGGATGATTTAATACACTCAGCTTTACACTCAGCGTTACCACAACTTATGGCGGAGGCAAGAATATTCAGCGCCCTTTCAGGATATAAAATTAATGAGAAAAACTAAACTAATGATTAGGAATCAAAATGAAGGGAAAATAACAAGTGCCACAGAAATGAGTTACCTGGGGATAAATATAACCAGAGATATAGAGAAGCTTGATACACATAATTTTGAGAAAACGAGCCAAGAAGTAGGAAATCTGTTAAAAAGATGGCAGAATCTCCCACTGTCTATTTACAGGCGGATTCATTTGGTAAAAATGTTCCTTTTACCCAAAGTCACCTTCTTGTTTGACAATATCCCTTTAAATTTTGATTAAAAAAGTATTCTAGCTCTACAGGGAAAAAAAAATCTTTTGTGTGGGCCAACAAGGGTGTGCATCTCTCATTGAAGAAGTTGAGGAGGAAGGCTGGAGAAGGAGGGTTGGGGCTTCCTGACCTTCAACTATATTGTTGGGCCTTCCAGCTTAAAAACAGCAGAATGCTATTATCCTGTCCAGATGAGACCTTAGTTGGTGCAATGTATAGAGTAATGCTTTGCAGCCTGCCTAAGAAAGGCTTCTCTTACAAATTTGGAGCTCCAAAATACTTTAAGAAGATCAGATTAAAATGTCTTTAAGCAGCAGCTAAAATTTAGTTTGAGGTCAGATCACTCTAGGGCACTGCATACTATAGTAAGTTGTCTCCCATATGGGACTCCCCAGGTACCCCAAAATGTATGCTCGATGCTCTTACAGACCCTTTGAGACTGAGTGGTATAAATACATGGGGGCAGCTGCTAGATGAGGGACAGAATCTGACTTGGGAATGTTGGAATTATAAGACTGATGGGAGAATCTCTAGGTTCAAAATTTATCAAGTAAACTCATGGTTTAAGAGTCAAGATTGGACAAGTGTGGAATCTAACCAAATGGAAATCGACTTTCAAGACCGACGGGTTAGGAAGAAGCAAGTGGCACAGTGGTATCAACATCTACTCACAGAGACCAATGAAAAGATGAGGGCACAAATCTCCGCATTGGATGGATACTTGCTGGACGCCGAGGTGGAGGAGCTATGGCAAATATCTTTACCTACACTTTATAGGTAGTCAAATCTACTGCATTAAGGAAGAACAATTCTTTTTACTCTTCATAGAGTTTATTGGACCCCGAAAAGGTTGGCGAAAATAAGGGGAAGAGGTGACTCCAAATGTAAACGGTGTGGAAGAAATGGTGCAGACGACATGCATATGTTTGCTACTTGTCCAAAGCTAGAAGAATTCCGGCTTGCTGTGGGTAAGACCATCTCTGACTCATTGGGTATCATTGTGGAGGGAAGCACTGTCTTAATCATGTTTGGAATAAGGCAGCAAGATCTGGAGGGTTCTTCTTTACACATAGAGCAAATAAATCTGATGTTTTACTTAATTCTGATTGCGAGAAGGGAAATATGTAAGTTATGGACTCAACTCTCCGCACCTTCCTGGCATGCTTGGAAAAGCTCGGTGGCCTTTTTTGAGAAGATAGATAGGTGGGAAAACAAGAGAAAAGATGGCTGCAATTTTTGGGATGTGCTGAATATTTGGTTATTTGATCCGTCCAATGATTACATCGTCTTACAGCAGTGGGTCTAGGAAGCAAGTGGTACCCAAGGCAGCTAAGCAATTTTTTGTTGCTTGAAGAAGAGAGTCCAATCGTTTAGGCACGTGGGTCGTTACAGTCCGGAAGGGTGCTTATTATTGATTGGAGATGATATGAGGACAAAAAAAAAAATCTCTTAATTAAGTCCAGATGTTAACAATTACACAATTAACATATCTCCTAAAGTTGATGCACAGCTTTTACATAACCGTGTCAATTTTAACGCAAACGAAATATGTATATGAGCCATTTTGAGTGACCTCTCACTCCACATTTAGTTGCATTTCTCCCAAATGTCTACATTTCAAGTTCACAAAAATACTTATGAACTACGACATGCATAGTTTATGCCTAAACTAGATCGTAATATATGAGTTTGTGGCTAATTTACAAAGATTTGTGATTTACATGTACTTAATTTATGCATGGTATATATTTCCATGCATGTGAATACTATTCAAAAGAATGAAGATTTTTAGTTATTTTAGTACTATCAGTAGATCCAATTCGCAAAGAAGTTTCTATGAAATGGTGTTACTGAATCTTAGCTCACTCCAGCAACGATTTCTTCATTAGGGTGGAGGAGCATTGCCCCCACGCCCGCTCCGAACTGCGCTTAGCAATTGTGAAAAATAAAAAGTCAATGAAATGATTTCATTGCCATTTTATTTTTTACTGATGCGCGCCGCAGCCTGCCCCCAAGTTGAGTGAAATACGGGGCGTTTCCTCTGCAGCTGATTGGCAGCATGGAGAACTGGAGTAGTGGCCATACACTCCGAAGTGCGCATGTCAGCTTGCGACAGCCATCTTGACATGCCCACTGTGAAGGTCTGCAACCCGAGCTGTGTTAGACAGCTGGGTGGAGAGCAAGCAAAGGAGCGTCCAGCCAACCCACTCCTTCCATTCCTGGTGCTTCTTGCATGCTGGTTAATAACATGAGAGTAGCATCTGGATTGGTTAGGGGAGTTAGCTCTTCGGTTCGTTCTACAGACTGCAGAAGAACACCGAGTAGGGCTCACAGCCAGTGGGTAAGTAACATTTAATTTAATTTTATTTATTTCAAATGTTAGTGTAATGCATGTCTGTGTAGTGCTTTAGTTTGTGTTTATGTTGTATTGTGCTTATTGTTTTGTTTTTGGCTTTTGGAGGGGTTGTTTTAATTTTGGCTTTTGGAGCGTTTGTTTTATTTTTGGCTTTTGGGAAGCAGTGGGGCACTTTGTTCGCCTCGCCACTTTCAAAGGTTACCAGCCGCCCCTGGCCCACTCCTGACTAACTCCCAGAAAAAAGTCACCCCAGCTCATTGAAGAAAGTTTTACAAAACAGGCATGGTGATAATATTGCAATAAATAATTATCATAAAATGCCAAAAATGTCCAGAGGTTGCTCTTTTGTAACTTAAATGTATGCAAATAATGGATGATATATATTTTGAGGGAAAAGAATGGCATTCATGAGAATTAAGATTTCTGGTTGTTTTACTACTATATGTGAGGTCAATTCACAAATTCTGGGGCTTATTAGCAAGAAGCTCGTTAAAATTATCGCCGTTTTAGCGGCAGGAAACTGCTGCTAAAGCGGCGATAATGGGCTTGATAATATGCGCTATAGAATTCTAATAGAAGCCCAAGTTAGATGTCCTGCACATCTAACCTGTGCTTCTATTGGAATTCTATAGCGCATATTATTAAGCCCATTATCGCCGCTTTAGCAGCAGTTTCCTGCCGCTAAAACGGCGATAATTTTAACGAGCTTCTTGCTAATATGCCCCAATAATCTTTTAGTTGGGGTGAATTACTCTTAGCTTACTTCCGAGCAACTCTAAGAACTGTCACCCCCAACTCACTGAAAAAGGTTTTGTGAAACGGACACCATGACATGATGGTGAAATAATTCAAATTTAACTCTCAAAATCTTTCAAATGGATTCTTTTTTGCAGAGCAAACATTTTTGCCGAATTATTAGAAAGTCTTGTGTTGTTTTTAAGTATGGTAAAGCCAACCTCTTGTATTCAATACACAGAGAGTGGGCTTTGGGTCAGCTCACTTAAAAGCATTGTCTCATTTCGATGAGCTTCCTTCAGCCATTGGCTTGAGACATTGTCAAACACATTGTAGATCAGCCCAGAGGGTTGTATGATGCAACAACGCGTGCAACTACCACGCTTGTCTTTACTTCGCCGTCTGAACAATGCATGCGTCATTACCATGCATATTTTTACCACGCATATGTAAAAAGTTAATTCACCGTCACTCACGTCGCTCAGTGCTGCCCGCCAGAGCACTGTTTACACCAGGATGAGTGTTACTGGATCCGCGGAGCAGCGCGCACCATTTGCCCAAGTAAACAGTGCAACAGCTCAGATCAACCAGGCCGATAGTCACAAGGGATGGGTCCGAGGTGGAACGGGGAGAGCAGTGTTCTGTATTCACACCCGCCCGGTTCCGAGCATGCGCTCCCGCCTCAGAGTGTGATAACTCGTGTTGCCTCTACAGCGGGCCTTGTTGTTAGTCTGTCTGAGACATCCACACGGACCCCGAGTCTCTTGTATCAGCTGTGAATGTGGGCATCCTTATGGCCAGATATTTTATATTGCATTCTGGAACCCTGCCCCCAAACCCTGCCCCCCCCTTCCTGTGTGAGAGCCCTTCGCATCGCATCGCATCGATTTACCTACTCTTCAATCAGCTGCTCTTTTCTGAAGTGAACATTATATATTTTCTTAAATATTTCAAAAACTCACTGAGACTGGCTGGATCACTGAACAAATTAATGTTTTCTTACTCAAATGGACAAGATCAGCCTTTCTAAAATAAACAACAAATGTTAAGCGGAATACTGCTCACCCCCATAGCCCGGGGAGTCTGGTACAGATACAACTGCCGACTGTTGAAATATGGCTCCGAGGAGGGGGCGGGGGCACAGGTTGGGGGAACGAGAGGGAGGGGGCGCACAATGTGAGAGCACACAGATAAGAGAACAGCACCTCTGTGAAAGGGGGCGGGCGAGACACGAGGGCTGGGGAGAACTGACAAAGCTGCCTTGAGCCAGCTTAATTTGGAGGCCCATTGGGGCCGGTGTGTACTACGGAGAGCCAGGCCTAGTCCTGCTCGATTCTGAGCCACCAACACGGTCATAGCCACTACCAAGCATTCTTTACAACGAACATGCCTTTACCACACATGCCTGATTTCGTGGTAAAGGATTCATGGTAACGGACAAGCGTGGTAAAAGCATGTTTGTTGTAAAGGATGCGTGGTAATGGTCATGCGTGGTTATGATCCCATTGTAATGGCTGTTTCCCGCCCAGTGAAGTATAATTGTCTCATCATCATGTCATTGGCAGTTTGAACGTATCCTTCCGTCTCCTACGGAGTGCCTCACTGGAATACATGAAGGACTAGTTTACATATAAAATTTGCACTCAGTCATCATAGCATTTGTCTCATTCAAATTTTTATGTCATACTTGCATTCTGTACAAAAAGGTTTATTTTCTCATTATTTGTTTGAACTGCAATACACATTGGTTATGGCAAACAAAATCAATTGCTAAGGATATCAAAAGCCATTCCTGTACTCGCTTCTAGTAAAGGAATGCTTATTTGGTGTCAGTACTATCATACCGCTGATAAGATTCAGCAGTCCCACCAGCTACTTTACTCCTGCCAGTGGCCCTTACAGAAAAACAAATCCAGCTTGTCTAGCGACTTTGGCAAAGCCAACATGATAGGCTTAAAACTGAAAATGCAGGATTGTTTTCTTCCTCCGATTAACGTGGATGCAAATCCATTCATTCCTATAGCTGCAAATACAGGCTCATTCTTCTCTCTGGCAGCTAACACCAGCACATGTGCCTCCCTGGCTGATGACACCAGCATATGTCTCCTTATGCTTGTTTACATTATAGTCAATATTGTTTTTATAATGAACAGTCTGTTTGGCTGAATGAATTCTATTTTTTTAATTCTACATAAGCATATGGAAAGTATTAGTAGTACTAGGAAGTTTACTTTTCATTTGATAATCATTTATTTATTGCTTACTTACTTGTATGCAAAATTTTCTGTGCCAAACAGGAAGTACTGACTAGTACACCTGCACATGAGAATTTCCCCAATAGCTGTATAATTCCAGCGCAGGATTACTTGGTGCTAGGACCAATCATAATCATTCTGCCCCTAATTTACAAAACCACTTGCATCTGCATAAACATCATAAAGAATGTTGACCTGAGCAAAAGTGGAAGGCTTGTTTGACCATGTGAAGTTGCACATATGCATCGACCCGGCCAAAAGGCTGCTAAAAAGTCAAAATTGTGACAGAGATATTTTTTATTGTTTTGCCAGTGTTAGACCTGACAGCCTCAAGGTGGTCTTCCCCCAAATTTCTGCCTTCCTCCTCCACTTTTCTGACCTGTTTTTGCTGGTATTAGGGCTCTGCACTTTATCACTGCTAACCAGTGGTAAAGTGCATGTGCCCTCTACCCTAAACATGGTAACATTGGCTCATACTCAATTGGCATATTCAATTTACTTGTAAGTCCCTAGTAAAGTGGTAATACACGTCCCCAGGGCCTGTAAATTAAATGCTACTAGTAGGCCTGCAGCACTGATTGTGCCTCCCACTTAAGTAGCCCTTTAACCATGCCTCAGGCCTCCCATTGCAGAACATCTGTGTGCAGTCAACACAAGCATGTCGACCTGGCAAAATAAACTTTTTGCCAGACACGAACGTTCCCTTTTGATACATATAAGTCACCCCTAAGATAGTCCCTGGACAACCCAGAGGGCATGGTACAATGTATTGTAAAGGCAGGACATGTACATTTAAGTTTTACATGTCCTGGTAATGAAAGACCCTTAAATTTGTTTTTCAGTAAAGGAAGGCTTATATCTCCCATAGGATACCATTGGGATTACCTTCCTACATTTTATAAGTATAATTTCCAAATGAGAAGATATAACTGATTCAAGTTTGGTGTCTCTGGAATCCTAATTTAAAATTCTAATTTATAGAGTATCCAGATTTTAAATTACAATTCTGAAAATGACACCTTTAGGAAGTTGCCATTTTCTTGATTTAGCCATTTGGTCCATGTAGCCTGTCTCTGATCACACGGCTGGGTGTAGCTGACAGTTGTGCTTTGTGTATTCCTACTAGACAGCCACACACAATGGCAGCTTAGGTGTGTCTCAATGAGCCATCTCTGGCAGGATCGGAGGGAAGAGCTTGGCACAGCCTCACTTACATCTGAATAGGCTGTGTCCTGTCCACACACAAAGTAGTGCATATCCCCCTGTAGTGAGTATGGAGCCAGGGCAGGAAGGGCGGACCTGTTTGCACTTCAAAGGCATGTCTTTGAAGTCCCCCCCACATCGAGGGCATCACTGGGTGTAAGTACTGGACCTCAGGCACCACCACTTCAGTACACTTCTGTACCTTTGGATACTAGGGGTCGGTGGTAAACTCTGCTCCTTCTGCTGAGTTCACGGAGTGTTACCCACTCTGCTTGGAGTGCAGCATTTTGGAAAAACTCTGCCAACCGCCGCGTGGCAACGTTTTTTCTTGTGTGCAGCTCACCAAAGTTAAGTTGGCAAGCAAGTGAGGAAATCAAGAGCTAGACAGCTCCCTGGTGAGATTTCTCAATGCAGGCAGACGCGGCAGGTCGGTACCGCTCACTTTGAGAAAGCTGCTGCTCGAGTAGAAAATCTACTCAAGCGGCAGAAAGAAGCAGTGCCATATGAGCGCTGTTTGCTTCCATTCGCGCTTCTGGCACTAAAAATCAGCATGAGCAGTGCGATGTACTAAAACTCCACCGCTCACGAAACTCCACAGAATCCCGCAGAGTTTTTAGGTAACTCAGCGTAATCCTGCAGTGAAACTCTGTGAGTTCTGCCCAGTCCTAGTGGATACTATGCCAAGAAGAAGGACTGCTGTGGTGCTGAAAGGACTACCACTCTGCTGGACTCCTGCTTTGCTGTGTTGATCTGCTGCCTGCTGCCCTCTTGCCTGGGTGAGAAGGACTGGGCCTGCATCACTTGACCCTAGAGTGACTCCAAGGGCTGCATGGGTGGCCTCCTGATCTGAAGCCTCAGGGACATAACAGGCTTTCAACCCCTGCACCTGGACTCTGCCATCTGTGAGTCTACCCTGCCAAGTAGTGTCACCCTAGTCCTGGACCCTTGGAAGTAGGCCTAAGTTGCTTGCCAGTGGAACTGATGCATCCTCTCTGCTGAAAGATTCATCCCCGAGGAGAACTGATGCATCTTGTCAACTGAGTGGCGCATCCGTGAGCAGAACCCATACATCCCCACTGCTGCATGGACTAGGCACGTCGCAAATGACTCACATTGCTGCCACCTCCCACGTCTTGGGACAGACGTTCTCCTTCAAAACTGGCACTGTGCAACCCTTTTCCTGGCGCATGTTCCTTGCATTCCATGTTGACGGTAGCCTCGATGATGATGTTGAAACTACACATCCTTGGTTTACTGCTCATCGTGTCTGAAGCATCGCCTCAGCTGCACCTTGCATCCTCAACACTGGAATTCACATCACAAGCCCTGTCAACATGCAACAGTACATCGCACCACAGCCTTGCCGCATCCTGGAACCGAAGCATTGCCTCTGCTGTGCAACGCAGATCCATGCAACGCTCCGCAACCAGGATTTAAGGTACTCTGTTCAGCGGGCCTAACTGGGTCCCTGTAGTTGGCCCACGCTCTATCGCTGTCAGTCAGAACTTGACACTTTGTCATAGTCTGGCACCACCAGATATCCCCAATAGTGCTTTGTGGTGCTATTTCTTACTATAAACTTTAAACTTCTATAACTCCAATCCTACTCTTTGGATTTTTGTTGTTTTGGTCGTATTTTATTTATTAAACTACGTTCCATTTTTCTAACTTGGTGTGGATCTCTTTGTGTGGTGTTTTCACTGTTTTAATGTTTGAAGTGTTGCACGAATACTTTACACACTGACTCTAAGTTAAACCTGACTGCTCTGTGCCAAGCAACCAGAGGGTGATAACAGGTTAATTTAGGGTTTGACTGCTTCTTACCCTGACTAGGATTGTGGTTGCTGATTGACCAAGGCCCATACCTCAGTCAACCAGAAACCCAATTTCTAACACCCAGGTTAACATTCACTTCATATTGTGCAACTCCATTAAAATATAATATCTCCAGATTTGATAGATTGTAATCCCTATATTAGGACCCTATTCTAACTTCAAGATGATAGCTGACATCCATCGTTCACCAAAGCCATCTCCTGAAGTTATGTTCAGGATCTTACAACAACAAATGTGCGCCCAAAAGGATCATATTCTCCACCCAAAACCCAGAGTTGTGGCAGACCTTCTATGCTTACTGAACGCCACCTATTACGGTGATGGGATCATCCCATTATTTTACAGCGAAGTACATCACTGGTGCTGCCCTGATGCCACTGCTCAACTTGTTCAAAATCTCCATCAGTTGCTAAGGTGCCCTACCATCCTCACTCAAAATTGGAAAAATCTGGACTGGACTGCTCATAGAGCTATTGAAAGGGTTGACAATCTGGTAGAGACAAACAACAGCATCATTTCCATCAGTGGAATTATTCTGTAATGCGCTATATCATATTTGGAAAAACATATCCTAGTTCTTCCATATGAGTTCTTCCAGGTCATAACTAAATACCATATCCTATGGTATTTCCTCATGCTCCACTCTCCTGCCAGTAATCTTTAACCTCTCCATTGAGCCCCTTCATTTCCTAATGTCTGGGAAGGGCATCACAATCCACCAGTAGTTCTCCCTTGGGCATGACATCAAGTATCTGAGGTAATCTGGTGCAACAATCTAGGTCTTGATGCAAACACCTGCCTCAACCTCAGTCGAACCAAGATGGAATTTGCGTTCAATGCTTATAACAGCAATCAATAAGAAATGTGATACTTACTTTTAGATATTAGTCTTGGTGACTTCATTCTGTGTCTCCTCGACATTGTCTAATCTCTAGTGTTCTACATAGACATCAATTTCAACTTGCAAATCCCAAAAAACAACTGGCACCAAATGTTGATGTTTCATTTTGTAAATGCCGTTCTTCCAGAACTGGACTTGAGAACCAGTCTCCCAGAAATGGTCCTATACCATCTTGCTGAGGGTCACAACATGCTAGCCATTGTCACTGAAACATGTCATTTTTCTCTATAAAGTGCACTCCACTATATAGACCTTCTGATCAAAGGTGTGCAGATGTATGCCAGAATCACTTCTACCTTAAGAGGACTTCACTGGTTCTCTATGCCAGTATGTATCATATTCAGGAGGCAATAGTACAATCTTAGGTAGATTTTGCAACATTTGCAGTGGCCACACCACCAGACTGAAAACCTGAAAGTCCTTCTCCTGCTGGATACCAGTCACATGGAACCTGTTCCCAATCAAACACTGAGAGTTTGATTTTGATCAAAAGTCTGCTCCTTCTCCTGCTCCAGAAACATAATGATGTCCCTGTCTGAATACTGGCCATCCTTGACATAATGGGGGAATGCTGGACTTAATTGTCATAGTCCCTGGTCTAATGGTTTCCCTTGCCTAAAGGTGTGTATCCGTAATATAGTGTGGACATTCTTAACACAATTGTGAATATGCCTGGAATAATGTTGGCCCTGGCCTAGTGGTGCTCATCCGAGACATGTAGTGGAAATTCTAGACATAATTGTGGCTATCTGTTACATAATGGTGTACCTAACTCACTGCTCTCCTCCTTGACAGATTATGGGGATTCACATCATAAATGTTACTAACCCAGTTATAGTAGAGAAGAAAAGTCCTCCTATATGATGCACCTTCGAGGTATTTGATAATGATAAACAGGCACGATAAACGGAACCTGCCCATGTGTGAGGAGTAGTACATGAACGTTATTGATAAAAATAGCAAATTGATAAATCTGGGCCAAATATGTGTTTACTAAAAACAATTTTAAACTGGCATTTCAGGATTAAGGTAGTGTTTTATTCATTAAACTGGCACATTTTTGACTGGGGGGAATTGAACTTGTGTATCTAAGACAAAACTTCTAGAGTTGAATGTAAAATGTGAGTATTTTCAGAAAGAAGATGCTGACATTTTGTGGTGTAATAGTTGCATTTCAGAAATCTACTGAAAATTGCTGTCAGAGTAAATACTCAGTTCTGGGGTCTTCTTGTTGATCTTCATTCCTTGGTCCCAGAGAACACATATTGATATTGCAATTGTTCTTTTTTCACTGGGGTATAGGTGTTTTGTGGCATTATAAATATTGCTCTTTGAGGTTTCAACATCAAAGATTGGTTTTACCAGGCTGCTTTTTAATCCTGCAAGCTCCATCTTCAATGTTCCTATTGATTGAGCAGTTGCCAGTGTGGGCCTGGCCTATAGGGCAATCTGGAAGAGCCTGATGGGACGGTCAGACAGGTCAACCTGTGAGACATTTGTTTGCTGTTTTTGGGCCTGTTTTATGGTTTGTTGGGCAAGTTTTT
Organism: Calotriton arnoldi; assembly: GCA_963921515.1. Classification (NCBI taxonomy): domain Eukaryota; kingdom Metazoa; phylum Chordata; class Amphibia; order Caudata; family Salamandridae; genus Calotriton; species Calotriton arnoldi. Next base: position 93,341 of record CAWUFW010015887.1, on the reverse strand, counting down.
ACTATTAATTTTCCCAGATATTGACACAAACATTGTGTGCAACAAATAGACATATGGATACCTTGCAAAACAGCGATACAGTGTGTCCTGGCAAGTTTAAAACTGACTCGATTTGCAAATGTGGGCATCTTTTTTAGCTATTTGATTCACTAATTTGTGCCACGTTTATTTTGTTGCCTGGGCCTATTTTCTGACCCAGTCCGACCCTGGCAGTAGCACTAATAGCATAACAGAAGCTGCTGATAGCCTTGATGTGTCTAGTATCTTTAACAAATAGAGAGCTATATTTAATAGGAGTGAAACTGTTTTGACATATAAAATGTGTTTAGTTTCACTAGTTGCTAGGATATATTGTACAATGCATTGTGGGTAAGCCAAGAGCCAGTATTGGAGTCTCAGGAAGATTTCACTTTCTAGCAGTGTTGCCTCAGCCCATAAGCTAATTTTTCTAATATGTACACTTGTAAGTAGCTCTTTGGCGATAGCATTTAGGGATATCAGAGATATCTGTCAGAGAGCACTACCCTTGCAGTCCAGATCCAATGGTACCAATGGGTGTTTCTGCACTATTCCCTTTGCACAGTCAGACAGACAGAGCAAATATATGTCAGTAAAGTGCTGATCTGGGGAGAGGGGAAGGGGAAGAGAGGAAAAACAGAGACACTGGATGTTACCACTCTAACTCCTCAAACTGCCTGACACTGACATGGGTGGGTAATGGTGGACAGCTGAAGAGAAAAATAATATCTTTAGTAACTAATTATGAACTGAACTAACTTAATATAGATGGAAACTCTCTATGTTGAATTGGGACACTTGTATTCCAGCAAACTGGAACATAAACAGTAGCCAAGTAATTAGTTTTATCAAGCCTTTGACTTTAGCTAATTTCCTTTTTTGACAGGATAAACTACGTTCTAATTTGCAAGTACACACTCTCTGGTACTGATATACATTCAAGGTTCTCCAATCATAAACCTTCATATAACAAACATTTAATAGAATTATATAATGCACATTGATATCAATTAGTTCCAGGGGCGGCTCCTCTGCTAAGGTGTAGGAGCATCGCCCCACTGCTTTCAGAGCAGTGCAGAGGAAAAATAAAATGATAATAATGGGACGTTATTATCATTTTATTTTTCCTGTTCCTAGGTGCGGGGAGGGCGGGGCTGGCCAGAGCAGGGGCCAGGGGGCAGAGTGGTGTGCACACTTTTATTGAGCATGACTGTTTGGCCAAACAAATGGTCAATTTCTCTTTTCTATATGGACATTGACTTCATTCTCCTCTATTTTCTCATGAAAGTCACTGTTGATACGACTCTTTGACTGCAGGTAAGTTGTCAACATAGGTTCTAAAGCTCATGATCCTTGTTAGTTTATTGCCTTGATCAGGGTCTATAATCTTTTGTAGAATGCTGACAGATATCGATGGATTTAACAGATCACTTTCATCAGTCTAAGTGGTTGTGGTATGAAGTAATCAATTTTGTGCATGAGCTTGGTGATTAATCAGTTTTTTGTGATAAGTGCACTGATGAAACAGATGATATATATGCACCACGGACTCAGCATTTTTTATTGCATGCTTAGTGTGTGACTGTTCAGTGTTTATTTGTCTTTTAATGAGTTCATGAAGGGGACAGAGATGTAATTTGTTTTTGGTTGCCACATTTTATGTTTTATGATACTTTTTTTGTTAATTCATTTATTCACCTCTGATTGGATGATTATATGCACACATTAAAATAAACACAATAACGAAGTGAGCTATTGCCATTCTTTCAGTTAAGCGACTAGGTATTCGTTGGGATACAGTGTTTGTTTATGTAATCACGCATCTCATAAAGAAACAGACTCCAGCATACAGTATTTGAGGTATTCTGGCACCTTATTGTGTCCAATTCCTACTATCCTAATCCCCACTGTGATGTACTGCAACACACACAGACATATACCCCCTCAGCCATATAATGTGGCATGCTTTTGCTTATATAGAAAGTGCTAATTTAGAACTCTTTGTATCATCCATAAAGCATACCATGGCCATAGATTCCTGATCTATTCAAAATATACCAGACCTGCATTGAAGATAGGAGCCTAAAGTAATCCTCCCGCAAATTACTGGCCATCTACTCACACAAATACAGCAGATTACACAAACTCACAGCCACCAGCACACATAGACCAGCAGACAAACATGCACACAAACCTTCAGGCATCGTTGCAAATTGTTGAGTGTGTTCCCACTTGTTAATGTTATGTGACCTCTACCCTTTGGCATGACTTCTAAAATTTGGCCCAAAATCTGTTGGATAACCTTTGCTTTTTTGCATATTGTTGCCTTTGTTATCATTATGTTAAGCTGACATTTTGATATTAATCCTTTTTATAACAATGTGATGTTCTTTCATGTATACACAAGAAATGTTTATTTTTTAGTTGTTTATTCAGTTTTACAACTACAGTAGGAAAAGGGGATGCCATGGGGAGGGCAGAGGAGAAGATTCTACACAACAGGTCAAGGATACTAGAGAGTAGCCACTCAATGTGGAGCATACAGACTAACAGTAGATCCATGATAATCAGTGTTGCCAAAATCTGCTCCTGCGATTTCAACATTTGGAAAACTCAGATGTTTATTGTTGATGCATGCACGAATAATACAAGTATGGCATCATATGGCGTGTGAAACTGGAGAGGTAGCTTACGTGTTTCTCATTTGTTCTGAATCAACTGAAGGAAACCTGAATTGACTTTAGCTGGCAACATTATAACTAACTTTACATGTTCAGTCTTCAAAGGGATTTAATATGTTATGCAGGTTTGCTGTGGTTGTCCTCTCAATTGGCTTACTTAGTGTTTTTTTTCTTTCTTGCAGTTTGTGCTCATAAAGGCATATTTGCAATTGTAATGCTCTCAGGATGTCTCTGAAAGGTGGACAGTAGTAGTGTGTATAATGTTGATTCTTTAGCAAACTGCAGTTTATTATGGATTGTTCATCTTTCCTGAAAATAAATGTGTTTATTTATGTATAAGTTTTATTTAACGCTAGCTAGACCCGGGTGTATCAGAGCGCTTTACAGAATCAAGAGCCAGGCAATAATCCAGTCACTTAGTAAATGACGCGCAACAATCTTAGGCTCATGTGAAAACAACAATAAATACACATGGAAATATTAGGCAATGCGGGTGGAATACAATATGTGCACAGACAGCAGCTCGGCCCTGAGGGTGGTTACTGCTTATGGGCAAGTTGCCAATTATGAGTCCAGTGAGAGAACGACCTTCAAGGTAAAAAGAGGCAAACAGAAGTAAATAGCCAGCTGTTTAACGGGTCAAAGAGAGAGACTGATAGAACTGAGGACAAGAATTGCTCAAGTGTTCCAGTATTTGTTGAGGAGATGGCGTTTTAGGTCTCTTTTGAAGCCAGTGAAGGAGGGTTGCATCGTAAGTCCCTCGGGAGAGAGTTCCATATGCTGGGAGCGTTACCCGAGAACAAGCGAGTCTGGGTAGATTTCTTTTTTAGTTTGGGAGGGACAAGAAGAAGTGTGTTGGTGCTTCTCAGTGATCTGGTTCTTCCTGCTTTAGTGGGTTTGTTATCTAAATAGTCAGGGGTGTGTGAGTGAATGGCTTTGTGGGTGATATAGGCAGTCTTGTAATTGCATCTTCCTTCTATAGGAAGCCATTTGAGGGTCTTGAGTGTAGGCGTGATGTGACCATACCGTTTAATATCTGTTATGAGCCTGGCTGCCATATTTAGTACTGGTCAGAGGAGAGCAAGGTGCGATTTCGGGGTCCCTGTGAGGATAGCATTCCCGTAGTCAAGTTTGGAGAGGACCAGAGATTGAACAACCCATTGGAAATCATCCGAGGGAATGAATGGTTTGATTTTTTTAAGGTGTTTTAATGTGTAAATCGCTCCTTTGGCTGAGTTTTTGATGTGATCCTTCAGTGACAAGTCTTTATCCAGGGTGAATCCTAAGGATTCAGCCAAATTGGAAAGAGTGAGAGTACAATCTAGAGCCTTCAGGTCAGTGATCCTGTCTTTGATAGGAAGATGGTTACTTTCGAGGGAGAACAGGATAATTTCTGTTTTGCTGGGGTTTAATTTTAGATGGTTAGAGTTAAACCACGATTGAATATTACACAGTGTGACATTGAGATGTCGGATGTCTGTAGGAGATTTAATTTTGCAGTAGAGTTGAGTGTCATCTGCATAGAGGTGGATTTTGATCCCAGCTTGCTTCAGGATGATAGTAAGGGGTTCCATGAAGAGACTGAACAGTGACGGGGAGAGGATTGAGCCCTGGGGTACGCTAAGAGAGACCATTTTGGGTTTCGAGAGGCAAGACTTGATTTTGATTTGTTGTGATCGGTCTTGAAGGTAAGAAGTGAACCATTTTAAAACAGTGCCATTAATAGCGCAGCGGATCTTCAAGGATTCCAGTAAGGCTGTGTGGTTTACAGTGTCAAAGGCCGCTGATAAGTCAAGTAAGATAAGTATGCATGCATCACCATCATCTAAGGATCTATGGATGTCATCTGTGATATTAAGCATGGCAGTTTCTGTGCTACAGCCTTTCCTGAACCCTGATTGAAAGGAGTCAAGTAGGTTGGAATTGTAACAGAATCTTTCAAAAATGGTTGCATAATTTCTCTAGGAAGGCCTGTCACTGGCGTAAGTGAGGAGAGTGTGAAATCTTCAATTTGTGCTGAGGATAGAACAGTACCTCTTATTAGAATTGTATCTGAACAACTAACATATAGACATGCACACACTGCCACACGACACAGATGCAGTCAGGCGGAACACAAGCAGCCATCCCAAATGCACCAAGGGATGAATTGACAGAAAGAAGGATGGATTTAAGGATGTTGGTATAATGTCAACGTAATATTCATAAATCAAGGTTCCTGGAGATAAAAGATTGATGTGAATCCTTAATTGCTCCTTTGCTCTTCGGCTTTTTCTTAGGGAAATAAATCAGTTCTAGTGTGTAATGCATACTACAGTCTCAATGCTCACTCGATCACTGCAGTCTTAGAATGATCACTTGGAACAATGCAGTGCGCTCTGCAAGCCTATACCATCTCAGGGTGCCTTGCCATACTCTGACATAGGTAGCAATGCTATGTAATAACTCATTTTTTGTAATAATAACATATGATAGGTGTACCGGATTGATTCTTGAACATAAACCAGTGATGGGTGTACAAACACACTTTGGGGTCGATTCCGATTCTGGCCGGAAATCTCTCCGACCGAGCCGGACCCGGAGAGATTTCCGACCGAATCGGACCCGTGCAGTCAGACCGAACGAGTACAATGCGCACGTATGCCATCGGACACGAGTCGGTCGGACTCCCATTGAAGTCAATGGGAGCCGGTCGTACAACGCGTACGCGGGCTCCCATTGACTCAATGGGTGCGATGCGGACAAGTGCGCCCCCTACAGCGGGTACGCGGCAAAGCGATTTGCGCCATACACGCACAGGTAGGGGGGACCCATGGGTCCCCCCTGTGTGCGACTCGCGCGGCTACGCATACAGGGGGGTCCGACACGGACCCCCAAAGTACGGCTCCGACTGCTCTTTCGAGCCGGAGTGCGCGGCTCGGTCGGACTGCTCGCGGCGCGCATCGTACTTACCCGGCCGGGGAATGTCTCCATTGCGCGGTGCGAGTCGAGTCCGAGCGAGTCGGTCGGTGCGGTTCGAGCCGGGAGCGAGTCGGTCGGAGCGGTCGGGACGCCCGGACGAGTCGGTCGGCGATTTCGCATCGTACTTGCTCGTTCGGTGTGCTGTACGGATCGGTCGGGAAACAGGCTTTCGCATGGCTTTTTTCCCGACCGAATGGTATTGGGTGCGCCTCCGACCGAGATCGGAATCGGCCCCTTTGTATCTACTAGTGCCAATGAGCTACCAATGAAAACAACACATTATGAAGTATCATGTAAGAGAGGAAAGCTCAATTGTTAAGCCATTCTACTTGCATATCCCTTAACCAATCACAAAGTAATTCTACAGCCAAACCCCCTTCATTGCTTCTTGATCTATATTGTATGCAAGAATTTACAGTGAAAGGCACATGCATCATTAAGTCAAATCTAACATGATATTCCCCAGAAACAATCCAAAGAATAAGTAGTGACGTTAGTCGCTCAGGTACAATTCCAATAAGATGTACTGTTCTATCCTCAGCATGAATTGAAGGTTGTCACACTCGCCTCACTTACGCCAGTGACAGGACTTCCCAGAACAAATATGTAACCATTTTTTAAAGATTCTGTTACACATTTTTTCAGGAAAGATGAAAAATCCACAACAAACTGCAGTTTGCTAAAGAATCAACATTTTACTCAGTACTACTGTCCACCTTTCAGAGACATACAGAGAATTACAATTGCAAAGATGCCTTTATGAGCACAAACTGTAAGAAAGAAAAATAATTAATTAAGTCAATTAAGACGACAACCACAGCAAACCTGCATAACATATTAAATCCCTTTGAAGACTGAACATGTAAAGTTAGTTATAATGTTGCCAGCTAAAGTCAATTCAGGTTTCCTTTAGTTTATTCAGAACAAATGGGAAAAACATAAGCTACCTCTTCAGTTTCACACGCCATCTGATGCCATACTTATCGGAATATTCGTGCATGCATCAACAATAAACATCTGAGTTTCCCAAATGTTGAAATCGCAGGAGCAGGTTCTGGCAACACTGTAAGAACCAGGGAGTGAAAGAAACTTGCCATCTTTTCTGCCCTTAGGAACAGACTTTTACAGAAGAAATACATGAATCTGCTCACAGACAAAGAAGTGCATTCTATTGAGTGAATATTTGCTGCTTTTCCTGTTGCTAATTTGAATCAAATATAGATTTACAATCTAGCACATATGCCTCCCTTGATTGTCCAAAACTGGCTAGATGGAAAAGAGAATCTCATGTCAAGTCGGCCATCGCAGATTGAATATATATTATTTGAAAAGAAGAGAATCTGAACAAAGTATTTTATGGGCTGAGAACAATTTAGAGTAGAATTTGTTTGCAACGTATGGGTACCCTATTCCCTGGTTTAGAAGAAGGTCTTAACAGAAATCTTAATAAAAATGTTTGGTTTGCCATCTGCAACCCCTGTTGCCCGACTGACTTATTATGAGGGGCGGCCGAAGACTTATATATTCCACTCCCATAGCCTCTTCCAGCTTTGCCGGTAGGTCTCATCTGGACCATTGGCATCACCAACGGAAATGTGATGGGGAAGCTGTCAAGTTTATGCTGACCGGTGTGCCACCGGTTGTGGCAGCATTGTCACTTTTAAAGATCTTCATGTCGATAAAGTTGGCCTTTCAGCAAATGTTTAACAGGGTGTTCTTAACATGATGCAAACCACCCTAGCATATTAAAGAGACCAGTCTGTAATGACAATTTATCCAAGCCCTGGGGGTGCATTCTCAGTGCTAACAAAAGCTGGAAGAAATCTCACCATCTGCCATAGTTATGGTGGACTTTCGTGCAGACTTTTTTCTACAAAATGGAAATAAGACATGTTTAGGGACAATCACTGCCAATTTAGAGGAATACTTTAGGTGCACAGGCTTTCCTCTGCCATGTAAAGCCTTAATCTGGCTTCTAATGTCATGAAAGGATTTTGACATTTTATTAGTGTTACAGAGCTTCAGTACTGTATGCATTTTTTCTTTGTTGTCTCCCATACAGCTACAGTAATAATCCATTTTAAAAGTTGGCATCACTTCCTGCAGCATGGCAATGGCTTGCGCTTGCTGTAGATCAAAGCGCCACTGGAAAATATCAATCATTTTTGGAAAACGAAGTGAATTTGCTAATAGAAACCTATTTCAAGACTAAATTGATCTGCTGTTGACTTTGCTTCACTACTTTTTGTAGGCGGTTCTTTTTTCACTAAGGTAATAAAAGGGCTCTGTCCTCGCCATAGCCATAGCTTTTGGCTACTGAGAATGGCCTGTGGCTAGTTACAGCGAAACAGCGCAATACAAAGATGCTGCCTTATTGTTACGTAACCTGAGTAGAAAAGACATGGCCTGCTCCAACACAGCATGTCATTCACTTCTGTAAACGCTGAACAGGGTGGGAGTGAGGATACAAGTCTGACACACTCCCATGGCTTTATGTATTTTAGAAGAACCTGGCTGGACTAGTAATATTACTTATCAGAACCAGACTTTGAAGATGCAGTTTACTGAAAATGTGAAGACCTAAGGATAAAAATCCACATTCAATGAGTTTCACTCAAAGCAAAAGACTATCAAAGTAGTTGTAAAGATATGCCAACAAGGGCACGTGCAGCGGCACAGCAAGAACAGGCAAGTCGCTAACCACCTGGAGTGCTAGCACCACTACATTTGACAAAGTCGACAGTTATAAAGCTGAGCTGTGTAATTGAAAGAACTGTATTAACCTCCTACCAAGTGCCTCTAATAATATTTGAGAAAAAAAACATGACAGGTTGGTAAAGTATAGCCAGTAATTAAGGTTCCCTTTATTTATAATCAAATTAAAAGCATACCAAGCACAACCCAGATACCCAAGTGCCCCCAAAACATCATCACAGGAGGGAGTCAGAACAACAGACTCACCCTGTTGAATGCTTTTCATTTGTATTAATAAATGAAATGTGCTCAATTTGCTTGCAAATCAGTAAGATCTGAAAAGAATTTCGTGTCCAACTAAACATAACCTTAGAAATGGCCTGAGATCTGTTTTATCTCACTAAATAATCAGCCACTCCCTTTCTCCTAACCAGAACCCAAGTTCTATCTTCCAAAGTCTTTCAGTTTTAAGAATAGCCCGGGGAGTGCCCCCTGCATATCTTATAGGACTTTCTAATATTCCTAGATTTAATTTTGACAGAATACTAATAGAAATATTGAATGATGGAGGAAATTATATATTAAGTTCACGGGTCATGTGTGGAACACTGTGCACCAGTATATATGGTATATATGTGGTGGACAGGACCAATTCCTCTCCATGTTGTTATGAGGTGCTGGGGGATCTAACAGTGTGTGGACAGGGGTGATGGATCCAGGAGGCAGCTACGGACAACTCAGGTGGCGGGATGAATACGGAGCATTTAAATAACCGATGCAGGTGACATCTGGGAACATCTTAGGCAGCTTTTAGCTAAAGAGGGGCAGAATGATACAGGGAAGCAGTAGGGGCTAGCTTATGTGTAGGATGGTAGATGGGGCAAGCCTGGAGAGTGCTGGAATGAGATGCTCTACTTTGCCCAGAATGGTTGCCTGGAACAAAGGACATGCCCAGAATAACACTTCACTGCAGCAGAAAGGGTATCCTGCTGCAGAGAAGCCACTGAAGCCGGCCACATTTTTTTAACTTTTGTTTAGGTTTGTGAGCATCTCATTTTGTAAAGCTATGTCTATGTAGTACACTTAAAAGATGCACAATCAATGTACCTCAGGAAGAGGTGCCCCGATGCTCAAAAGAGATGCTTTAAACATAAAAGATGGAATCAAACTAATTTGTTTTAAATATTGAGATCAAACAGGTAAGCTTTAAGATCTTTCTTCAATTTATATTAGAAGCGCAGATGGAAAGGCATACTATGCAATGCTTTAGCAATAATTACAAACAGCATCCTTCCACTCTTGTTATCTTGAATCTCAGATGGCCAACTCAGACTGGTACAAAGATCTCAAAGTTCTGGCTGGAATATACCTAAGAAAAATGTCTTTCTTATAGTTATCTCTCATTTGATAGTGAAGCACTGCATGACCAAGGCAAATGTCTTTAATAAGAATCACTTTCCCATAGGCACCCTGTGAAGTTTACTAAAAAGGTTTTAGACTGGTATATTATCCCAAAGTCCCAATACAAGTCTATATCAAAACAGAGAGGCAACACATATATCCATTACACTTCCAAAAACCTTTGTAAAGCAAAGTGAGTCTAGTAGTCACAACTTAGAAGTCCTTCCAGCAGATTTCATTTGAAAGATTCTTTATTCATGATTTCTTCATACAAACAGCCAACACATTTCGCTTATTCTAGAGCTTCAGCAGAGCTCACTGTACTTCTCAGTTCCATAGTAAAGACTTGACTATAAAGGTAGACATGTCCTCATGCTCCTCAATGTATTCAGGGACACCTTCCTGCACATAAACAATCTTTCCCTGAAATGCAGGCACCCTTGCACAATGGTGCAAGAATGTCTGCGTTGGTGCTAGGCAGCTACATTTAGCAGTAAGGGAAAGGCACGGGTGCACCATATTCTTGTGAGTACGGCGCATCCCTGCGTTTGGAAAAAGTTGGAGCATGGCGTTAGCCGTCTTGGCTTAACGCCGTTCTCTGATAGTTTCCTAGTAAATATGCCCCCACAGTTCTTGACCTTATGAATTAGAAATAAGATTTTACCGCCAAAACTGCATTTTTTGCGCTACTAATATGTAATCTGCTGTGCATGTACATTTGTAAATCAGGTTCTGAAGTTTTCGTTTATTGCATTAACTTTACCACTTTAATATATAATGTAAATGATTGTTTTTTAAGTTATTATACCGCTTGATAAATGTTATAGCTTGTCTCAAAATAGAATCTGCATACATTATGGAATAGCTTAGTGGAGAGGAGGGTGTGGCGAGACAACATATGGGGTCTGGTTTTTTGTGTGTTTTTTTGGGAAGACAATTAGAATAGTGCATACTAAGCATTACATTACAAGGTACCACGAGGCAAAAAGTGATAATAAAGTGCAGTGTGGGTCAAAAAATACAAAGTACGTACATAGTATACATATAAAATAGATTATATTCCCTAACCGGGTCGTAGCCAGGAAAGCAGTGTCAAGGAGACATTCATAGTATTAAATTACAAAATCCCACAAGATAAATTTAAAGTGTGATGTCTGTCCAAACGAAGTACAAGGCAAAGGCAAGAGTATAATCTGGAAATAAATAACTTTCATTCGATTACCAGATCATAACCAGCTATAAGTCTAGACATCGACTCTTTTATCGGATCGCAAATTGTCATAAGCCTGACCTTTAGTGGATTGTGTTTCAAATATAGACACTTCTAGCCCACATAAAGAGACAGATTGCGATCACCAAACTGATGGATGGGATGCTCCTATTAAAAGCCAATGTTGGTTTAGGCTAAGTCAGGCCACTGCAACTGCAAAGAAACAGATACCAGCTACTTCTGAAGGAACATTAGTGGAATGCCCAAAGAAAATCATTTTGAAATCCCAGGGACTCCATGATTGATCTTAGTCACACTTTTAAGTTTATGGAACACGCTATCCCAATATAGCCTTATAGCCCGCTGCCAAGTTACCGGTTGCTACAGGCCATGAACCCGAGTTGCAGCTTGGACCTATAACGAGGGCGAGGGCCTTAACAACCGCTGTACCCCAAGACAGAAGGGCTATAAGTCTATTGGAACATTTCAACCACTAAGGGTAGAATGTTTTAAATATAAAAGGGAGAAACATGAAGACAAACATTGGAATGTTGGAGCTCCGGGCTTAAACCAGCCATTATAAATGGGAGCTACTTCATTGTTTTCAATGCAGCTCTCAACATTCCAATGTTTTAATAAAACTTAATAGATGTGCATGAAGCAAAGATATGCATAGTATCTGTTCCAGTACAATCATAGCAAAAACATTTTAATTCAGCTTTAAGCTCAGATTTCTGTACCAAATGAGGAGTGTAATGCAGATCATTCAAAGCTTTAAAGTGATAACCTTAATACGGGAAACATTGAGAACCATTTGGGCAAGCATTTTACTCAATTTTATACCATCACAGGTTAGCTCACTGCCTATTGGGTAACTCCATTTAGAGGCCAAGTGGTCAAAATTATGCTTTTTGTCCTCACTAAGCGCCATATTTATGACCCGATTTGCATTGCATTTGCACCATGCAACGTGGTACATGCATGACTCAAACCTTAAGTGAGATCTATGAAGCCACACAAGGCCACTTTGTGTGACCCTGAGTGGCGCCATAAATCTCTAGTAAAAGCAACGCAGCGAAAATTGATGTGCTGCCTTACTCTGCCCAGGGAAGGCATTCCACTGGTGGTGCATGGGTGTTCCCACGCAACTCCCATGGATTTTGACGCTTTCCCAGATTTTTACCAGAATTCGTAAACCTGGGAATGCGCCAAAAATATACACCTTCCCAGGAGAGGCGTAACGAGGAGAAATATCTTTATTTCTCAACATTACTTCCTCTTCCTGTGTGTGCTGCATTCTGCAGCAGACATAGATAGAGGAATATGCTTCTCAGGATTGTTTTTGTAGAGGAAGGTGCCCCTTCCTAAACAAAAATAATCCTGCATGCAACTGAGGCACCCTTGCGTCACGGTGCAAGGGTGCCTGCATTGGCGCTAGGCTGCCAACATGGCACCAGAGCAGGGGAAAAGGCAGGAATGCACCATATTGACTTAAACAGAGTGCATTCCTGCCCTTACCCTGTCACGCAGTGCAGCGCACCAAGGTGACTTGCTGCACTGCATTGAATGACAAGTTGGTTGATCTACCCTTCAGTATTTTATAAGCCACACATATGTGCCCCCCCCACATAACTTCATTAAAAATTCGAAATCAGAATTATGTGTGACATTCTCTTCACTAGGTTTTACATTCTGAAGAAAGCTTCTAAGTTGCAAATAACAGAACGAAATATGCCAAGGCATTTCTTATTTTTACTGCAAAGTTTCATAAGAAAGTAAAAATCCCTTACAGAACATTTGACCCAGGGTATTAAGACTCATCTCATACCACAAACAGATGGAGAGAGCGCTTATAGGTATTGGAAAATTAGGATTGAAACCCTAAAATGTGAAACAGGTAAAGCTGGCAATTTTACAAAGCTTTACTGCATTAATTTGACCACCTTAACACAGTGCTTAATTTGAGCCAGTGGTTTGCGGTGTTCAGTACCTGCACTTAATTGTCAACACTGGCTCTTATGACAGTGCGCCACGTGGTGGCACTGGTCATCTGCTTTCGAGACAAACCCAATAGCTGTTTATTGATTCAATATACATTAAAAGCGACTAATACCTGCTGCCCAAGCCATTCTCACAGCTTTGGGCGCCTGGAATAGTCTGAATTGTTCACTTGTAGGAGTGTGATGGTTAGTAGTTGTGATGGTACTGTCATTGGCAGTGCTGGCAGGGGCAAAGGTTGTGCAGTGGCCGCCTGAAGCGGTTCTCTGGCACTTATTGTTTTTTTACAAATTAAGCACTGCAGTTTAACATATAATTATCAGGAATGCAAATGTGTGCTTTTTCATTTATTATGCGCTTGTGAAATTTTATAGCTTGTCTCAAAATAGAATCTGTCTGCATTATGGAATAGCATAGTGGAGATGAGGGTTTCGAGAGAGTACATATGGAGTCTGTTCTAGAGATGGCTAATCGTGCCAATAAACGAGAACCCAAGTCACCCAAATAAACACACAACCAGCATTACAGGCAATGAGCAAAACCACTTCAGTCAAAGGCAGAAAATGAAAATAAACACAAACTAAATTCATGAGCGATGGAACCTCAAGTCAAAGATTATATTTCTAACAAGTTGACTGAATAAATGGCGCTGCCAGGAGTCTACTAAACGTAATACAGAAAATAAACACTTTTGTGCAGGAGTTTGAGCATCAGCAGTAGGGTTTTATTGACCAATGTCTGCCTTAGGTAAGCAATGTACCCGTTTATTGCAGCTGCGGCATTATTGAGACGGCTCATGGGCTGGCTGACTAGGAAGGAGGCAGAGACAACAAAACTGACTCCTCCAGCAGCCCACCAACAACGTTCAAACCTCAGTCAAAGAGATGCTTATGAAGGCTGAAAGTCATTAGCGCATAGAGGGTGGCAACAAACAAGAATAAAATAGCTAGATGTTCTGAATATTAATGTAAAGTTTGCTAATATTTTCTTTATTTTTTTGTTTTTAAGTTTAGCTCGTTGTTTTGTGTGGAAAGGATATGTACTCCTCTTTAAAAAAATGCGTTTTCTCATAATTTACAGTGTTACTAAAAGTTAGTAAACATGTTACTCTATTTCTCAGTTCATGCTACTGAGATTCACTGCAGAGTCCTGTATAGTCATTCCCTTTTCTTATAAATCATGGGAAGTATTATTTTTCTAATTGTTTTGCACTTGTATGATATTTTTTTTCGGCTACACTTCCAATCTGCCGATGCAAACACCCTCACGTAATTAAATGGTAGAAAGGCCTTTTAAGGATCACAATTACACCAACATCTGCATTGTTACCTTTCCCAGTGTTCTCTGAAACTATGTTATCCAGAATAATGCATTGTTTTCTATTTCGCTTTCTCCAAATTTTTATGTTGGTGAATAATTTTTTTCTGAGAAACTGTAGTAAATGTGGCAAATAAACTACCTTCGGTCAACCCAGACTGTGATAAAAAGCTGTGGTTGGCACTGGAAGGAGAGGCAACAGTGCATCTGATTCAGAAATATTTGCAGAAAAGCTTAAATCTATGCCTCGTTGATTTATGCCTAATATTTTAAGACACCCCTAGCACAATCCCCACAAGTTATACATTTCTATGTGTACTCCTTTAACCTGATGCATACTCCTTGGGAGTGTTCACAGTATAGATATTTCAGAGTCTGCCCTGTAGAAATATTTATTTGCACATTCACTATACTTTTACTTTTTTCTTCAAAGGGGACACATTTTTCACATGTCCCTCACTGAAAAGAAAGGCATACCTTCCCTTTCATTTCTTGTCCTGGAAAAATTATATACTCCTGGGGGTATAATCACAAGAACGTGTGATAACTACCGCAAGAGTAGCGTAACGCAACTTTCAATATCGCAGCCTATCGCGGGAAAATAACCCTGTGTCAACGTGGAATTCACAACAAGGCGGTAGCATGCGATAGTCTGTCAAAACCGCGGACAATGTCCGCGATACAACCACCACGATGGAGATAAAAACACAAACCACAACACCAAAAAACACGCGATGGGCCAAAGCGCGATGAGGAAATCAGCGACAAGCAGCGCCAGGCCTGCAACACACACCAGGCAGGCGTCAAAAACCACCATAAAAGTAGAAAAAACACCCACACACAAACTGACCAACACCCAAGCACCATGGAGGCAGCCGGAGCAGGCGCAGGGGACGAGCGCAACCCCACAAGCACCCCGGGCGACCAGCCTGGGACCTCGGGGACAGGGAAGGGCAAGGACAAGAAGACCAGGAAGACCAAGTTCAGTCCGCAGGCGAACAGGATCATAGTCACGGAGGTGATGGAACACCATCAACAACTCTTCGTCACCTCCAACCTGTCATTGGGCACCAAAAATGGAATATGGCGGGACATCGTCGACAAGGTGAATGCCGTCGGAGAGCACAAGCGGACAATGGACGAGGTCAAGAGGCGATGGAATGACACCAAGCGGAAGACCAAGGAGAAACTCACCGCCAACCAGAAGGCAGCAATGCAGACCGGAGGTGGAGGCCCAGCGCCACAGCTGGAGCTGGATGACATGGAGGAGCTGGTGTCGACAGTCATCAGTATGGAGACTGTGGCCGGAGTCGGGGGACCGGACACTGCTCGACAGGACACAACACAACCGCAACAGGGTGAGTGACCACCAGGTACTGGGGGGACGGGGGAGATGGCCACAATGGCACACATGCACAAGCAAGCAGGGCACAGTGCACACCCACAATGACCCTGGGTCCTCGCCCAGACCCACAGACTGTCACAATGTACAATGCCATGCTGTCTGAATGTCAACCTGTACCATGCGGCTACATACATGTGGACACATTGTAATACACCATCTCCCCTTCACATCGCAGGGGCAACGTCAACACCTCCTGCAGAGCAGTCCCAGCCACTCTTCACTGATGACAAGGAGGACAAAACCAGCATCGACACCCAAACCATCCAAGACATCATTGACCTCATCCGCCACTCACCCCCAGGATAAGGGCAGCCCAGCCACATCGATGAGACCCCACCCACCACCCAAACAACCTAGCAGGAGGCATCCACAGCCCCGGCACTCTCCCAAGACCCCCAGGAACAACACATGGCCTTCCAACGCCGTGTGCTGGAGGGCCAGAGGGAGACGGCTGAGCAGGTGCGGGTGGGGTTCGACCTCATGGCTACCAAACTGGACGCCATCCATGGGTGTCTACGTCCGCCCCATGGTCTCCAACCAGCCCTGACTGACATCGCTGGAGTCTTGACGCAGAGAGAAGAACACCTGTCCGCTCAGAGTGGCTCCAGCGATGCCAGCCGTGAGCTGGCACACATGCGGAGGCTCATGGAGGACATGGTGCGGATGGAGGCGGAAAGGATGGCAGCCACCGCTGCACACCATCTAAATGTAGCTGGGATCTACCATGCCCTGCAGCACTTCATCATGGCATTGCTGCCACAAGGCATGTCGCTGATGAATGCGGCTGCCCCCACACCATCCACATCTCCGCCCCCTGGTGTGTCAGTGCCTCCCAGTGTGGCAGGCGTATCCACTCAGGCCCCTGATGTGTCAGTGGCACACAGTGCCGCAGCCGGTACTGCAACACCCACAGGTGGGGCAGAGCACACATCTGAGGACGAGGACATGGATGGGTTGGCTCTCAGAAGGAGGCTCTAGCACACATTTCCGCCACCTGGCCTGTTTCTGCTTGGTCCTGCACATGGCCTCATGACCTTCCACTGACCCCCGATACACTCCGATGCACTCTCCTTGGACAACAACATGGACTGCCACATCCTGTTTGACGACCAATGACACGGCGACCAGACTGCGGACTGTAGCCTTCTTCTTCCGCAGTACGTCATCCCCGGATGTACTCTGGCTGGCCCTCCACGTGCCCATATTGTGTAGTGTGCTCGGCATTGCTCTGTACCGCTCCAGCTTGATAACTGCACTGGATGTGCAATAAACATCCAGTGACGCACTGCTGTGTCATGTCTTTCATCATTCATGTGTGAATGTGTGGATGAATGTAGGGACAGTGACTTCCCTTGCGTCAATGATGTTCATCCTGTGGGATGCCAGTAAGAGGGTGCTACATTGCATTTTGTGTACAGGGTCCCGTGTACACTACAAGAGGGACACACGCATCAGTCACTTCCTTGTCCGGACATGGCCTGAACCACGCCCAGAGCCCACGACTCATTTTTGCAAGCCCTGCGCTGGTCCGGCATATGGCAGGCCAGACCACTACGCTAACACTCCGAGGGGGGGCCCTCATTGCTACCCGTCGCAGGCGTACTCGCTGATGGTGTGCAGGTCACTGGTCTAGTTGTCAGCATGTCACCGCCACTCCCTGAGGGCAGGTTTGCACGCACACCACACCCATCTGGCACAGGCGTCACAGGCCATGTGACTCCGCCAACATAAGGGGCCGACGACGTCACATTCCCCTCTGCCGGTGGTGACTGGATGACGGATGCCCCACGGTTCTCAATCATTAAGGGCCCATGAGTTTTTGCCCACAGGGTTAGTGGCACACAAGGCCTTGCGGACGGCACGGGCCTACCACCACGTGGCGCAGACTGGGGTTGCACAGGGTTAGTGGCACACAGGGCCTTGCGGATGGCACAGGCACCCCGCCACGGGACGGTGACTTTGGGTGCACTGAGTCAGTGGCACCTCAAGCTGCTGAGCGGGTGTGCAGCCTGCGATGATGCCCCGTCCCGGCGGTCCGGACAGCTCAGGTTTTGTGTGCCCTGCTGGACCGCAGTGTAGGCCAGAGCCAGCGGGCAGCGCGGGCCTACCGCCACATGGCGTCGCTTCCGGGATCCCAGAGTTGGTGGCACCCATTGGGCTGAGCGGGTGTGCAGCCTGCGATGGTGCCTGGTGCACTGGTATGTCCTATGCCATGGAGTAATCAAGACCCAGCACCAAAAGTGAGACCTGGTGGCCTGCGGAGCGGGGCTGCATGATGTGGAGGGTGCCATGTCCGCGGGCCCCGGGCTTGTGGCTTGCAGCGGCACGTGGTGGGACCTCCTGTCTACGCGCTGGTGGCGGAAGGTGAGCATTGCGGCCTGGGTGAGCATGGGCGGGCATGCTCCGATGGGCGGCGGGAGGGGTTGGGGTGCCTCTGCCTGGGTGTGCATGGGTGGGCAGGTGATGTTGTCTTGTGCAAGTGTGTGTACTGTGCCAGTCATGCTCTGTTTCAGCTGACGGCTCTGACTCAGATGTGTGACCTGGTGTCCTGCTATACATACTGGCATGTGGTTGGAGACACACCGGTGGCAGCAGGTGAGCAGTGTGGCCTGGGTGCGCAGGGGCGGCACGTTCTCTCTCTCTCTCTCCCTCTCTTCCTCTCTCTCTCTCCTCTTCTCTCTCTCTCCCTCTCTTCCTCTCTCTCTCTCTTCCTCTCTCTCTCCTCTGCTCTCTCTCTCCCTCTCTTCCTCTCTCTCTCCTTCGCTCTCTCTCTGTCCTCTGATGTGTGCAGGACACACCTTCTCATCATGTTTTTTGTCTTACAGGCTGTGACCTACGTATTGTCCCGAGGGGAGCGGCCATGTGTCTTCATTTCATTTCGGTGTTCATTTTAATAAAGTTTCATTTGTTGCTTCGAAAGAGAATGTGTGCTGCTCATTTCTGTGACGACACATGCATGTCACCAGTTGTGATTGTGCGGCATCAAGCAGAATATTTTGTACATGTTTAGGTGTGGCTGATGTGGCATGTCTTTGGTCGGGGGTGCCAGGGAGGGCTGGTCCTGGGGGTGGTGGCGGTGGGTGTTGTGGCCCTCTTGGGTGTCCGGGCCGCATGATGGGTGGCTCCAAGGCATCTGTTGCCCTTCCGATGTGGCCCTGGGCTGTGCTCCCTTTTGGTTTGCAGGCTGCCGTCCGACTTTACACCAGGTCAGAGCAGGTGTAGATTTCCTGGTGCTAACGCGCCTTATCGCCTGTTTTGTGTTTTTATCGCCGATGTGGCTGGTCGTTGTGTATGTTGAGGTGTGATGTTGTCGCGCCTTTTGGCACGGGAACGCTCACTCTGCATCTCATTAGCGATAGTTGCGCGGGTCCTCTGTGGCGATGTTTTTTGCGGCTGCTATCGCGGGTGAACTGGTGCTGTGGGCTGTTTACACCAGCTTGTGAATGGGGAGGTATATTTATCACAACTTTGGCTGCGATAAAGTGCTGTTAATTCGGCGATAGCTCCTTGTGAATATGCCCCCTGGTGTAATGGGAGTAGTTCTGAATGTGCCTCTATGGTAGGAAATTATCTGCAAAATGTTTGTGAATAGCCACAGACTTAAGAGTATGCACGTGTTCCACCGCCTGTAATGCCCTTTTTCCCACCACCTCTGGTAAATGTAATACTCTGAAGGTTGATCATACTAGTGGATTATCCATAGTATTGAAATTAATTTGCACACTTTAGTGTCTGTAAATAAACACTTGAGAATTTATGCCAATGTTTTTTTCCTTTCACACTAAATTTAAGTTTACGTGTGAAAATTGAGGCCTACAGTGGAAAGTGTAACAAAGAAGCAAGAGCCAGATGTACTAAGCATGTTAACTGTTGCAAACCTTCCAATTCAGAGTTTGCGACTGTTAAAATGTTTTTTTCTTAGTTACTAATCCTATGTGAGGAGTCTACTCCTAAAATGGGATTCTGAATAGATAATGATTCGATATAGGGAAAGAGCATGACCAAAATCCAGTCACGAAAAGGAGATGTTAGTCCGTTCACAAAATGCAAGGGGTCTAATTGGGACTCCCTACCCCTTTGTCAATGTAAAAAAAAAAGTTTGTTGAAGAACACGGGGAGCACTGCCAACGATTAAACAAATAAAATGTAAACTTTGTTTTTAAAAACACAGTCCTGTTTACTTTAAGAAAAACGGGGTTCATTTAAAAAAAAAAAAATTTGCTTTATTAAAAATTGATCACAGACATGGTGGTCTGGTGACACCCGCAGGCCACTATCCCTTGAATGTGCTCCAATCCTAATGAGTCATACTTTACAATCTACCTCAATATTAATCATGAGATAGGTCAGATTCTGACCCATTATGGCTCCGAATTTTAAGATCTGACCTATAAGTACATAGGTCGGTTCTTAAAATTGTTTATTGGTCGTAATTTGAGTCCAGTATTTTTCCACAAGTAAATAGTACATGCGGCTCCAAGTTTCTTGTCACACATAGGTCAAGACAAATCCAGTTGTACAAAGGATTTATGGTTGCCAGTGGTAGCTGGTAGGGAACGGGGGTGGCGATGTGGAGGGTTGAAATATATTTAAAAAGAACACTTTTTCTGCCATCTCTCCTCATCGTCTCTGCTTCTCTTCTCTTCCTGACTCCAGTCCGGAAGAAGAAGGAAGCAAACCGTCTCTCCTAAGCCAATCACAACTCTGCAATGCAGAGCTGTGATTGGTCTGAGGACTGTGGATCGGCGCTCAGGTGGGGACAGGGAGCCTGTGCATGTTCCCCACCAGGCTGTGCAGTACAGCCTGGGGGGGAACGTGCTAAGTGCGCATGACTGTTTGGCCGGCCCAAGATGGCTGGCCAAGCAGTCATGCGCACTTAGTGTGCACAAACCACTCCTCCTCCCTGAGCCAACAGCCCCACCTGCCCTAACCCAGCCCTGCAGCAACAAAAAATAAAATGATAATAACTATGTTATTATCATTTTATTTTTTCCTTTTTCACTGCTCTAAGAGCAGTGGGGCGATGCTTCTCCTTCTTAGCAGAGGAGCCGCCCCTGATGGTTGCTCAAGTAACTGTATCTGTCCTTCACACCCACCTTCTCTCTGCTTATCTGACTGTCAGACTGAGATCTGTAGATACCTATCATTGTATATGCCCTCACCCACCAACTCTGACTAGGGTAAGCAGTTAATATTGTAGTATACAGATTACAATATGTATCCCTCCATTATAGCTTTGAAAGAGAAGAAGGGCTAAATGTATGAAACCACTGGTCACAAAAAGTGTTTATAAATTGCACACTGACCTTTTGCAAACAGTGATTAATTTTAAGATGTGACCCATGTACTAGTAGGTTGCATTGCAAAATGACCAGTAGCAGGGGCTCACAGAATGTCCTGCCTAATGAATATTAATTAGGCAGGTCATTATTTTTGACCTCAGGTGATTGACTACAAACTCAAGGGTGTAGCCTGTAAGGAACAGTAGACCACCATCCCTGTGTTTGCATTCCCAAATAAGGAACTCTTTTTTTAGGGAAACCTGTGTTTAGTAAAACAGCCTGCTGACTTAGAAAGAAAACCCTATTTTGGGAATTACAAATGCATTTCTGACTCGCAAAATTGGTGTGGAACATGTATTACATAACAAAAAAACACTTTGATGTACCATACACTTAAATTTTCAAATCACATACTATGCAACCACAAAATGACTTTATTCTTCTGGTCAGAGATGTGGTGTGGAGAAGAAAGTTTTTACAGCATTCAGACAATGCTCTCAGGCATCTTTCTCATGAAAAGCTGGCAAGAATGACTTACACCAAGCTTTAGAGTCACACAGCCTTCTACATGGAGAGCGGGCAAGTTCCACCATCCTCCAAAGAAGCAAAGTTTCTGAACTCACTGATGTTAATCATCTGGGCCGTGCAAAGGAACATAGAGATCATAAATAACAATACACAGCCACATACTCCAAGAAATCATTACATACATATAATCTTCACATCACAAAGTATAGGGCCATGACCATATACTCAGAGCACGCATTGCATATATATACCAATCCCATGTCGCCAGACTAGTAGAAACTTATTCAAACAGCATATCAACCCACAAACTACTACTTGGCTACCAGAATAAGAAGAACATGACCACATGTTCCCTGGGGACTTCACAAATATATCAATCCCTTGAAAACACAATATGGTGAATATGTCCACGTACCGCCAGCATATATTACACATCTACTAATTCCTCTATTCACCAGACAGTAGGAAACATTGTCTCAAACATGCACACTTAGCCAAACTGTATTTCACACATAGCTCTTTTATCTTCCAGATTCACTTCTGATCTATTTAGGTCTGACTTGTGACACAGCTTTACCTTCCTTGCTAGTGCTGGCACAAATTCATGCTTTTAAATTAAAAGCACATTTAAGTGAAAAAGTGCAAAAGTATATGAAACTTAAACGTCCACTTGAAATCAATTTTTCAGTAAGCAATCATACGTAGACAACATAAGCACAGATATGAAACAACAATGGTCTGACTTAAGTTAGCCTAACTGTCGATGCCATATTAACTGAAGAATAATGCATTAACATTGAAAGGCCTGTTTTCATGTTCAGCTGTAGTTTTCCACCAGATGTTTTTCTTCTCTTTTGCTGCAGATGCTGTAACTTTCCAGAAACCTACTGTTAGCTAGGGGATAGGCATATGTTTTGTATTAGACAATTGATAGTGAGGTTCTTGTCGGGAGGAGAGGAGTCAACAGGAAGGATGATTAATGGGAAGAACTTTCTGAACCACAAAGTGTGAACAAAGTAATATTTCAATGACCAATGTCTGTGGACTATTGTACAGTCATGAGTAGATGGGGAGTTAACATATTTCCAGGAGCCTACTGAAATCTCATTGAACATCATGAAAGAATAAAACATATACATGTTGCCATCTAGAATATAGTATGTTTATAATAATGCTTGTTCCTAGTGTAGACAGAAGAATCTTCTTTTTATTACGAGGGCTTACTCTAACTTGCATCTTTTGCTGGAGCTTCTCTCTTAATGGGAGACTGCTTAGCTTATTTTCAATGCCTGCTGGTTTATAGCTGAGAATACTTTCCTACTTGACATGCAAAAGCTTTAGGCATGTGCTTTGATTCGCTCATCAGAACTCTTTAATAGGTGTCTGAACTGACACCTTATTTCTATTTCATTCCAAATTTAATTTAGGTTATGGAAATTACTTTATGGAACACACTTGCTGCATTATTACAATATTAACTGTTAATTTGACTAACATTTTATTTTCCTTATATTGAAATATTGAATATTGGATTATATTAGTTTTTAATGCTAATTTAGGAAAGATTAATACTTATTGATTAAGTCTTGGAAAACTAAAACAATTGATAAATAAAACTCTTTAACTCACACCATTTCTCTTTATTGACTGTACTAAAATGCTGTAATGATTTCATTGTTTATATGGAATTGATGCAGATGTTGGCTCCTTTTAACTTCTCCTTGTTGATGAACAAAGGTCCATATGACCAGTGGTGGGGCTTATTTAATGATTACACCCAAAGACTGAGATATAAAAATCCCACTCCCTCAAGTGGTAGCGAAAGGACAGTTTAGGTAACAAGAGAACAGGAGCTGCAATAATTTGTCCCAGTTTAGAATTATTCATGTCCCTTAAGTACAAAGCCCAAACTTGAAGATTGAAGAAGTCTGCAGCTTTGAAAGAGGTTGTAGTGTCGAGTTGTGAGTGTCGATAAGGTTATGTGTCACAATTGTGTTATTGAAATTTTATCATTGTGTTAAAATTATGTGTTTTATGTTTTGAAAGATGCTAATAGATTAGTTATGTTTAAGTGCTTGATGTTGAGCATTTGAAGTTGTTATTAGAATCGGAGTAATCTAAGCTCCCTGGATAGTTAAGAAATAATAAGTTGAAGTATTATTTGTGGTGAAGATTCAGGAGGTCCCATCAACTGCACAGTTGAGATAGGGTCTGTAATCATTTGTTGTGATTGTTCTAATATTTATTGGTGATAGTGGAACCTATTGCACTAATGGGAAACTATATAATTCAGGGTGATTTTCCACTTGTCGAGATTTCATTCATGTGTGTATGCATGTGTAAGGAAGTTGGAGGGCGATAAAATCTTATTACCGATTGTTTCTTGTGAGAGTGAACTATTTTGAATTCTTAGCAGAGCAGACAGAAGTTATTTGTTTATTGTGCTTGCTTAAAGTTGCAAAACTTGTGTAGAAGAAAATTGTAAAGGAGGGCGTTCTGCTTCAAGGAGTGAAGAGTGCTAAGAAGACATAACACCAGGTAAGTGCTGATAAATCTTTATTTTGTCTTCCACCACCAACAGGGTCCAGTCAGCTGAAGGCAGCTGTGGAATGTTGGTTCACAAACAGTAAGAACGTTCCAAGGGCAGGAAAAGGGCAGGGGTGATGGAAAGGGCTAAACCAAGTGAGTTACAACACACCTCCCAAGGCAGGAGGGAACAAAAAAGAAAAGAAGAGTGAGAGAGAAGGACAGGGAAGGTAGAAGAAAAGAATAACAAGGAAAGAAGAACATTACAGAAAAGTACTAAAACGACAGTGAGCAAATATATAGACCAACACATGGTCAAGAGAAATTAACCAACCAGAAAGTCTTTGTGCCAAACTGGACAACCACTGTTCCTGGATGACCTGCGAGGAGAAATGGAGTGTTTTACCATAAGACCGGCTTCCTCCCGAACAATTTGGGGAGACTTGCATTTTACCACCTTGTCCATCTCCCAGGTTTGTCCATTTTCCAACTGGACTACATTTCTTCCTACTCTTGTTATCTTGAGAGGTTCAGAAAAACGGGAATAGCTCTTTCTTCTAGCTTTGGGAAGGTCGATGCGTACCCATTCACCTGGATTGAGCAAATGTGTTTTGACATTCTTAGTGTGGTCATATCTTGTTTTATATTTGTTTTGTTGTGTTTCAATTCTTCTGGCAATTTCTGATCTGTCTACAGCACATGGGCTGTCTTTACGTAACCATCCATAAGTGAGGTTGGTTTTAGGCTTCCTCCCCTTTAAAGAGATAAACCGAGACACCCCTGTGACACTATTAGGTGCGGTTCTGTACGCCCATATAATTTCTTGCAAGGCTGATTTTGCTGATACATTAGTGATTTCTGCTCTTTCAAGACATTCTTTAATAACTCTGTTCATGCATTCTACTAACCCATTAGCCCTGGGGCAATATAATGCGGTTTTCTGGTGAGAAATGCGTAAGTCTGAGAGGAAATCCTTCATGAGATCGGATGTAAATTGGACCCCATTGTCTGTTACTATGGTATCTGGTATGCCTTCTTCATAAAAAGTATATTTTAGAAATTGAATGAGAGACTTGGTGTCAATTTGGTTTACACATTTCGTAATCACCCACTGAGTGTGGTAGTCTATGAGAACCAAAATGAATCGTTCATTCAGATGTTTGAGGTTTAATGGGCCAATAATGTCTAGAGCAAGTTTTGACCATGGTCGAGTAGGGACTTGAACAGGGGACAAAGGGGGTTCCCTTACTGTAAGCGTGTTATCACTTTTGGCACACTCAATACAGTTTTTGACCAATTCTTCTACCATGGCATCCATCCCTGGCCACCAGTACTCCTCACGTACCTTGCCTTTTGTTAGGCTACGACCCAAGTGTCCCATGTGTGCTAAATTCACAATTTTGCTTCTGACTCCCATGGGAAGTATTACTTTTTTGAACAATGAGAGCTCCCTCACGACCTATATTTCTTTTACCTTGTAGATAAAATCTAGTATGGGTTAAACATTTGTATGAACAATGTCAAAACAGATCAACAATTCAACAATGTATTATATTTTTCATAGTTTATTGTTCAAAACAATTATATCAAAATCCATTTCTTTTCTCTTTTTTATAAAACAGAATACATATTCATTTTTATTTCTAATAAATTTTTCTTTTTATCCATAGTTGTACACCAGCCAACATATTGAGGCTAATACAATTAAAATGCAACACTATGCTCTGGACCCCTAAATGAAATAAATAATGCAAACAATTACCAATTCTCAAACTCACTCAGTCAAAAACCAAACACACTCATACATAACCCAAACACATCATACGAAATGTTCCGGCATTATTTGTTGAGATACGAAAGTTCCTGGAGCGGTGGTCCCACATCGCAAACCGCTGCTCCAGGGACTGGATGATCTTAATCATCGAAACAGCAAAAGAGGTTATGGCTGTTCTGAGCCAGGAAATAGCAGCATTGGAAGACAAACTAAAGGCGGCTACAGCACTTGAAGAAGCTAAGGCCAGACTAGAGAAAATGAGTGCTGACATGAAGGATTTTGAAGACTATCTGACAAATAAAAAGTCAGAAAAATTGAGAAAAGACATCAGGTGGTACACTCAAGAGAAAGCGTACCCATACCTCAATTCGTCCTACTACCAAGATTGGAATCAGGGCACAAATTATCAAAATTACACGAGAAACAACAGAAGGAAGATTATCAACTTCTCAGACACATATTCATCAGACTCTGAGGCAGACAACTCCCATGATATGGAAGGAGCCCAATACAACTACAGACCCAATAGAGGTAGACAAATGAACCAGCAGCACTTCTCAGGCCAATCTCCTTTTTTACCGAGGGGCCAATACAGAGGGAGGAACAGACACTGGGCACAAGACAGAGGGGAGCCACAGCAGATGGCCCCACAACATCAACAGCCATATCTAAAGACTCGCAATCAACAATATTGGAGAACCTAGAAAGGGCCACTGATTGCAGTTCCAATACAAAAGACACCTTACCCATTTTTAATCTCTCATCTGTGGATCTCGCAGTTGATGAGAATGCAGTGTTAGGAAGAGGTTTATTTTTTGTTCCCAGCATCTGTCTTAATTCTTTCAAACTTCATGAAGACATGTTTTCCTTTTTCAGAAAGGTTAGGTTAAAGAAATTTTTCATGAATAGATCTTTGGAAAATAATGATGACAATCTATCCAAATGTAAACCTCCTTCCTCTTTCACACCTACCTTGGACATGGTAGGCCCGGAGGTAAGTATATTCGAAAAAACAGTCCTGAAAGAGATATCACGTGTCATTAAACACCCCCCTAATAGACGATATAATCTATCGCAGAAAGATAACTTGGCCCTCACTAACATCAAAAATAACAAACAACTTATCATTAAACCATGTGATAAGGGTGGGGGATCATTGTTATGGATAAAACCCACTACAACGACAAAATCCTTGATATGTTAGCAGTTCAAGAACACTATAAAAGATCACATCCCAGGGAGCTGGGAAAATTGAACACCCACATTCAAGGCATTACCGAAAGAGCCTTAGAACAGGAGTCCATTTGCCAAGAAGGATATGCATTTTTGAACAAATCTTGCCCTGTTGTCCCAGCATTATATGGGGTCCCAAAGACCCATAAAAGTACTGTGGATCCCCCCTTACGCCCCATTATTTCAACCATAGGATCAAGCACAGAGCCCCTCTCCAAGTATGTTGATACTTTCCTATGTCCATTAACCAAAAACTATGCTTCTTATATTCGTGAGACGGCAGACATCATAATAAAATCGAGGGCATGCCATTCAACTCTGATTATGACATCCCAGTAACGCTTGACATTGAGGCATTGTACACCAACATCCCTCAGTGTCAAGCGTTACAAGCGGTGGCAGCAGTTTTATGGAGATCCCCTGGAAATAGGCCGGATGCCTTTATTCTAGAGTGCCTTGAGATAGTCCTTATGAACAATTTCTTCACCTTTAATGGACTGATATACCAGCAAATTAAAGGCACCAGTATGGGAGCTTCCTGTGTGCCGAGCATAGCGAATACCTATTTGGGCGAATGGGAACTGAAGAATGTCTTCAATGAAGCGGCTCCTTTTTACGAGAATGTCCACACCTGGAAACGCTTCATTGATGACATCTTCTTCATTTGGAGAGGAGATGTCAGCACTCTGCAGGAATACATTTCTTGGCTTAATGCCAGCGACATTAACTTGAAGTTCACTGCTAAATTTTGCACTGTTCAGGTCGAATTTTTGGATATAGTGATTTTCGGACTCAATGACACATTGCAAGTCAATTTTTTCAGAAAACCAACAGCTAAGAACACCATCCTCCAACATCAAAGCTTTCACCCTACTTGTCAGAAAGACTCTATTCCGTTTGGGGAATTTTTGCGTATACGTCGCAATTGCACCAATATGAATGATTTCCATAAACATGGTGATGCATTGAAAAAACGTCTCCTGGCCCGTGGGTACCCACATCGTTTGGTAATAAATGCCTTTAAAAGGGCAAAGTATTACAATTGGGACGCACTATTACAAGGTACCTCCCGTGCATCCCTAGAGCAAGTGGTTTGTGTCATCAACCACTCTCAACTTAACTATAAAATTAAAAATATCTTAACTAAAAACTGGAAGATATTAAACGCTAATGAGGATGAACAACTAAAAACCCCCTTAGTGGCCTATAGGAGAAACAGAAATCTGCGTGATATCCTAGTACATACGCGACACGAATCACAGATGACACATAACCAGACCACCCTCACTGGATTACCCCCAGTGTTGGGCAATCATAAATGTGGCTCATGCAAAGCTTGTGACATGGCCATGGTGACGGGCTCCCTGACATATGAAGGGAAAAATGTCAAATTTAGAGACCTAACCAACTGTAGGAGCCAAAATATTATATTTATGCTATTGTGTCCGTGTGGAATGGCATACATAGGAGAGACGGGTGGAGTATTTAGAACTAGATATAGCGAGCACAAATCTGCTATACGTACGCAAAAACTGTCAGCACCTGTCGTTCAACATTGTCTAGAAATGAACCACTCGGAAAAGGACCTGAGATGGTGCATCCTAGAGAAGGTGAAACTACAGGCAGGAGTGCCTGTAGAAGTGACCTGCAAAAGGAGGGAAACATTTTGGATCTTTACCCTCAATAGCGTGAAAGAAGGACTCAACGAAGAAATTGTTTGGAATGTCACTGACCGCATATAATCCATCTAATTGTGGGACAATGTTGGTCACTATCTCACAATTATTTTGTAACGCAGGTGCCTCTTCTTCCTTGCACCTCTTTGGTTAAAACATTTTATACGTCCGTGATTATGATGAGTTTTTTGGATTTTCCATGTTCATGCTTATATGTACTTGCATTATGAGACCACTGGTTCTATTGTTCAATCATCCCCATATCGGGATTGCTACGTTTATCGAAACCTATATGATTAACAGAGTGCTTGTGGTTGAGTTCACCCCTTATTTTTATTAGGGATTTAATGTTATTACAATCTGTATATGTATGAGCCTTTACCAATAATGTGGTGTTTAGGCATATTTCGATTTTTTTACATATTCTCTCATTTTATCTTAAATCTTAAAAGATCGGTTCCATACTTCATTTAGTATATACTACCCTATTTACCTATTCCAATATGGCGCCCATTCCTCTTCCTTAGAGCAATATCCAAACAGTTTTATTCTTCTCCCACGTGACTATTTCCCACGTGACGATACGCCGATCATGTTGGTTCGTGCCCCAACGCACACTGAACTACTTAATGGCGTCCCGCGATACCGGCCGGCACTGCGTTTTGACAATCGAGTTATAGCCCCGGAGCCTGCTATACACTGCGATATGGTAAGTCACCTGCCCCTGTATGCCTGCCGTCTTAGCTAATGTTAGAGGGTTCTTACGGGTCGGCATTGTGGGTTTTTAGAAAAAGCTTGAAGTCTCTTACGGGTTGGCATTTGGGACAATACAATTTGGTTGCATTTAAGATTCTTAGCAGCGATTTCTAGCTAACGCCGCTTATTGTCTATATAGTCAAGCCGTACTAGCAAGCTTTGACATTCTTCGGCTATTAATCATTAGTAGTAATACTTTGTTTTATGCTTATTGCTGGATACATTGCAATTGGAGAGCCCGGTATATAGATATTCCATTTAGGAGGCATATTTATGCTGAGCGTCTTATACTTAAACTCTTTCACTATAGGGACATCCCCTATGCCATTCAAGAAGTCCGTAATTATCCATACCACGGGACATCCTGGAGTTTATGAGATTGACATATTTCCTTGGAATATACCAAACCGAGCCGACACCACACATGCCTTGCACAGGTGTGTATGCCCCCCCATATGAGTAGGTGGGCTCTAATCAGGATTTAAATGGGCCAAGCACATTACTATAGGAATTTCTAAGTACGCAGGGACTAATGTATATTAATTTGATTGTAGGAAACTTATGGTGACAGCTAAATTCATATGTCTGGAGCACTAACAATGGCCGCATAGAATAACTGCAAACGAGAGTACATTAGGTAAGGTCTAAGGATCATTCACCATACTCCTGACCTTTTTACATCTCTAAGCCTTCAAATTACTAAAATACCTCTCAATTTGCTTATCTCTGTTACTATCATAGCCTGCTCAGGTGCTACAGGATTCCATCACACTGTATCCATTGGATAACTAGCTGTATATCAACATTTCCTGTAAGTACCCTAATTACTAGCATGAACCACATATTGGGGGCTGATATACAAGCAGGAGATCACTTTTTAGACATAGCATGGCTCTGCCTATACAACTAGTACACTATAGTCCTACAGCATAACGATTGTTTTCTGCACATCTTGATTCTCTATTGTTGGTGACCCTATTAGGGTGATGTGGTAGATCTTTTTCTAAGTCTCTGATCACTCTTTCATTTCCACCTGATACTTCCCAATGTGAGTATGGGAAGCCTCAGGCATTTCACGTACAGGGTTTCCTCATGTTGGAGCCCTGTTTGGTGCTTGTTTTTTAATTTTGGTTTTCATTTTATTTGGGTTTTTTGGCAAAATTGGTAACCTAATTTATTTTGCCTTATAACCCTAGTCCAATCAATACTTGAAGAATTTGCAGTGTATGGGTTAATATAAATATTATTTATTGTTTGTACTCTCTAGGTACCCCTTGGTTGTTGTGTGACCATACTATTTGGGAAGGTCCTGAAGAAGGTGGTTTACCATCTGTTATACCCCACCGAAACGCGCGTCGACCTTACTGTCAGACCCTGTTGAACAAATCCATCTAACAGGGTCGTGGAGACTCAGCAGTTCTATGTCTCCCCTTGACCCAAATGTGTATGATGGTTTGGGTTATGTATGAGTGTGTTAGGTTTTTGACTGAGTGAGTTTGAGAATTGGTAATTGTTTGCATTATTTATTTCATTTAGGGGTCCAGAGCATAGTGTTGCATCTTTATTGTATTAGCCTCAATATGTTGGCTGGTGTACAACTATGGATAAAAAGAAAAATTTATTAGAAATAAAAATGAATATGTATTCTGTTTTATAAAAAAATAAAAAATAAACGGATTTTGATATTATTGTTTTGAACAATAAACTATGAAAAATATAATACATTGTTGAATTGTTGATCTGACATTGTTCATACAAATGTTTAACCCATACTAGATTTTGTCTACAAGGTAAAAGAAATATAGGTCGTGAGGGAGCTCTCATTGTTCATTATATTTTTTGATGTTTCCCCTTTTCTCCCTGACCTTAATCTCTCCTAGAGGGGGTCCCCTTTCAGCATTAGGTATTACTTTTTCTCCACGATAAATAGCATCATCAATTATACACAATTCAAGTCTCACTTCCCAATATTTCTTGAGAGCTTCAGGTAAGGCACTCTTGTTGTCAGGCCATCCACCCCTAATGTATTCTTTTAAAGGAGCTACTGTTTCGTCACGCACATTGCAGTCCTCCCAAATCCTCTTGTCCAAAACTGCCACTTCCAAAATCACGTCCCCATCTTCCTCCTCTTGTGTGTCCGTACTTGCATTAAGAGGAGCACGAGACAGGAAATCAGCTACCACGTTGTGTTTACCAGGCACATATTCTACTTTGAAATTGTAGCCTTCTAACCCCAAAATCCATTTTGCTATCCTAGGTGTGGTCCTGATAGAACCTTTGGTCGTGAACACATAGGTGAGGGGTTTGTGGTCGGTCTTGACAGTGAAAGGTATACACCCCAAAAGTTTTTTTAAAAGTCTGATGGCCCAGAAACACGCAAGAGCCTTCTTTTCTGCTACGGAGTAGTGTTGTTCAGCTTCTTTTAATGTCCTTGAAGCAAAAGCAACAACTTGCTCTATGTCCCCTACCCTCTGGGTGAGGCTGGCTCCCAACACTTTATTGCTGGCATCCGTGGACAAATAGGTAGTTTTCGTAGGATCGAATCTGCCTAAGAAAGGCGCATTGGTGATACATGACTTGATTTCCATGAATGCAGTTTGGCAGTCTTCGTCCCACACAAAGGGTTTTTTTCTCTGAGTAAATTGCGTAAAGGTTCTACTCGGCTGGCATAGCTTTGTATAAATTTTGAGTAGTATTCTACTAGGCCTAAAAAGGACTTCAGTTCTTCTACATTGGTAGGAGCAAGAGCATTAAGAATGGCATCGACTAAATTCCTTTTGGGCTTGATGCCATCTCGGGAAATGGTATGGCCTAGATATTCCACAGAGTTTACTCCAATTTGACATTTTTCTTTCTTTAGTGTTAGACCAGCTTTACTCAACTTGTGCAGGACTTGTCTCAACATGTCATCATGCTCTTTTTTGTCTTTCCCATGTATGAGAATGTCATCTTGGAAGCACAAAGTGGCAGGAACATCTTTGAGAACATGCTGCATGATTCTTTGGAATGCGGCTGCAGCTGAGTGTGCACAGACATAATATCGAGGGTTTTTTTTCGAACTACAGAAATATCGAGTTGGAAATATTGAAGGGACAGAATATCGACATCAAGAATATCGGTGACAAGAATATCGACCTAAAGGTAAGAAATATCGTTTTTGTTAATATCGAAGTCAGTAATATCGTTTGCAAAAATGTCATTGTTAACAATATTGATGTTTATATTAGTGTTATGTATTTTAGTATGTATTTTATATGTATGTGTTTTATATTTTTGTTAAGTATTGTATTTTTTTTAAATATATGTATTACATTTTTAGAAGTTAGTAATTTTTTTAAAGTAAATTTTGCGTTTTAGTACTGTAGGGGGTTGTGGGTTTATAGGGGAATAGGGTGGGAAATAATTTAATTATAGTAAATAAAATAATAATTTTTAGAAAATATTAATTATTTTTAATACAATTTTGCGTTTTAGTTCTGTAGCAGGTTGTGGGTTTATAGGGGAACAGGGTGGGAAGTAATTTAATCATAATAAAGTAATTATTAATTTTTATTTTTGGTATTGATAATTAATTTATTGTTAAATAATTAATAATTGGTAATTAATTTATATTAATTGATTAATTGATAATTATATTAATTGTGTTAATTTTTTTTAGGAGTGGGTTGTGGATTTATAGGGGAATAGGGTGGGAGGTAAATTAATTATATTAAAGTAATTAATAATTTTTATTTATTGGTGTTGATAGTTAATTTATTGTTAATTAGTTATTAATTGGAAATTTATTTTTATTAATTGATTATTTGATTATTATATTAATTGTGTTAATTTATTTTAGGAGCGGGTTGTGGGTCAATAGGGGAATAGGGTGGGAATTAATTTAATTATAATAACGTAATTATTAATTTTTATTTATTGGTATTCATCATTAATTTTTTGTTAATTAATTATTAATTGGTAATGAATTTTTATTAATTGATTAATTGATTATTATATTAATTGTGTTAATTTATTTTAGGAGCGGGTTGTGGGTTAATAGGGGAATAGGGTGGGAAGTAATTTAATTATAATAAAGTAATTATTAATTTTTATTTATTGGTATTGATAATTAATTTATTGTTGATTAATTTTTATTTGGTAATTAATTTTTATTAATTGATTATTATATTAATTGTGTTAATTTATTTTTAGGAGTGGGTTGTGGGTTAATAGGGGAATAGGGTGGGAAGTAATTTAAGTATAATAAAGTAATTATTAATTTTTATTTATTGGTATTGATAATTATTATATTGTTAATTATTTATTAATTGTTTATTTAATTTAAAAAATATTAAATTGATAAACATGTTAATTTTAACCCTCTGCTATCCAACACTTTCCCTACAGTTACAGTCTCTGGAGTGGGAATAATAATTTTTACCCCTACGCTATCCAACACTTTCCCTACTGTTGCAATCTGTGGAGTGGGAATAGCTATTTTTACCCCTACGCTATCCAACACTTTCCCTACTGTTGCACTCTCTGGAGTTGGAATAGTAATTTTTACCCCTACGCTATCCAACACTTTCCCTACTGTTGCACTCTCTGGAGTGGGAATAGTAATTTTAACCCCTTCGCTATCAACACTTTCCCTATTGTTGCAGTATCTGGAGTGGGAATAGTAATTTTTAGCCCTACGCTATCCAACACTTTCCCTACTGTTGCACTTATTGGAGTGGGAATAGTAATTTTTACCCCTACGCTATCCAACACTTTCCCTACTGTTGCACTTATTGGAGTGGGAATAGTAATCTTTACCCCTACGCTATCTAAAACTTTCCCTACTGTTGCACTCTCTGGAGTGGGAATAGTAATTTTTACCCCTACGCTATCCAACACTTTCCTTACTGTTGCACTTATTGGAGTGGGAATAGTAATTTTTACCCCTATGCTATCTAACACTTTCCCTACTGTTGCACTCTCTGGAGTGGGAATAGTAATTTTAACCCCTACGATATCCAACACTTTCCCTACTTTTGCACTCACTGGAGTGGGAATAGTAATGTTTACCTCTTCGCTATCCAACACTTTCCCTACTGTTGCACTCAGTTGAGTGGGAATAGTAATTTTTACCCCTACGCTATCCAACATTTTCACTACTGTTGCACTCTCTGGAGTGGGAATAGTAGTTTTTACCCCTACGCCATCCAACACTTTTCCTACTGTTGCACTCACTGGAGTGGGAATAGTAATTTTAACCCCTACGCTATCCAACACTTTCCCTACTGTTGCACTCACTGGAGTGGGAATAGTAATTTTTACCCCTACGCTATCCAACACTTTTCCTACTGTTACACTCTCTGGAGTGGGAATAGTAATTTTATCCCCTCCGCTATCCAATATTTTCTCTACTGTTTTAGTTAATGTAGTGTATAATTTATTTAAAAAAGATTGAAAATATTGTAATTTTTTAGGGGCTCATTACGATGGCGGGCGGAAGCACAACCGCCGTGCTGGCGGATGCAAAAACCACCAGTTACCGCCGGCACGCAGCAGTCCACACGCCCGCCCAATTACGATGCGAAAAGTAGGCCAAACACCGCCGGCAAGCCAGCAACACCGTCCGCCATCAAAGTGCGCCCGTACACGTAGCGGCGCAGCCCAACTGACACACACCGTCCGGCGAAACACGTCCCGCCCGGCGTATAAATTACGATGCCGCAAACAAACGGCTCCCACGGCCAAGAGATACCGTACGACAAACCGAAGCGGTAACACGGACGCCGAGCACGGACAACGAAGAAGCGGCTCCCCGAGCATGAATCCAGCACTGCAGGCCCTCCCCATGCTCCTGCTGATGCACCACCAAGGACGCAACCTACCGCGGAGACGCAGGTAGGCACACACACAACAAGTGCACGCAAACAGCGCACACAGTGCAAGGGCGGAAAAAGCGGACAACCCCCCACCAGCGCGTGTACACTACACATCCACCATTGCATCCACATATGACACACAGGCCAAATCGTAACATCGCGTAACACATGTGTACACACCACCTGGGACTAGGAACCAACAACCCCGTCACGGCCCCAAAGCGGCGATGACGCCGCCACACATGCGCACAACGCAGAGGCCAACCGCAGCGCCATGCATGCGTCGCACACAGACACAGGGACACAACCAAGCAGCACACACATCAGCCCCACCCCGAACGCACATGACACGTGACAGGCCTGCCACAGACATGTCCCCAACGCCCAATTCACGGACAACACCCAACGCCACACAACCGACGCACACATGTCAGTGAAGTTACGCAACAGCAGGACACACCCCAGTGTAACAAACATGGCGTAGCACACAGCGGCGGCAACACCAACTAGGAGAAGCAGGGCCCCTTCGGGAAGAGGAACGCCAGTACCACACCGAAACACCCATACCACCCTGCACATATGAACAAGACATATAAAACGGAACACCAAAGAGCCCGGGGACCGACAACAGGTGGCCCAAGAATAACATTCACACACAAGGCCCAACGCAGAGCGGAAAGGCAGCCTGCCGCCCACAGAAGGGAGAGCAGACAGCACTGAATGACCTTCCATTCCAACTCCGAAACCACAGCCCTACGACAGAAGCCGGTGAATACAGCCATTGTCCAAGAATAGACCAACACAGGCATGCCGAGAGACCGACCACAGGGCAGATAGCGCATATCACAGAAGCACACAACGGACGGGGAAGAAAGAAGAAAACACTCCCCCATGTCGGCCACATGCAAGTTAATTGGAAGGAGTCACACATCACTGACCTTGAACTGTCTGAGAAGCATGTGGGAAGAGGGCCCGTGTCCTCCAAACAAGCAAACAGAACAAAAGTCCTGTCTCCCTACGACTACACAGAGCTCACAGCAACCTCGGAGCGTGCACATTGCAGACTGCACACACAGCCGGAGCACGCCACCACAACGCACCGCTGGGAAATGGCAACCGCAACACACCTACCCAACTACGCCGAACAGCTCAAGCTGTACAAAACCAACCTGTTCCATACATTGGGATGCGATCTCCTGTCCCTGCTGAACGTAAGTTACCGACTGACTTACCGCATCACATTGTTCAGCTGCTTCATGCCCGTCTTCTACTGTCGGAGGTGTCCATACCAGCATCCCGTCGAGATATGTCTCTCCAACCCGGCATGTCTGAAGGCGGACCTGCTACCACTACTCCTCCCTCTGGACGCACACAACAGGGCCTGCTCTGCCTATGGGGGCATGGCGTATGTGGCCAACATCGCACCCGCACTGAAATGGGACCACTGTGCCTCCACACGACGGATCATCGAGAACAGCTACATCGAATGTCACCCAGCATGCCCCATCATGGTCCTCCAAGGGACAACTTACGAACAACACCTTGACAGCCACCATCCGCTACATTGGCTGGCAAACATGTACACCACCAATGACATGGAAGCCCTGCTGGACGGCATCGCATACCTGACAACCTGTCAATTCGTCGGACCACAACGCAGGTTCCCCGAGTGACCTATGATGTCCAACCCCGCACCCATGCTTAGCTTCCGCACGGACTGGCCAGTCACCACCACAACAGCCATACCAAACGACCGGCAACTGTAACCACACCATCAACGACATCGCCATGACATCGGATATGACCGGGACATGCACACTGTTCCCCATCACATCCAGGAACACCGCATGCATCGTGGGAGGCAGTGGCATGGGCTCTGTGTATCGCACCCACATGGACGGAACTGCACGAACAACCAGGACACGACATGGATCCAGCGCCCATGGACACACACACCGCTCAGTGGACATGAATAGGTCGCCTGGAGTCTGTGGGTGCTGCACCCCTCCCACCCCGCCCCGGGAATCCCATACCAGGACCTTTGCATGGACGACAAGTGCATACAACAACAACACGACCCCAGTGACTGTGACATGTCCAGTAACCACCACAGTGCAACAACAAGTGGCACGCCGCTGCATGCACGCAAGCACATGCCCTGATGTCATCTCACATGCACGCGTGCATGAGGAACAACCGCAGCAAACCTGTCACATGGAACTGAGATGGACTGTGCCCATGATGCCAAGCAGTCTGGTAGGCTACATGTATACCGTCTGTGTCAAAGTCCGCAGCTCCGCAGCTATACGTAAATGTACATTAGCACAGCCTTGGCCAAGCAGATGTCACTCTGAAGCCCACATCCCACATGCAACAGCCAATCACATGTAACCCCACACCCTATCCCATTTGCAATCATGCTCAGTATATCCTCAACATGTATTCCGCTGCCAGTAGTGTCCACTATACTGCATCACAGAGGACAGAAGACTCAATATAATGTTTGAAACCAAAACTGTCTC
This sequence comes from Calotriton arnoldi, assembly GCA_963921515.1. Lineage (NCBI taxonomy): Eukaryota > Metazoa > Chordata > Amphibia > Caudata > Salamandridae > Calotriton > Calotriton arnoldi. The sequence goes on along the minus strand of CAWUFW010015887.1, from coordinate 55,504 downwards.
CGCTGACTCATTTCACAAGTACGAATGAGAGAGGATGAGAGTATGTGAAGTACACGGCAGTCGTGACATGACCATGTAGTCCACTGGTATTGGATGTCAACGCAAATGAGTAGCACTACTGTGGAAGACACACATGTGTCGTGTGAAGTCGTATGGACGCAGTGCTCAGGTGGGTGGGTGCGATGGGTAGATGCGCACATGCCAAGTTGGAGCACGCCGTGTTGGGAGGGGTCATGAACAGTACACCACCGCTTCCCTGGGCATTGTGAGAGGACACCTGTCGGGGGGAGTGAACACGTGTGTGCACAGCAGCCGGGCACACGTACAAAGCGGTACCAGGCGCACCTCAGCCCACCCTCTGTGGACAAGCTGGATCCTGTTGTGCGCCCGCCATGCCCCTTGACAAGGCACACACAGCCCCAGTCGACCAGGTGTAACCCCAACATAGTCAATCCGCACAGGCGATACAGGGCACGGGATGGCAGTGGAGCATGGTGTGTGAGAGGTCTCCTCGCGCTCCTCCTGGTCATATCACGCAGGCAATAGAACCTCAACGTCTAGCATGGCACAAGTCAAATGGAAGTGTAGGGGGACGCACCACAGCACGAGCAGCACTGACGTCACGGGAGGTGGCTCGCACCATCCCATCCATTGCCCATCATACCAACCACGCCACATGCCATTGCGACTAAGTGCAAGCGCGTGCGCCACCACCCCGAGCCCTCCCCAGAGAGGCCAAAGAGTGAATGTGTGGGCCATCAGTCACAGACGGACGCGGCATGGCCGCAAGGGCAGCCACAGCCACTGGGTGTCGCAGGTGGCGGATCCGGAAGGCGAAGACTGTGATGCATAGTCCATGCAGGCCAGGTCTCCATTTGGGGCACCACGCAGGTGGACGGCGTCCCGCAACACATCATACCCTGAGACAGCCCACTCGTGCAACTGGACCCACACATACACTCCTTGCCCTCTCTGGTGCGAGCTTGGGGCTGCCTGTGCAAGCGCTAGCCTCGCAGGTGAGCATGCATATTGGGGAGCGAGGGGAGGACATGAGGGCTGGGGCGAAGATGACTGTATCACTGTCAGTTAGTACAAGGGATGACCCAGATGTGGAAAGGAAGAGACGTGTCCCGTGTGTACTGCAACTAGTCGCCAATCCAACTACCCCCATGTCCGGAATGTAAGCCCGCACCTAGGCCCGCCCATCCGCCACATCGAACATACCACCAGCACGACAACCTTCCCATTCGAAACACTGACTGGGGGTGGCGACCAGTGTACAATCATGTGTAGCCTACCCACACGTACATGTGGGCCCTCCATGATCCATGTCACCTGCGGCAAAGTCATGACATGCGCAATGAGGGAAGTGAGGAGAGCTGTCCGCCCCACGCGCAGAAGGTGCATCAGCTCCACAGACCCAGCAGCGAGTCCAGCAGGGGTCACATGTGCAGGGGCAGCTGTGCCTGGTGTGAAGGCACATGCATATAGACAGCACATCGACCAATGTGTAGTCTGCCCACATCTACAGTCCATCATCATGCGGACATAGGAATTGAACACAGGGCAACACATCTTAGTTGGTGCACCCACCGTGACCAACAATGCGCAATCATCGACGTACCCGCCCTGTGCATGGCCCCCACCCAACGGAGGCACATCCAGTGCCACCATCCCACACACACAAGCCTTCCACGGAACATGCTGTGTCCAATGGTCAGTACAGAGTCAGCGCCCATCTGGTGGATCCTGAACAGGAGACACATGCACACACATGCCAGCTCCCACTATGTACGTCTGCCACCTGGCACGTGCAATGTAACCTCTCACCTGTGACGTGTGACTGCAAGCACACAGCCGTCTTGGCATGGGGCTGTCAATGTGGACACCTGTCAATGTTTCGGGAGGTGTGATCCGTACAGTGCTGTACATAGGGTGCAGTGCTGACACCTACTACTGTCTCATATCCCCTCGTGCCACAGGTCCCACTTGTTTTGGCCGCTCAGCCTGTGCCCACATCGTCGTCGTCGTGTGCCATACTCATCCAGCCGCGGAAGCAGTTCCATGCTCAGCAGACATTCATGTTGCCGTGGCGTTGCCGCTTGACGGATATGCAGTCAGTCCCCATCAGCACGCCCCGCAAGTCATTGGGGCCTAGATCCCCATGTGCATGCACATGGCAGTGGTTTGTATCACTAGCCATTGCCATTGTTGGGAGACCTGTGTAAGTGTATTGTGGCCGTGCCGTCCCAGCTTGACAGCTGGGCTGTGGCTCATGTGCTTGCTCAGTCATGTCAGTGATGTGTATGCGAAATTGCTATGTGTCGTGTTGCTTTGACATGTGTCCTCTGCCATTGTCCCTAGGCGGAGACCGAACATTGAATGCCCATACCAATTGCTGGCGGACATGGACGATACAGAGGTTATTAGGAAGTTTCGGCTGGACAGGCCAACCCTGCATCGACTGTGTGCCATGTTAGAACCCCATCTCCGTCCTCGCAGGGTGTATCCGACTGCTGTCACCCCCACGGCTAAGGTGATGGCCGCCATGCATTTCTTCGCCACTGGGTCATTCCAGCACACAGTGGGCATTGGAGGAGGGATGTCCCAGCCCATGTTCAGCAAGGTGCTGAGGGATGTACTGGCAGCCATGATGCTGTACCGAAACAGGTACATCCGCTTCCCCAGGGCTCGTGAATTGGCGGCAGTGAAGGGTGCATTCTATGCCCTTGGCAGAATCCCACACGTCGTTGGAGCCATTGACTGCACACATGTCGGCCTTGTTCCACCACAGGCCACTGAGCACCTGTACCGCAACAGGAAGCACACGCACTCCCTGAATGTGCAAGTGGTGTGCCTTGCGGACATGGTGATCACCCACGTGTGTGCAAAGTTCCCAGGCTCGGCCCATGACGCACACATAATGCGCAACAGCATCTTGCCACGACTGATGTCCAATATGCAACAGGATCGTGCCTGTATTGTCGGTGAGTATGTGGAGTGGTGTAGCGTGCCGGTTGTGCGATGCTGTCCCCTGTCCAGTTGGAATAGCAACGGTTCTCTGTGTCAATCTGGCCATTCGGAAGCAGATCCCCCTCATCGTGGATGACGGAGATCAACCAGGGTCCCAGCCCGCAGACCAGGACAGCTCGAGTGAGGAGGACAGCGGAGAGGAGGAAGCTGGTAATGTGCGGCAGCAGCTCATCGCCCGCTACTTCACTTGACGGTGAGTGTCCATGTACGACGGCTGATGTGGCTGTATCTGTGCAGGTGTGTGTGTGCTGTGTCAGGGTGGCCGTTTGTTCACTGCGTGCTGTGTGTCAACGCTCCATGGCCAGGGTAGTATGCCACTGTTGGTGGCTGTGGCATTGCGCCCTATTGCTCTGTGCGATGTGTGTACATTGCTTGTAGTTGTTGACATGTACTGTGTGATGGGTGTGTGACACACTCATTGAATGTGCTCCTGTTCTGTCTCCCACCCCTAGGTCCCTACAGGTCCTCCGGATTCAATTGCCATGCCACGCATCAGGTGCCTTTCCGCCCAAGGTGGCCGTTGTATTCCGTACAAATAAAACACAGGGCACAAACAGCAGTTAGTGAAAAAGGTGCATTTATTACAAACTGTGACATGTGATTGTGTGTAAGGTGATGACAAAAGTGGTGCGTGCTGTGACAATGAGCTGTCGGTCATGGCTGCGTGATGATCAGGGTGTACCCACTGGTTCTATGTCCATAGTCCAACACACACATGCCATCCAGATGGCTGTGTGGAGTGGGATCGTAGTCCAAGTCAATGCAGTGGCTGGTCAAGGAAGGCTGGCGGAAGGCTGGCTGGCTGCCTCACTTGCGTTTGGAGCGTGCGAAGTCCTCCTGGGAGATCTGTTTCCACTTCGGACGGCCCCTTCCACGTTTGCGAGGGGGGGTGCCTGCTTGCGACATGCTGGTGGTTGAGGTGTGCTCACTGGCTGTGGACGCAGGGGAACTGGACACTGCTGCTCCACCCTGCGCCCCAGGCAGGTTGTGGCGGAGGGAGCTGCTGTCCCTGGCAGTGACCTCACCGCCACCACCAGCTGGCCCATGAGGTCCACGAGTTGGCCCATACGGGCGTCCATGGACCTCAGCACCCCCAGCACCTCATGCGTGTCTGAAGCAGACCGGACCCATTGTCCTTGGGCCTCTTCATAGGCCCCAAGGACTCTGGCCATTTGAGGCAGGGCATGGCTCCCAGGGGAGGCTGGCGTTTCCCTGACCCTGCTCCTCCTACCAGTCCTGCTGCCACCGGCCTGCCCACTAGCCACATTGCTCACCACGGTCCTCGCTGTGGCTCCCAGGGTGGATCCAGTCGGCCGGGCCACCACCTGCGCTGGGGCTGGTGCCAGCGAAGACGTGGTGGTGGTGGCGGCGGTGGTGGTCGGTGCGGCGATGGTGGCAGTTGCGGCAATGGTAGTGGCCGCAATGACCGTGGGTGTGGCCGCAACGACAGTGGCAGCAGGGGGCTGGGAATGTTCAGCAGCCCTGGATGATGGGTTGGTGGGTAGGAGGGTCCTGGGGAGCGGCTGGGCCCTGCCACACCAGATGGGCCTGCTTGGTGGTCCGTGTCCGAAGAGGAGGACAGATCCTCCAGATCCGTGTGTCCTCGTTGGGGGCTTGTAGGCTGGCTGTGCTGGCTGATGGCTCCATCCCCAGCATCCAGCAGTTCGTCAACTGTGGAGAGAATGAGATTTGTTATTGTGTTGCACCTGGCGAAGTATGTAGTTGTCGTCTGACATTAACAGTTCGTGCAATCTCGTACATGGGTTTCCCGGAGGCGTGTGTGTGGCTGTAGCATTTGTAGTTGTGTGTGCTTGGCAATGGGACTGTGTGCTGTGCACATGTGGCATGGGACGGATTGGCCATGCCGATGGGTGTGTTGCTGTGCCCCTACTTATTGTGACTCTGGTGTATGCGGGCTCCTGGCCCATCCTGGGTCTGGTTTGTACTTTGCTTTTGGTGTTCAGATGGGACGCTTAGGAACGCATATGGCAACATGGGGGCCATGCCCCAGATTCGCATTTGGGAGGGAATATGCTTTTGGGGTTCAAATGGAGCGCTTAGGAACGCATATGGCAACATGGGGGCCATGCCCCAGATTCGCATTTGGGAGGGGATATGCTTTTGGGGTTCAAATGGAACGCTTAGGAACGCATATGGCAACATGGGGGCCATGCCCCAGATTCGCATTTGGGAGGGAATATGCGTTTGGGGTTCAAATGGAACGCTTAGGAACGCATATGGCAACATGGGGGCCATGCCCCAGATTCGCATTTGGGAGGGGATATGCTTTTGGGGTTCAAATGGAACGCTTAGGAACGCATATGGCAACATGGGGGCCATGCCCCAGATTCGCATTTGGGAGGGGATATGCTTTTGGGGTATATGCTGTGAGCCATGGGTGCCGAACGTGACATGTGTTGTGGCAGCATGACAGTGCATGGTTTGAGGTGTGTGCATGCTTGACATGGCCTGCATATTTGCTGTCTGTTGTGATTACTGGACATGGCATTGGACGCATCGTTATGAGTGAGTGATGGTTGTGTGCCAGCCAACGTATTGCAGTTGTCCCATCTCCTTGGTGTGCGTGCTGCCCTGTGCCATGTGCATCACTGCAGTGCTCGGGGGGTGGCCCATGTTGTGTGTTGTTGCTCACAGTGTGTCGTGCGCTTCATTGACTTCTGGCACATGGTTGGTCATGGGCATGTATCTTAGCGTGACTGCTGTATGTGTGGCAGCTGTGCGGATGACATGCCTTTCATGAGACTGGGGCTGACGGATGGATGGTATGTTGTATGTGCATGGTGTGTCTGTGTGTTTGATGGGTTCAGTGGTGTTCGTGTGCATATATGTTGTTCCGCTCTGTTGCGTCTAGTGTTGTTTGTCTTACATAGGCGTAGTTGTGGGGTGTGTGGTTGACAGGCAGTAGGGGCTACATGGACAGGACTTCAATGGTGTTTCGGTTGTGTGTGATGAGTTGCACAGTGGCTGCCGTGTGGTACTATATTAAGTGTGGCTTGTGCATGCAGACGTGGCTCCTTGGGTGTTGCTATATATGTGATGGGTCATGTGGGGTGTGAGTCTGTTGTTCATGTCCGTGTGCACATTGTTCACTTGTTCGTGACGGTGGGCGGTGCTGCGTGTTCGTCTGCTACGTGACATGTCCCATGTGTTGGTCGTGTTATGGTCCTCATGCCTCCAGTAATCCAGCCCTGTCCAGTTTCCCACCTGCAAGTTGTTCGTGCGTGCACTGTACTGGATGCCACATGGCTCTAAGCGGGGGTGCTCCATGTTGCAGGTCTGTGGGGGTGGGGGGTGTTGTGGGTCGTGGGGTGGCTGTACACCCACTGACACCGATTGCTGTGGACCGTGATGTCTGCCTTTCGGCTGTCGGTGTGCACTGCGGTGGCTGACACGTGGCTGTGGGGTGTGGGGGATGCTCCTCCTTGCTGTGCTGTGGGACTGGGGCCTGGTGTGTGTTGTACTTGGGCTGTCCACCCTCCCACCCACTGCACTTTGTGTTCCTGCCACTTACCTGTTACTTGTCGGTTAGTGCAGCTGTGGCGGACACATGGGTGTGGTGGGTGCTCGTTGTGGCGCTTCTGGCATATTTGGGGACCTGTTGGTGGTTACGTGGCTGGCTGAGTGTACACATGTCCCCACGTATGTTACAGTTGTTCGGTTTGGGCTGTGTGTGGTGGTGTCTGTTGCATGTGTGTGTGATGTGTTGTGTATTGTGTGCTGGACATGGGGGTGTTTGTCCCTGGGAGCTGTGGCATGGTGGTTGCGCATGTGAGTACATAGCGGTGTGCTGGTATACATTAGTTTGTACTCACCAGCCTCCACTCCCCTGCTAATCCGGCGAGGATCTCCGGATGTATTACGACTCGCACCTTCTCCTCCCACGCTTTGAAGGTCTTAAAGAGCGCGGGATTCCCTCCGCCAGTGACGGCAGCCAGCTCTCTGTTTTGCCCTCCTTCTTCTTGACCAGGCTCTTTACGTCATTCCAACGTTTGTTTATTTCACCTCTGTTCCTGGGCAGGGTCCCGACTGCATTGACCTGGTCTACGATCCGGTTCCACATTCTGTTTCTGGTGGCTAGTGGTGTGTGCTGGACCATGTTCCCATAGATTTGTGGGTACACCTTGATGATCTCGTCGACCATGACCGTCAGCTCCATGGGCGTGAACTTGGGCATTCTTTGTGGTGCCATGGTGTTTGTGGTGCTGGTGCGGTGTGTGTTGTGTAATGTGCAGGGGGTTTGTGGTGCCGGTGTTTGGTGGTGGTGGTGGTGGTGGTGGTGTTTGGTGGTGGTGGTGGTGGTGGTTGTGATGTGTGCGTTTCTGTGGTGTGCTGCTGTCCTTGCTGTGTCACTGTGTCCTCTCCTCTCCTCTCTGGTTTGCAATGTAGCAAGGGGTTGTGGTCTGTGGGAGTGCTGCTTTTGTACTCACCTATGTGGGTGTGTCCTCATGGTCTGTTGTTTTCAGGTGTGTTGTGTCTGGGGTTCTGGCCTTTGTATTTTTTGTTTGTCCGGGGGGTGTTTTCGGGATGTGTACTGTGCTTGTGTATTTGTGCGTGCCTTGCTGTGTGGACTTGTTGGCCATGTTGTGTGCTATTGGTTTTGTGTGCGGATGGTTTCTGTGCAGGTACGTTGGCGCCATGGCTTCTGCTGTGTCGATTCTCATCGGCGTTGTTTGCGCTGGCGGGCGGTATATTTGTGGTTTTTCCGCGCTCATATCGGTGCGATCGTAATTTCACGTGCGGTGTGTCGGCCGTGAGGGCGGGCGGTTTTGTGTTGTCGTGCGTGTTTCCGTCCGTGACTCCGACTCGGACGTTGGCGGGCGGTATTTTGTGTGATTTTTCCGCCGATGGCGGTTTTCGGTTTGTGTAATCGTAATGGCGTGGTCGGTGTTCAGGCGGTGTGTGCGGGCGGATTTTTGCCGCTTCCATGCCTGGCGGATTTTTTACGCCGGGTATCGTAATGGGCCCCTAAGTTAGTGTGCCTTTTGTATTGTTGATTTAATAGTTTTCTGAGTTTACTGGTTAAAGTTGTTTATTCTTGTATTTTATTGGTTGGTTTTGTTTGAGGTTGAATTTTTTTTAGTTATGTCCTCCTATGGTAAATGCTAATTTAGGTTTTATTTTTTAAAGTATGATATATAGCTTGATACTTTTTAATAGAAATGTATATCTATATCTATATGTATCTATCTATCTATCTATCTACCAATCAATATATATAAATCTCTCTCTATATATATATATCTATATCCATCCATCTATCTAGCTAGATAGATAGATAGATAGATAGATAGATAGATAGATATTACATTTTAATATTTACCTTGTTGTTTAAATGGTAAATGGGTGAATAGTTATGATTTTGTTGAAGTAATCTATTTATATTTAATTTTTGAATTTTTATAAAATATTTAAGGTTTATTTCCAATAATTATTTTATGTATAAAGTGTTTAAAAAAACATTTATGAATATTTGGCATTAATATTGTAGTTGATATTGTGTGAATCAATATATTTGACATATATGTTTATTTAAAGGTAATGATATTTTTGTTTAGGATATTTCTCTTTTTGAGATAGGTTAAAATTAATAGTTTTAATAATGAAATTTGTGTTGTCGATATTTGTGGTTTTACTAGTTAAGTATAGGACGTCAATATTTTTGTTTTCGATATTTAATTTCCGATATTTTTGTTTTTTTATATTGTATGCAAGGATAATATGTCAGTAATCCTCTCATGGACACACACACAGTACCATTGTAGGCACACAATTAGTGGGAGATATTTTGGGGCAATCATAACACCAGTTGGAGTAGTTTTAAATGATGAGGAACTTAAAAGTTTATCTGCTGTAGTAGATAAACTGGTTACTAGTACATCTGGTGCATTGTTGGCAATTAACACAGAATTAGTGGCTAGTAGATCAATGGTTTTACAAGATCGATTAACTTAGATCCATTAGATATAGTGTTAGCAGACAAAGGCGGAGTCTGAAAAATGTTGAAGGCTCAAAATTGCTGCTCATACATACCTGACGAGAGTAGCAAGATAGAGTAAGTTGCAAAAACATTTCGGACTGGAAACCTGAATTAGAACCTCTAGAAACTGCTAGTGTGCTACGAACGTTAGGCAAGGGAGCTTCTGTTATTAGCAATTGGTTTGCCATGGTAGGAGGAGGACTTTTTAAAGTCATATCAAAACCTGTATTAATCATTGGCATTTGTTTAATATGCTTCTATGTTGTGTATAAAGGATTTAGATGTTATTTAACAAGAAAAGAGAATAAAGAAAGAGAGAGACAAAAAAGAGAGAAATAGAAATGGGAGAAAGAAAGACTAGGGCATTTAAGAAGTAGGAAGATACAAAAAAGCTCAAAAAATAAATCTGGTGACACATCAAGAAAGGAAGATGAATTTTAAAAGATTAATGTTTGGAAAATTGTAATGGTTCTTCAACCATCAGAGGGTGGAAATTGCTGCCACGATTTCATGCTTTTAAAATGAAAGAAGATTTAACTGAAAAAGTGCAAAAGTATATGAAAATTAAATGTCCACTGAATTCAAATGTTCAATGAGCAATCATATATAGTGTCATGAGCTCCAAGCCACATGTCATGATTGTTTGTTCACACACTTCTCATTTGTGCAATCATGCACAGTTGGCTGCATAAACATAGCAAGGTTTAACTCTGAAGACATTTATAAACAGGTATAATTATCAAGAACTCTTGTGTTTGTAAATCGTCAGTTGGAAAGCCTTTCTGCACATGACTCTGAAAAGCAAGTATTCACAAGAACTGCCATGTGTATTTAAATGAGGATGCACATGGCTTAGAAAAGCAATTAGTCACAAAGACTGCCATGTGTATTTAAATGAAGATTTAACCATTATACACACACTCCCTCCAGCTTGTATATTCTAATTAGGTACCTCCTGCACAAGTGATTGCATCCATCAAGCACCTGCCGGTGGTTAAACAAATGAGTCTCCAGCACATGTGCACTCAACCTATTTAAAGCTCAAGCATACAACTGAACATTGCTTATCTTCGTTTCCAGAAGAGATTCCACTTACCTGAAGTCTTCGGTCCTGCGATCCTGAGCCGTCTTGCTTCCTGCTCTGGTTTAGACTTCGGAGGTGTTTCCTGTGGCCTTCAGCTCTCGGCGACGTCTCCCTGACTTGGCGCATCTCTTTCCAGAGGCTTTCCTTCTTCTCCCACTCTCATTGGCCAGATACCTGCAGAAAAGAAAAAGAGGACAACGTTTACGGTAAAGGCAAACCATTGTATTTTGATGAGGCATTATTTAGTTGAACCAAGCTGTCGACAAACTATTACTGTGTGAGAACTGTTTTGGAACTTAGAAACGTTACTGGGACAAAGCGCTTGGAAATATTTGAAAAGAGACAAAGCGATTGGAAATATTTGAAAACTTTCATTTTGAGACAATTCTGTGACATTCAGTGAACCGTTCTGAGATCAAGAAAATAGACTAAGAGACGCTACAGAGATAAATCGTTTTGGAAATATTTTATAACTTCATTTAGTGGTTTAACGTCATTCTATTATTGAATGGTATAATGTTTTTCCCTTTATTATAATAATGTAACAGTTACAAGTGAAAGGACATAACTTCTAATTATTATTATTTATTCACTCACAGTTCTCTCGTTAATTGAACATTGTTCACAGATTTCTACCCAGCTAATAGCAGCAAAACTCATGTATACCTATGTTGATTCCTTGATGTTAAGGTAATTGTTAGACTCTCAGTTGCATGCATATATCTTGTACAACAGCACACAATAGGTGAGACTCATCGTGTTTAATGATGTTTCTTTTATTCAGCAAACCTGATCAAAAGGTACTATAACATATTTGGTGACACTTCAGAAGCCAGCAATTGAACAATCATGAACCCCACTAATAGCCAGTTCGAGTTCCCAGAAGATTCCAGTTCCTATCCTGAAGCAGCTGGCAGCCTTGTTTTATTTCTCTTGTTTTGTTTCTTCATCCATATCCCCCTTCCCCCTGGGAGATCGTAACAGTTTGATGCATAAAAAAAATCATCATTCTTTGCGTACTTTAAGAGGGATTTGGGAAGAGTCCTCGCCCAAGTGGAACCACCTGGTTTTCAGGTGAGTGGCTATCTTGACACATAGACAACATTAGCACATATAAGAAACAATAATGGACTGACTTAGGTTAGCCTAACTGTCAATGCCATAATAACTGAAGAATAATGCATTAACAATGAAAGGCCTGTTTACATGTTGAGCTATTGTTTTCCACAAAATGTTTTTCTCCTCTTTTGCTGCATATGTTGTAATATTCCAGAAGCTTGCTGTTAGCTAGTGAATAGGCATTTGTTTTGTATTGGACAACTGATAGTGAGGTTGTCTCTGGGAGGAGAGGAGTCAAGAGGTGATTCATGGGAAGAACTGTTTGAATCGCATAATGTGAATGAGATAACAATTGAAGGATGAATGTCTGTGGGCTATTGTATAGTTGTGAGAAGATGAGTTAACCTATTCGCAGGAGCCTACTGAAATCTCATTGTCACCATGAAAGAAGAGAAGATACATGTTTCCATCTAGAATGTATTATGTTTCTATTAGTGCATGTTCCTAGATTAGACAGGAGAGTCTTTTTCTTACGAGGGCTTTCTCTCATTCACATCTTTTGCAGGAGTTTCTCTCTTTATGGGAGATTGTTTAGCTTATTTTTAATGTCTGCTGGTTGATAGCTGAGAATACTTTCCAGATTGACATGCAAAGGCTTTATGCCTATGCTTTGATTCTCTCATCAGAACTCTTTATTGGGTAATAAGGTGAACTGACACCTTATTTCTATTTCATTCCAAATGTAATTTAAATTAGGGAATTTCCTTTTTGGGACATGCTTGCTGCATTTGTACAATATTAACTGCTATTTTGACTAATATTGATTTTTCCTTATATTGAAATATTGATTATTGGATTATATTATTTCTTAATGCTGATTTATGAAAGAATAATACTTATTATGTACATTTTGGAAAACTAAAACAATTGATAAATAAAACTCTTTAACTCATGACTTTGCTCCTTTTAACTTCTTGTTTTCTATGAACAAAAGTCCATACAACCAGAGGTGGGGGTTATTTAATGATTACATCGAAAGATTGAGAAATACTAAACCCAGCTCCCTCACTAGACCAATGTTTTAAAAAACAATTCATACTTTACTTACATACAGAGAGAGGCATTAGGTCAGTGATCTTCATCCATTGGTCTGTTAAGTTGTCATTCATATTTTGCTTCCACACACTACAGCATACAGCACGAGGCAGTGGGGCAGACCACTCTCTCAATGGCTCCCTTCTCTTTGAGTGACTGCACAAAGCCTATGCTCTTTTTTCGCATCTCCCTGAATGAGTTCCTTTTTCTTTCATGCGAAAGCAGATTCAAATTGTGTTTTATTATTTTATTCCTTTTTTATATTAACTTTAAATACCTTTATTTATTTTGCTTGGAATTCAGGTGCCCAGGTAGATGACAATGACATGTCTGTTTCTTTTTGAAGGTTGTTCTTATAAAGTTTTTAAGAGTCATTATAACATTGTAGCTGCCTGTGGTTTGAGGGATGGTTAGGTGTTGATTTATTACTGTCTCCTTCACAAATAATATTGAAAACTACATGGCACAGCTTAAAGTCTTGGCATTCAAAACAAATGAGTATTAAAATGGCTAAATTAAGGAATGTTTTCAAATTGACATTTGTTATTGCAAGCAAATTATGTCAAAACATAGGTTGTGACATGTTTATTTGATTTTTTTACTGTAGTGGCATAAGCTTATAATAAAAAACAAAAAAATAATCATCACACCACCTTGCCAATGCCAGGCCTGTTGGCTTTGCCAGTGCTTGCTCGATGTATGTACCCCATATTGGCATTATCTGTAAAGCAAACTTCAGTCACTTCCCTCCCCACAGGTCTTCTTATGGAGAAACGTACAGTTAGAGCACTTTATTACACCCCATATAAAACCAAAAATGAATAAATAGCCTCATATCCAAAAACTCAAACATACATCCAGAGTGGATCAAAGCAACAATAAAATATGCATTGGCAAAGCCAATCGGTCTCGTCTTTGGGGACGTTTGGCTTTGCCAATGCCCTTGGTGATACTGCATAGCACAAACAAGATGCTGTAAATCATGCCAAATTAAAAAAAAAGAAGAGGTGCAATTTTGTAGGTGTGCGCATGCTTGATGATGTCATTACAAATGCGAGCCTACAAAATGGCATGGGAGCCTTTTTTTATTTGCCTATCTGAGATGGATTGGTAAATAAAAAAAATTAAAAACATGTAAGGCAAAAAAATATTTTATAAAAGGTAGAGGGGCCAGCAACAATTTGCTGCCAGTCTCCTCTACAAAAAGAAATATATTAAAAAGAATCATACATTTAAGAAAGTCGGTGGACCTGGGGGCACAGCAGGAGCTGCATGAGAGAAGCACTAGGTAGTCAGCCGGGGTGGGGGAAAGCAGCATAAGGGGGACAGCAATGCAGGGAGCTGGGGAGAACCACATCAGCGAGAAAGCAACACATTGAGTGGAGAAAGCAGGGAGTTTGGCAGAGGGGAGAAGCACAAGAGAGAGATCTTGCAACACAAGGGAAACAGCAAAACAAAGTGCCAAGGTAGGTATTTGGTGGGAGAGAAGCAAAAGAGAGAGAGAGCCGGAAAGCAGATGCATTCTAATGGAGTGATTGAACAATAAGAAAAGAGTAGCTCTCCCAAAAGTGAGCAGTGGAAGGCTAGAAGCAAGAGAGTATGAGAGATGGTAAAGAGTCTATGCTCCAAGGTAGGAATGTACACAATATGGACAAGCTGGAAGTAAGCAAATGATAGTGACATTAAAGCCAACCAGTGGTAAGCGATGGCTTGGCAGTAAGCCCCTGTGAGTTCTTGGTAGGCCCACTGTAGGCCGTTTTGCAACCAGACAACTTGTGATGTCTGGTTGGCTTGACGTAAAAATACATTAAAACACATATTTTTCCTAGGCTATCTGCTTAATTAAAAAAAAAAAACATATTTTCCATCTAGACTAGCACCCAACATGGTGCCAGCCTCTCCAGATGTTACAGTCTGTTCAGAGTGCCATTGCCCCGCTGAGAGTCACCCATGGGATTCCACAGTGCCACTGGTCATACCATGTAATATGTATGGAGTACTGTATGCTTTTTTTTATCCTTCGGATTGCATTATGCTAGCATTAAAACAATAGTTATTTTCTTTATCACAGTCCCTTACAGTCAGTACTAAATCTTTTATACCATCAATACCTTCTGATGAGTTTGAAAGTTGACGTAATGTTTCCAAAACAGCCAAGGAGCAGCAAGCCCACACAATGGTGTCGAAAGGGAAACACAACTTTGAATAATTCTTGTGCTAGTCATCCCTTACAAGCTTCTCCCATTACTGCCTGTCTGTATATTCAAGTGTGATATATGTGAATGTGAGCATGAACGCAGTATATTTCTATGTGTGAATGCATCGCACAGAAGATAAACATATTGATTTGACAATGAGTGTGTAATCTGTATGCAGAATATTAGATCTCCAGAGAATCCCCCAGAAGATCTGAAGACACAGATTGATTCATCAATATGAATTGTATTATCTTAAAAGGTCTCCACTTTAGTCCCTACTCATCATTTGCAAACACCCCTAACATGCACTTCACTTCCTTCTGTATACCACTTTGCCTAGCACAGTGAGAAGCCTGGTGCTTTTTAATGTTTGAAATTCTTGAAATAATAAACGTGAGATTTTAAAGAAAGTTTTTAATGTTTCAGACCAATAGTCTTGATTAACTAAATGTGTATTGCCATACATTACATTAATTGTGAATTTTTTCTTGTGCAAGTGCTGGTCTTGCGAGAGCTGGAGTTCTGATCAGGCTTGGTGTTTCCCTTTGCCACTGCAAACCCTTTGTAAGGCTTTGTAGGACCACCACTGCTGCACCCACAGGAGGACCCCAAGCCCCTGGTACACCCAGCCGCCCGCCGGAATCCATGTTGAATCCAGGATGGGCTGGCAGTGCAGGGCAGTCCCACGGCGGTGGCATGCTTTGACTGAGGATTACAGCCAGCAGTCATGCCACTGCCATGGGACTGATGCCACATTGGGTGCACTGTGTGGCGTGCACCATGTTGTGCAGGAGCATGGAGTTTTGGGGGGTATATCTTGTGCCCCCTGCACCCACCCCCATGGGGATATTTGCATGAGGGCCCTTTTCAGGGCCCTTTTTCAAACATTTCCTCCACACATTTCATTGTGGGCTCACTGCCATGAAATGCTTGGTGGAAAGGCAAGTCGTAATTCGCTCGGCAGTACCAGTATCAGCACCAGTGTGAATTCTGCCTAAGAACCGCACCGCCGTGGGATCCTCCAACCTAGCGGTGGTAGCGGTCCTGTGGCAGTCCGACCGCCACACTAGTAATAGAGCAGGAGGACTCGCAGGGGTGGCGGTGGTCGGACTGCCACTGCAAGTACTGCGGTCCCAGGTCTGCCGTACTCATATTAAGCCCCTCAATATCCGATTAGGAAGGTATTCGAGACGGGATCTTGAAGGAATGGATGAAGATAGGACAAAGGAAGAAAACAACAACAACCTGCCTCGTTGAAAATGGACGATTCAGTTAGCATTAATTCACCAAAATGCCAGAGATAGGGAAGTGACATCATTCAAATGTTCTGGCACTGATGACTTCACGGAAACTGGCATCACATTTCTTTTTACCCAGATGAGGCAGTCGCCAGTAGGTAGTTATAGTTAGGACCTTGTTTCTATTCAAAAAGCGTTTTTTTTCCAATATCTTTGGTGCCGTTTAACGAATCTTCGCGAAATTTTCAAAACTAATGGTTCACTCAGGTCAGCTCCTGTCTTGAACGTTTTGGGGTGATTCGTCAAGCGGGGGCCGAGAAAAATGGGGGTCTCAAAACACTTTTTCCCCATGTTAATTTCCATAGTAAATTTTGGAACAGGCTACAGCCCGAACTGCTGAACGGAATTACACCAAATTTGGCAAAAAGGTAGCTCTTGGTTCAGAAAGCGCCTTTTTTTAAAATGGTGTAAATCCGTTCAGTAGTTCCTGAGAAATTAAAAAAATAAAAATGTATATATCTGAGCACCGAGGAGGAGTCGCGACTCCTCCCGAGCCCGAGCTGACTTCTGATTGGCTGCCAACACTCCAAAGCAGGATGTGTTGGCAGCCATCTTGTGACTCGGTAACCGAGTCACAAGAAAAAGGGGAAAAAAACGTGAAAAATGAAGAAAAGGGGGCAGGGTAGAAACACCCTGACCCCCTAGGCCTGCTCAGGGGGTCCCACAAGGACCCTCAAGGCCAAAAATAGCATTAAAAAAAAAGAAGAAAAAACGGCCGAATTCGCGCTGGGTTTGCGAATCCGGACGAAAAAATAAAAAAAACAATTTGTTTTAAGCCCCCAGGTGGGCCAGGTCCCGGGGGCAATTTAAAATTATGGTGATGGGGCCCGTGGGGGCCCCCGCATCCCCGGGGACCACCACCTCCCCGGGGCTTTTTTAAAAACAATGCGTGGGGGGGCTGCTGCCCCCCCACGCTGCCCCGGGGACCACCACCTCCCCGGGGCTTTGTTTTAATATGGGCAGGGGGCCTCACAGGCCCCCCCAAGCCCCGGGGACCGCCACCTCCATGGGGCTCTAATTTAATTTGAAAAGTGTGGGGAGGGGCTTCTGCCACTCCCCACACTGCCCCGGGGACCACCACCTCCCCGGGGCACAAATATGTTGATATGGGGGTTCGTTATGGACCCCCGGCCCCTGGGACCACCACCTTCCCGGGGCTATGTTAAATGTTGGGAGGGGGGCTGCGCGGCCCCCCTCCTGGAGCCCTCGATGGCCCTGGGGACCACCACCCCCCAATGTCCCGGGGTGCCCACCCCTGGGACATTGCCATTTGCTATGGCAGGGCGGGAGCTGTGCGGCACCCGCCCTGCCATAGCAAACTCTGCTTTGCTTTTTGGAAGCGGGAGCAGGAAACCTGCTCTCGCTTCCAAAAAGCAAAGCAGAATTGCTTTTGGGCAAGGGGAGCTGCATGTTAGCAGCTCCCCTTGCCCCAAAGCAATGCCGGCTCCCGCAGGAGGCGGGGAGCCGGCTGGGACTGTGGGGGCATTGAGGCTCCCCCCACGGTCCACAACATGAGGCCAGGCCCCGGGGAATGGTGTTCCCGGGGCCAGAAGTGGCCAAGGGAAGGGGGGCCACGCGGCCCCCTTTCCTAATTAAAAAAAATAAAAGAATAATCATTTTTAAAAAATTATCGAGGCAGAGCCCCGGGGGATGGGGTCTTGGGGCCATCATTGGCCTCTGGAGGGCAGCCACGCGGCCCCCCTCCAAAAAACCCCCCAAAAAACAACAAGGCTGGCCAGGCCCAGGGGTTTTGGTCCCCGGGGCCATAATTGGCCTCAGGAGGGGGGCCATGCGGCCCCCCTCCAAAAATTAAAAAAAATTAGTAAAGGCTGGCCAGGCCCTGGGGGATAGAGTCCCCGGGGCCAGAAGTGGCCCAGGGAAGGGGGGGTCACACGGCCCCCCTCCCATAAAATAAAAATGAAACTGGCAACTCGCCTGAGGCCCCGCCCCCTACCTTCATGAC
Source organism: Calotriton arnoldi (assembly GCA_963921515.1). NCBI lineage: Eukaryota > Metazoa > Chordata > Amphibia > Caudata > Salamandridae > Calotriton > Calotriton arnoldi. The sequence goes on along the minus strand of CAWUFW010015887.1, from coordinate 37,776 downwards.
TGGCGCGTTCTAAGTTGGGGGATTAAGTCTCCTTCATTCCTGAGGGTCCCTGGGGGCCAACTAGCCAGGTACCTCCAGTAAGCCCCACACAGTGGGATTGCTGAGAGGTGGTCCGAGGCCATGCCCCTTTTTACAACACTCTGCAAAAGCTTCTTTCTGCAGCTGGCTTGCCTCTTTCAGCACCTCTGTTGCTTTTTTCTGAAGATCTTGCTTCTTTCTGCACCTCACTTGCCTCTTTCTGCACTTCTCTTCCTTCTTTCTGCACCCCTCCTGCCTCTTTCTGTACCTCTCTTGCCTCTTTGTGCACCTCTCCTACTTTTTTCTGCAGCCCTCTTGCCTCTTTCAGCACCTCTGTTGGTTCTTTCTGCACTGCTCTTGCTTTTTTCTGCACCTCACTTGCCTCTTTCTGCACTTCTATTGCTTCTTTCTACACCTCTATTGCTTCTTTCAGCAATTCTCTTCCCTCTTTCTGCACTTCTCTTCCTTCTTTCTGCACCCCTCCTGGCTTTTTCTGTTCCTCTCTTGCCTCTTTGTGCACCTCTCTTGCCTTTTTCTGTACTTCACTTGCTTCTTTCTGCACCACTCTTGCCTCTTTCTGCACCTCTGTTGCTTCTTTCTGCACTTCTCTTGCCTCTTTCTGCACCTCTGAGTTAGAGGTAGTTTTAATACCCCTGCCCTATTATGTACTAGGGCCTTACAGGGGAGGTCATGCCAATCACAGGGGTACCCCAACCCATAGTGTACCCTAGTTTATGTAGGTGTTTTCACTGTTTTCTAAGTGTCTTTCAGCATAGCACTGGCTCCGGGCCTGGTTAGTCAAAGTCAGTTACCACCAGTACCAGTCAGCAAAAGGTTGAGGGCACAGGATGACTTAGCAACAAGGCCTCTTTCAGCACCTCTGTTGGTTCTTTCTGCCTATCTCTTGCTTCTTTCTGCACTTTTCTTCACTTTCTGGACTTCTGTTGCCTCTTTCTGCATTTCTCTTGCTTCTTTCTGTGCCTTTCTACCTCTTTCTGCACATGTCCTACCTCTGTAGGCATAGTTAGAAATTAGCATTTAAAAAACCTTTGAAATTCACTGAAAAAACCATAGGTTTCAGGGACGTTATAGTTAGAAATTATCATTTAAAAAACCTTTGAAATTCACTGAAAAAACCACAGGTTTCAGGGACGTTATTGTTAGTTGGACATTTCACTCGTACAAAACCAGAGAAATTCGGCCGTTATATTTAGTTGAGCTAACTATAACTTGCGCCCCCGCAAGGCACTGCTGATGACATCACATATTACATCACTCATGACATGGTCAGTGACATCACTGATGACATCACTGATGACGTCTCAAATGACATCACTGATGACATCACTGATGACATCATCCACGTGATCCTCTGATGCACCTCCTCACAGCCCAATATAACCTTTGATACAACCACTCTAAAATACAGACTGCCATTCTCGAAACCATAGACACAACAATACCAGTTACTACATACTCACTCACTGATTCCTAGGTCTACACACACATCCACTCACTCACCCATACAGTCACTCATACATGCAGTCACTCATCAATACAGCCACTATCATATGCACTCATACACCTATACAGACACTCACACACCGCCACTCACCCATAGAGTTACTTACACAGCTAGTTAGTCATGCAAAGAATCAATCACACTCCCATTTACTCACCTATACAGTTATACACACACAACCTCACTTATTCACACAGATACTAACACATACTTACTCTCTTATACAGTCACTGACACAAGCACACACTCATCCACACAGCCACTCTCACAATCACTCACTCTCACATATAGTCATTTATATACTCCAACACTCACATATACTGCCTTTCACATATGTAGTTACTCACACATGTACCACTGAGACATCCATTCACTTACCAACACAGCCATACACACACTCATCTACCCATACAGACCCTCACAGACGCACTCTTGAACCCATACACCCAGTGAATCACCCACTCACATATCCATGCAGTGAGTCACACACACCCCACCCACCCACACAGACACTCAGGCACCCATACAGATACTCAGACAAGCAATTAATAACCCATATAGACACTCCTGTAGCTCCTCACCAACCCATGCAACCGCTTACACACCAACATTCAGTAAGACACGTTTAATCACTCAATTATACAGTCAGTCACACACCTATTAAATCATCCATTCAGACAGTCATACACCCCCTCATTCTTCAATACACCTTGGCCTATATATATATAAAACATATTTAAACTTTACAGAAACACACAGTCACTGGATGATGTCATGAGTGATGTCATTTGAGATGTCATCAGAGATGTCATCAGTGATGTCACTAACCATGTCATGAGTGATGTAATATGTGATGTTATCAGCAGTGCATTGCGGGGGGCACGAGTTATAGTTAGCTTAACTAACTATAACGGCCGAATTTCTCTGGTTTTGTACGAGTGAATTGTCCAACTAACTATAACGTCCCTGAAACCTGTGGTTTTTCCAGTGAATATATATATATATATATATATATATATATATATATATATATATGCATATGTGTACAAAATAGATTTGTATCTTTGTATCTGCTACAGAATCCTTTTGGATTCGTTTATTAATGTATATATTTATATATATTTAATACAAACGTGCACAATGCTCATGATTGCACGTTGTAGGTAACCTGCCAGTTTTTTCTTTTCTGTGGGCCCTTTTGTGCCCAGTAAACAGGGCTCATATGAGCCCCATTTTCATTCTGTTCCTGCAACTGCCTTTGTGATCTCTCAGGTCAGGGGTCGAAAAGGCAGTATCTGGTGTTGCAAGGATCAAGCCAGTGATAGCTGCTGCAACACCTAGTGATCCCTAAATGACGTCCATGAATTCTTCACCAATGAGCAGCATGGGAAAAAGACTAGTCAGTCCCAATGCAATGGAGGTGGAACTGGAACCAGGTTTTCTATTAGGACCCCTGATCCATTCTCAGAAACGAGGAAGAAGGTCAAATTGGCAGTGAAAACACACATGGCCAACAGAGGAAGCTGCTAAGAGCTCCATCGATGTGCAGCAGGGAAAGCCAGCAATCCCTCTCCACTGAGCCGGTGAGCCCATCTCAACACTCGCAGGGTAAGGCAAACAAGACATCAGTGGAGACTCCAAGGGACCAAAGGCAAAGCTCACCTTTAGAGGCCGAGGAAAATGAGAAGCTCCACCTCAGTGCAGGAATCACCCATTCAGCATCCCTGTGAGGTTTGTTAAAGTGATTTTTAATAAATATATAGAGTTTGTTTAGTTAACATGATGGGTTTGTAAATATTGCAACTGAGCGGTATGTAACCCGACAAAGCCTTTAAGTGAGCATAATTAAGCCGCAAAACGAATTTACTGGGCCTGCTGGTCTGGTTGACTGACAGCTAAAGAAACATGGAAAAAGTTGAATTTGTGTTTTTCTCTACAGTACCTCTCTTTTCATGAAATGGTAAAAACTGTGATTTGTTCTGCAATGTTGGTTAGTCCCGTAGTTTGCCAGAGATGTTTCTGTAGTTCATGTAGTGTTACAAATATTCAAGGCTGTTCCTGCTTGCAGCCAGAACCATTTGTTTATTTACTAGGTCCGATCTCGTTATGTCAGTTCCTTTTAATTTTGGGGACGGGTTTCTAGACAGACCTGTTTTATGTAATATAATTTCTGCAATGATGATTGGTTTCTGTCATGTAACTTTATTAGTGCAGCCCATCTTCCCATATTACAATAGGTGGAGGGCAAGATTCTCTATTACTGCAAACATATAAAAATTGCTGTTTTTGGGAAGTTGGCCAGACTTGCCAGTCTTCTTGTTGACTCTATAGTTAGAATATTTTTGGGAGGTTGACTTATGCTATCCTTTTGCCGATTATGAATTATTGAATTGACTAGCCAATTTCCTTTTTTGACTTCTGTAATTATTTTAAATTTAAATAAACCTTCATGGTTTTGATTTTGAACCTTGTATGGTGTAAGTTTGAATTGACTAGGAGTATCTCTATTCTATGGTCATCATCCTTTGGGACTCTTACTAGGCACCTAATATCGCATATTAGAGTCTACGAATAATAATTTGGTGTCAACAGCTTTGATAAACAAAATAGCACTAACAGGTATGCCAGGGCAGAAGGGAATTCTCAGGGAGGCCGTGACTGTACATCTTTGGAAATGCTGAGTTGCCACCAGTTTCGAACTGTGACTAGTGTAGCACTTCAAATGCCATAGGTGCTCGTACACTGTCCCTCTGCTGTTCTCTTGAACTTGGAGCCATGGGAGCAAAGACTCTGGCACACCAGATCAGGCAAATCTCAGCTGTGTTCACAAAATATAGCAACCTCCATCGTTTTTGACTAGGTGGAAGAACTATCAGATAATAAAACCCCAAATATCAGCTCAATATATTGTTATAAGGAAGACTATTACAAGCCCTACAGAAAAAACGTTCTCAAATTTTCTTAAGAGTGAATGAACGTGGCCATTATAATGTATACAGTTCACAACATTTAGGGCCTAAGTACGATGCCAGTTGACCAGCACGATGGTGGAAGCAGGACCGCCCACTTAGAAGTCTGTGGTCCCGCTACCCACATTACGATGCGACCGCCTTCACGGCAGTCGCAATGTGTATATTTTGCATTGCTGCATGTGCTGCAGGCTGAAGCACACGCCACAATACAAGTGGACACATCTAAAACATCCCTGAACTATGTGGCACGCACCATGCGGTGCCTGCCACATGGTGCAGGGATGTTTAGAGGGAACCATAGGTGTCCCCGAGGCCCCATAGCAGAGGGCCATAGGGGAAGGGGGTCCTAAGAGGGGCCCCAAAGTCACTTTCCGCCTGTCTTTTCATGGCGAGTGAAGCGCCATGAAAGGCCAGGTGGAAAGGGACATCCTAATCCCTACGGCGGTGCCTGAGCAGGCACTGCCCTCTTTGCAGGGAATAGGAGTACGACCGCCGCCCTGACTATATCCTTGATCCTGTCGAATGCGGCCGTCTTTCCACCCGAAAGCCGAACTCCGACCGCCTGCATCCTAATGCGGTGGTCAGACCAATGGGGTGGATGGCGGTGAGACCACCACCGACGGTCCTTAGTTACGATTTGAAAATAACCCTAGCCAACAACATTTCTTATCGCTTCAAAATGCAACCTGCACATTTCAAAATCCATAATTCCATATTATATAGTTCACACAATAGTTACCAATTGAACATTTTACGTCTCTAAAATATGATGTCGTACGTTTTTGGGCACCAAAATCCTTGCATACACTTCCTGAGAACATAACTTGATACATATAGAAATTATACTATTAATTTTCCACCGATGTAAGCACTTATTCTGTATAACTCTGTACATGAGGGCTAACATTTTGTATGTTTTCGAACATTTAATGCAAGTAGAGTTCTTCAGTGGTGAACCAAAAAGAGCCCTGTGTGGCTTTCCTATGTATTTGAGGAGCCAAGATAAACCCACAGGATTTGAACGAAAGCCATAGTATGCAACAAGACAAGTATATAAGTAAGCACAGACTTCTCTCACTCAGCTGGTGCTGTGGTGGAAATGCAAATATGCGGTGTTGGTGTAGTTTTCAATTCGTGTGCCCTAACATAGAAAATGAATAATGGTCTTTCTCTTGATGACTGGAATAAACTAATATTCAGTTTTGGTAGTTGAAGAATATCAACTTTAATAATAAAGTAAATGTAATTACTGGCATTTTATGTTGACTGGCGGCAGATTGCTGCAAAGACCACTTTTTTATATTGCTAAAGTGAAAGGTGCTCATGCTTTTTATATTAATAGTAGGATGACTTCACGAAAACAGAGATAGGCTAGACAACATCATTCAACTTTACTGCTAAGAATTAACTCCTTGCTAACTCGTGTTAATCAAGAGACACCAAGTTGTTAAAAAATCAGTTAGAAAAGAGAGAAAAAATAGCCTTGCAGTATTTACATTAACCTGAGGTTTGTGTGCGTTTTAATTTTGTGATGATTGTTAGGTAAAATAACGTATTCTTACAGATTACAAATATCCAGAAAGCAGCAATTGAGGAAACAAGATTCGAACAAAGCCAATGAAATTCAACAGTTATAGTCATCACATGTAACTATAACTCATGCCCTAAAGTAACTATAACTTGTGTCCCCACCATGCATAGTGTTCTGATCCATTATATAATTTCAGATGTTGTAGTGATATTGTCAGTGGTGTCATAAAAGATGTTATGAGTGATATAATATGTGAGGTAATTAGCAGTGCGTGGTGAAGGCACAAGTTATAGTTGCTTTAGAGCTTTGTGGTAACTTTAACTGTTGAATTGCAGTGGTTTTGTATGTTTTAACTGACATTTTCCCCTCACTATAACGTCTCTTTCATTTTACTTTTTTATGTGATTTTCTATGTTTTTTTAACGTAAAGTAAGATGTTTATTGCCATGCGTGGTGTGGGAGTGGGTCCCCAACTCCCAGCCATGCACCACCTTTGGCCGTGTGTCACTGGAGTTTGGGCACAGGTCATGGTCTGTGGCTAGGTCTTGCACAAAACTCCACGCGGGCACCCCAACCACCAGTCACACATGGCTCAACCCCTAGACTTTTTGTTATCATTTTTCAGGCCACAATGTGCAACCTTAGAGGCAACCACAAAGGGGCCCTGCACTCCAGACGAAGAGCATAGAGCTCAAGCTTGGAGTGCTTTTAAAAAATATGGTAAGCTCTCCTGAGGTCATGGATTCAATGACCCAGGAGATTTAATGTGGTGTTTTGTTTAATGCTGCTGAGAGCTGTTACGCTCCCTGCAGCCCTTCAGAACATAAATAAAGAAGTTTGGTGGTGTCCCTGCCCCTTCTAGTGGCACTACCAGGATTAAACAGTATTATTACAAAGCCCTCGCAGGGCATAATGGGGCATTCCTTGCACAGAACAGTGAATAATAAATGAGTGGCTTCTGCCATTCATTTATTATTCTTTCCTTTGTTTAGTTTCTTTTTTTGTGTGTCTCCATGCCTGAGCCCCAAGTCATAAAATCTTTGTTGTTGTGGTGGCCACCAATCAGAGTTTATCTTTAGATTTGTCAGATCCAAGGATTCTCTGTGGCGTGAAATATACAAATATTTTGAACCTTAATTTCTTCAAAACTACTCAACAGATTTACACCAAATCATAAAAAGCACACTTTTTGGACCAAGATCAAGCTCTCTGCCAAATTTTGTGGATTTCTATTCAGCTGTTTTGGCCTTAGCTGTGTCTAATATTCCTATGGAAAACTGAATGGGAAAAACAAATTTCCAGACCCCTTTTTTTATGTCCCCCGCTTGACAGATCACCCTGAAATTTTTCAGGAAGGAGCTGAGGTGAATAAGACTTGTTTAGGAAAGTTTTGTGAAGGTTTGTCAAACAGCTTTTAAGTTATGAGCAAACTAAAAACTCTCTTCCTATGGTAAGTAGGTCCTAACTATAGCTACACACTGGTGAACATATATATACAAAAACGTGTGCCCTCGCAATGGACTTCTAATTACCCCCATGTTACATCAGTCATAACACATTCTATGACGTCATTGATAATATCACTGCAACATTTGCAGTAAAATTATTGATAAGAAAACTGTGCATGGTGGGGGTGCGAGTTACAGTTACTTTAGGGCACGAGTTATAGTTTCGTGAGTTGAGTATAAGCATAACTATAACTGCTGAATTTCTTTGTTTTTTTTGTGTGTGCAAAATCTGAACCTGACTATAACATCCCTTCAACATTTGGTGTATATATATATATATACATATATATATATATATATATATATATTCACTGAAAAAACCATAGGTTTCAGGGGCGTTATAGTTAGTTGGACATTTCACTCGTACAAAACCATAGAAATTCCCCCGTTATAGTTAGTTCAGCTAACTATAACTCCCGCTCCCGCAATGCACTGCTGATGACGTCACATATTACATCACTCATGACATGGTCAGTGACATCACTCATGTCATCACTGATGACATCTCAAATGACATCACTGATGACATCACTGATGACATCATCCTTGTGATAGAGTGGCAGACCTCCTCTCACCCTAATATAACCTTTGATACACACACTCAAAAATACAAACTAACATTTTCAAAACAATGGACATACCAATACCAGTTACAACACACCTATTCAGTAATTCCAAGATCTACACACACATCCACTCATTCACCAACAGTCCCTATACAGTCACTCATACATGTACTCACTCATCATATGTACTCATACACCTATACATCCTGTTACACACCGCCACTCATCCATAGAGTTACTCACACACATAGTCACAGATGCAAACAAAGTATCAAACATCCATTTACTTGCATATACAGTTATACACACACTACCACACAGAAACTACAGAAACTTCTACAGAAACTTACACATACTTACTCTCTTAAACAATCACTTATAGAAACACCTACTTATTTGTACAGGAACTCTTCCAATCGCTCACTCTCACATATACTCACTTATATACACCAATACTCACATATACTAGTTTAAAACATATGTAGTTACTCATAAAGACACTATTGAGACAGTCATTCACTCACTAACACACCCATACACATACTCATCCACCTATACAGTCCTGCACACATGCTGTCTTCAACACATACAAACAGTGAGTCACTCATTCATGCATCTATGCACTAAGTAATACCCCCACCGAACCATACAGACACTCAGACACTCATACTGATACTCAAAAACCAACTAATAACCCATATAGACACTCATGTAGCTACTCACCAACCCATGCAGCCACTTATACACAAAGTGAGAGACTGATACAGATATTTTCATATTTAAACATTACTCACTAACCCATGTATTCACTAAGATACACTTAGTCAGTTATACAATCAATTTTACAAAACAAAATCATCCATTTAGACACTTATATACCCATTTATTCTTCCATCGACCTTGAGATATACATATATAAAACATATTTAATTTTCAGAAAAACACACATTCACTGGATGATGTCATCAGTGATGTCATTTGGGATGTTATCAGTGATGTCATGAGTGATGTCACTGACCATGTCATGAGTGATGTAATATGTGACGTCATCAGCAGTGCATTGCGGGCGCACAAGTTATAGTTAGCTGAACTAACTATAACGGGGAATTTCTATGGTTTTGTACGAGTGAAATGTCCAACTACTATAACGCCCCTGAAACCTATGGTTTTTCAGTGAATTTCTAAGGTTTTTAAATGCTAATTTCTAACTATAACGTGCCTGAAACCTATGGTTTTTTCAGTGAATTTCTAAGGTTTTTTAAATGCTAATTTCTAACTATAACGTGCCTGAAACCTATAGTTTTTTCAGTGAATATATATATATTTATTATACTATGTATACATGTGAAAATGTCTCGGTCCCCTGTTTGCCTCGGTGGCACGGAAAAAATGGGTGAAACTGACGTCAGCACGCCGACGAGGTCCTCTTATGGCTCCGATGACGTCATACGGTGTCGCGAGCAGAGCCGTGCTATTATGACGTCCTCGTTGACGTGGGAGAGCTAGGAAAGAATTTCCGTGGAATGCTGGTGCAGGGGATATTCACCTAAGTGTTCAGGCTAGTCCTTTGGGAGCAACTGTTTATGTTGCCACTCAAGAAACCGAAACCAGTGATCCGAGGGCAGAGGCCCTGCAGATGGCACGCGAGGTGGGGTGCCCAGTCGTGTGCACCGGCGGGGCAGCGAAGTGACAAGCACCACAACCCACAAAAAAGGTAACGAGGGCACTGAATAACACAGGATCTTCTCTTTGTATCTGGCAGGAACAACGAAGTTAAAATGCCCTAGTACCAAAATGTAGAATTAGTGCTACAACGGTCTTCAAGAGGACCTGCGATGCCGCTTCTGCCTCCCGTACCCTGGAGGCGGCACATGGGTCACGCGGTACGGTCATACTGCAGTGGGACGGACACTCGTTGACCTCTCATGGCACTGCTCCACACTTCAGGGAGGACGCTTTCCATTAGCTATGTTTTCTGATGACATGTCGCGCCGGCCCCGTCCAACAACAGAACTCCTTTAGATCCAAACAGACTCTTCCACTCTCTCACCGGAAGTGAAACCAGGCCACGCGGACACTTTCACAATACAACAGCCGGGAATGCACTTTTCGGTAAAAAAAACACATTCCTTCCTCCTAATTAATCAAATAAACGTCTCACTGAAGAACAGGGGCCAGCTTCGATCGGTAAACAGTCGTTACAACGACTTTTTTACTTTGCCATACCATTACAACGCATGCATTACCACGCATGCGTTGTACATCACAAAGTCATTACGCATTTTTTTAGAACGCATGGTCATTTACCACGCATGCCTTTACAACGAATTTTGTTGTAAAGGTATGTATGGTAAATGACCATGCATTCTAAAAACATGTAGACGATCCATGTCGTTGTAAGGAAACAGAGGCTGTTCCGTTTCCTCACAACGACGTGCACCGCCCTCAGAGACGACGTGAAGCAGGAACCACGAGGAGAGAGGAACCACGAGGAGTGAGAGGTAAGGGGATTGGGCATGGGGTTGGGGTTTCTTTTCTAGGGTTTAGGGTATTGCAGTGGTGTTTGGGTGGTGTAGGGGTCCTGCTGGGGGTAGTGTTTTAGGGTTTAGGGTAGTGCAGTGGTGTTTGGGTAGTGTAGGGGGTCGTGCTGGGGGTAGTGTTTTAGGGTTTAGGGTAGTGCAGTAGTGTAGGGGGTCATGCTGGGGGTAGTGTTTTAGGGTTTAGGGTAGTGCAGTGGTGTATGGTTAGTGTAGGGGGTCGTGCTGGGGTAGTGTTATAGGGTTTAGGGTAGTGCAGTGGTGTTTGAGTAGTGTAGGGGGTCATGCTGGTGGTAGTGTTTTAGGGTTTAGGGTAGTGCAGTGGTGTTTGTGTAGTGTAGGGGGTCATGCTGGGGGTAGTGTTTTATGGTTTAGGGTAGTGCAGTGGTGTTTGGGTAGTGTAGGGGTCGTGCTGGGGGTAGATTTAGGGTTTAGGGTAGTGCAGTGGTGTTTGGGTAGTGTAGGGAGTCGTGCTGGGGTAGTGTTTTAGGGTTTAGGGTAGTGTAGTGGTGTTTGTGTAGTGTAGGGGGTTGTGCTGGGGTAGTGTTTTAGGGTTTATGTTAGTGCAGTGGTGTTTGGGTAGTGTAGGGGGTAGTGCTGGGGTAGTGTTTTAGGGTTTAGGGCAGTGCAGTGGTGTTTGTGTAGTGAAGGGGGCCATGCTGTGGGTAGAGTTTTAGGGTTTAGGGTAGTGCAGTCGTGTTTGTGTAGTGTAGGGGGTCGTGTTTTAGGGTATAGGGTAGTGAAGTGGTGTTTGGGTAGTGTAGGGGGTCATGCTGGGGTTAGTGTTTTAGGGTTTAGGGTAGTGCAGTGGTGTTTGGGTAATGTAGGGTGTCATGCTGGGGGTAGTGTTTTAGGGTTTAGGGTAGTGCAGTGGTGTTTGGGTAGTGGAGGGGTAGTGTTTTAGGGTTTAGGGTAGTGCGCCCAACCAGCCACAATATCCGTGGACAAAGGGGATCCTGACTCTTTGGAACGCTCCGTCAATTCAATAATTTGGGTCAAGGGCCCTACCACGTCCAAGACCTATCAATTCCTTTCTTGGGATCCCTCATATACTTGGAATAAAAGGTACATAGTTTCTCATCAATTTCAGGCGTGTGTGCCACCTTCCCCTTCAGTGAGGGCCTGGGGCATTCTCCCCTCATCCTATTCCTGACCTCCCTTTCAAGGGGTTGATGGATTTTCCCCACCACATACTCTGCCACTTTGGCATCAGGTGTCCACTCCGCCGACCTAGGATGGTAAATTTGGGTAGGCTCGAACATGTCCGAGTGGACCCCGTCCCCAACCGGGGACTGAGAGGAGTGGGACTCTGGACGCCAGGGACGCCCCGATTTCTTATCCTCATCGGAGGAGAAATCGTCCTCCGATACACCCTCTCCCTCTAAGGGAAACCCGCCGTCGGGGTCTACAATAGTGGTGACAGTGTCGTAATTTTCTCCGGGCTCCTCCTCCTCCTCCCGGCAGGGTGCATGTTTTAGCATTCGCGCACTCTTGAGGAAGGTCTCCGTAAGTTTATCAAATCCTTCCAAGTGCCCCGCGTTATGCTTAACGGCCCTTTTATTCCCCATCTGGGAGTTACTGGGACCCGCCACCACCAGATCTGGGTCACTGAACACCCCAGGGATGCTTTTCGCCAGCTTATCAACCTGATCCCTAAGAGGAGCCAGCGCCCTGGTCACCTATGTGGCCGTGTGGGGAAATCACCGCGTAGCGGTGTCAAAATTAGGCGAGGGTTGGTCGGGAATCAAGCGGACACTAAAGGAGTGACCGGATTTCCAAACGCGCGTAAAGACCAGCGGGAGCGCTCGACGGAGCTGCCTCGCTCGGACCAGACGCGCCTGACAGGATCTCACCGCACGCAGAGCACACAGCGGGAGAAACTGCGAGGGGAGAACGCACTCGGGCAAGAGCCTGCTGCGCAGGGAATATGAAACAATACCAAGGCAATAATGCTAATAACGTGCACAAGAAACCGCTATACAAACAGCAACAACGTCAGATTAAGCCAAGAATGTAAGGAATGCACTTAACTGACGAGCAGTGAAGAAAGAGGAAGCGGAAGGGACGTCACGATATTATATACGATGGACTGTGATATGATTGGACTATAGTTGCCTTGGAGACTACCCCCTAATGGTTCATGGGTTGTGTAGTCTTTTGTTTAATGATTGTTGTGTTACGTTTTCTTTGAACTGCTATGCAAATAAAGTGAGGAAAGATATGCATAATCCTCGCCTCCGTCCTGCCATAGAATTCATTAAACTTTATTTGATCTGATTTAGAAACATAGATCATAAAACTGCACATAAAAACAGTAAATCCTCTTTGCTAATACAATACAGTGAGAATTCATTAAAACCATTAGGTAAAAACGGGTGTTACAAAGCCCGGTTCAGAGCAACTTCAGGTTAACAGAATTGTAAAGTTCAATGTTTCGCAAGATCAATCTCATGTACTTCGTGCAAAATACGCAATAAGGGGTCCAAGTAAGATGTAACGCTCCAATACCTGACCAGTTTGCACTATATAAAACTGCAGAAAAAATAAAAATAAAAAGTGTTTTGCACACTTCTGTCATTGGGCTATATGTGGGCTACATCTGGGTGATATTTGTGCTACATTTGGGCTCTTTTTTCTCTGGTGGCCATCTTGGGAGACTTATTTGTTATGAAGTTTCCTAATTTCGTCATTTACTGCAGTCTCCTCAGTAGGAAATGCTTTCAGTTTTTTACTTTGATTCCATCAAGAATGCATTCAGATGAGTCACACATTTGCCATAAATTCAGAATGTTAGCACTCTAGTTGTTCATTAGATCACTGTAGTAAAGCTACTGCTCACCAGGGAGTTAACTGGAAGTCTACTGCTGGTATTGAAAGTGATTGTTTCAGTCTGCATGTCAGAATTTTCTAATGAAATAGAAGAGGATTTGAGATCTAACTTAAAACATGTCCTACATTTTCTTTCTGCAGCACTAACCATAATTTCTATGGCAAAATGAACCCCCTCATTTTGTTCCTTTTTAAATTAAATGTTTTAAGTGTTACCAGTTTATTCCATTCAAGATGGCTTCAGGTGTGCCATACTTTTGTCATAAGTAAGACTGTTAGCGCTCTAGTTGTTCTTTAGAACACTCTGGGAAGCTGCAGTAGAACACAAAGGCATCAACTGACAAGCTGCTCCTGTTGAAATATAACAGGAAGATATTTGAGATCTCACTTAAAACATGTCCTAATTTTTCTTTCTACAGCACTAACCATAATTTCTATGACAAAATGAACCCCTCATTTTGTTCCTTTTTAAATTAAATGTTTTAAGAGTTACCAGTTTATTCCAATCAAGATGGCTTTAGGTGTGCCATAATTTTGTCATAAGTAAGACTGTTAGCGCTCTAGTTGTTCTTTAGAACACTCTGGGAAGCTGCAGTAGAACACAAAGGCATCAACTGACAGGCTGCTCCTGTTGAAATATAACAGGAAGATATTTGAGATCTCACTTAAAACATGTCCTAATTTTTCTTTCTACAGCACTAACCATAATTTCTATGACAAAATGAACCCCCTCATTTTGTTCCTTTTTAAATTAAATGTTTTAAGAGTTACCAGTTTATTCCAATCAAGATGGCTTTAGGTGTGCCATAATTTTGTCATAAGTAAGACTGTTAGCGCTCTAGTTGTTCTTTAGAACACTCTGGGAAGCTGCAGTAGAACACAAAGACATCAACTGACAGGCTGCTCTTGTTGAAATATAACAGGAAGATATTTGAGATCACACTTGAAACATGTCCTAATTTTTCTTTCTACAGCACTAACCATAATTTCTATGACAAAATGAACCCCATCATTTTGTTCCTTTTTAAATTAAATGTTTTAAGTGTTACCAGTTTATTCCAATCAAGATGGTTTTAGGTGTGCCATACTTTGTCATAAGTAAGGCTGTTAGCACTCTAGTTGTTCTTTAGAACACTCTGGGAAGCTGCAGTAGAACACAAAGGCATCAACTGACAGGCTGCTCCAGTTGAAATATAACAGGAAGATATTTGAGATCTCACTTAAAACATGTCCTAATTTTTCTTTCTACAGCACTAACCATAATTTCTATGGCAAAATGAACCCCCTCATTTTGTTCCTTTTTAAATTAAATGTTTTAAGTGTTACCAGTTTATTCCAATCAAGATGGCTTCAGGTGTGCCATACTTTTGTCATAAGAAAGACTGTTAGCGCTCTAGTTGTTCTTTAGAACACTCTGGGAAGCTGCAGTAGAACACAAAGGCATCAACTGACAGGCTGCTCCTGTTGAAATATAACAGGAAGATATTTGAGATCTCACTTAAAACATGTCCTAATTTTTCTTTCTACAGCACTAACCATAATTTCTATGACAAAATGAACCCCCTCATTTTGTTCCTTTTTAAATTAAATGTTTTAAGAGTTACCAGTTTATTCCAATCAAGATGGCTTCAGGTGTGCCATAATTTTGTCATAAGTAAGACTGTTAGCGCTCTAGTTGTTCTTTAGAACACTCTGGGAAGCTGCAGTAGAACACAAAGGCATCAACTGACAGGCTGCTCCTGTTGAAATATAACAGGAAGATATTTGAGATCACACTTGAAACATGTCCTAATTTTTCTTTCTACAGCACTAACCATAATTTCTATGACAAAATGAACCCCATCATTTTGTTCCTTTTTAAATTAAATGTTTTAAGTGTTACCAGTTTATTCCAATCAAGATGGCTTCAGGTGTGCCATACTTTTGTCATAAGTAAGGCTGTTAGCACTCTAGTAGTTCTTTAGAACACTCTGGGAAGCTGCAGTAGAACACAAAGGAATCAACTGACAGTCTCTGCCCTTGTTGGATGTGCATGTTTTACTGAGAATGTCAGACTTCATTCTCACATGAGTGAGAAAGATAATGTGAATTTACAGAAAATATGCTCTCATTTTAGCTTCTGGAGCACCTTCCAAAACTGTATGGGACAAGCATGTGAAAATAGTTTTCTCTCAAACATGATTCATGATATCCCAGCAGAAGGTTTTTCACAAGGAAAAATCACCTTAGAACACAACACAATTCCTGAAATTAGTATGGTACCATCAACAAATGAATTCTAATGTAACTAAAGTCTGTTATCACCCTTTATAGTTCTCCTTTTGGTAACCCTTAAAATCTTCGATTCACTACAATGCATTTCAATGGGGTACTATCATTTATATTGGTCCCAAGATGGCTGCCAGCAATTCCAGGATGAAGTGCTGACAGCCAATCAGATCTCACGATGACATGTGTGGTTAGGCTCCGCCCAGATATCAATGTGTTTTCTTTTTCAAATTTCTAAGGAACTACTGAACGGATTTACACCATTTAACAAAAGGGTTCTTTCTGAACCAAGAACTACCTCTTTGCCAAATTTGGTGTAATTCCGTTCAGCAGTTCGGGCTGTAGCCGTGTCTAAAGTTTCCTATGGAAAATTGCATGGGGAAAACACGTCTTGGGACCCCCTTTTTCTCAGCCCCGCTTGCCGAATCACCCCGAAACTTTCAGGATAGGAGCAGACCGGAGCGCCCACGAGTTTTGAAAATGTCGCGAAGATTCATCAACCGGCGCCAAACTTATTGGAAATAGAATGTTGTGAATTTCCTATGGAAAATAGGTCCTAACTATAACTACCTACTGGCGACCGCCAGTAGGTAATATATATATATATATATTTGCAATGATCTCGCGCTGCCAGAGCGCAAGAAGGGTCGCACGCAGGATTTCAATTCAGGAGTAAAGTATTTATATACATATATAACCTACTGGCTGTCGCCAGTAGGTAGTTATAGTTAGGACCTAGTTTCCATAGGAAAAGCGTTTTTGTTTTCCCAATAACTTTGGCGCCGGTTGATGAATCTTCGCGAAATTTTCAAAACTAGTGATCAGCTCCGGTCAGCTCCTGTCTTAAAAGTTTCGGGGTGATTCGCCAAGCTGGGGCCGAGAAAAAAGGGGGGTCCCAAAACACGTTTTCCGCATGTTATTTTCCATAGGAAACTTTAGACAAAGCTACAGCCCGAACTGCTGAACGGAATTACACCAAATTTGGCAAAAAGGTAGGTCTTGGTTCAGAAAGAGTCCTTTTTGTTAAATGGTGTAAATCCGTTCAGTAGTTGCTGAGAAATTTAAAAAAGAAAAAGTTTCGATATCTATGGCGGCAGTGGATTCGTGAACCCTCCCGAGCACGAGCTTCACTCTGATTGGCTGCCAACACTCCAAACCAGGAAGTGTTGGCAGCCATCTTGTGACTCGGTAACCAAGTCACAAGAAATCAGAAAAAAAACGTGAAAAACAAGAAAAGGGGACAGCGTAGAAACACCCTGACCCCCTAGGCCTGCTCAGGGGGTGCCAGAGGGACTCCCAGGGCCCAAAAAAGCATTTTTTTTTTTAAAACAGCAGAATTCGCGCTTGGTGCGCGAATCCTGCCGATAAAATTTTTTTGAAAACGAAGCGCGGGCTCCCGCGCTTCATTGTATTTAAGCCCCCGGGTGGGCCACGTCCCGGAAGCATGAGTAATTATGTTGCGGGGGCCCGGGGGGGCCCCCGCAGCCCTGGGGACCGCCACCTCCTTGGGGCTTCATTTATTATTTATTATTTGCGGGGGGCACGTTTGCACAGTGGTGCAGGGAGGGGGCGGGGCCTGATATGGCAAGTGTGCAAACGCGCCCCCTGGCGCGTTGTAACTTGGGGGATTAAGTCCCCTTCAATCCTGAGGGTCTCTGGGGGCCAACTAGCCCACCAGGTACCTCCAGTAAGCGCCACAGAGCTGCGTTGCAGAGAGGTGTAAAAAGGGGCATGGCCTCGGACCACCTCTCTGCAACGCAGCCTTGTGACGCTTACTGGAGGTACCTAGTGGGCTAGTTGGGCCCCAGGGACCCTCAGGACTCAAGGGGAATTAATCCCCCAATTTACAACGTGCCAGGGGGCGCGTTTGCACAGTGGTGCAGAGAGGGGACGGGGCCTAACAAAACAAGTGTGCAAATGTGCCCCCTGGCGCATTGTAAATTGGGGGATTAAGTCGCGTTCAATCCTGAGGGTCTCTAAGGGCCAACTAGCCCACAAGGTACCTCCAGTAAGTGCCACAGAGCTGCGTTGCAGAGAGGTGGTCCGAGGCCACACCCCATTTTACACCACTCTGCAACGCAGCTCTGTGCTGTTTACTGGAGGTACCTGGTGGGCTAGTTGGCCCCCAGGGACCCTCAGGATTCAAGGGGACTTAATAGGGACGTTATGGATAAAAATTAGCATTTAAAAAACCTTTGAAATTCACTGAAAAAACCATAGGTTTCAGGGACGTTATAGTTAGTTGGACATTTCACTCGTACAAAACCAGAGAAATTCCACAGTTATAGTTAGTTCAGCTAACTATAACTCGCGCCCCCGCAATGCACTGCTGATGACATCACATATTACATCATTCATGACATGGTCAGTGACATCACTGATGACATCACTAATGACATCTCAAATGGCATCACTGATGACATCATCCACGTGATAATCTGATGCACCTCCTCACACCCTAATATAACCTTTGATACACCCACTCTAAAATACAGACTACCATTTTCGAAACCATAGACACACCAATACCAGTTACTACATACCCACTCACTGATTCCTAGGTCTACACACACGTCCACTCATTCACCCATACAGCCACTCATAGATGCAGTCACTTATTAATACAGCACTATCATATGCACTCATACACCTATACAGACACTCACACACCACCACTCATCCAGAGTTACTCACACACCTAGTCAGTCATGCAAAGAATCAATCACACTTCCATTTACTCACCTATACAGTTATACACACACCACATCACTTATTCATACAGATACTAACGCATACTTAATCTCTTACACAATCACTGATACAAGTACACACTCATCCATACAGCCACTCTCACAATCACTGACTCTCACGTATAGTCATTTATATACCCCAACTCTCACATACACTGCCTTTTACATATGTAGTTACTTGACATGTACCACTGAGACATCCATTCACTCACCAACACACCCATACACACACTCACCCACCCATACAGCTGTTTCCACATGCACTCTTGAACCCATACACCCAGTGAATCAACCACTCACACATCTATGCACAGAGTCACACACCTCCCACCCATCCACACTCACACTCAGGCACCCATACAAATACTCAGGCAACCAATCAATAACCCATATAGACACTCACGTAGCTACTGACCAACCGATGCAGCAGCTTACACAACAACAGACAGACTGATACAGACATTCACACAGTTTAGTCACTAACCCATGCATTCAGTAAGACACATTTAATCACTCACTTATACAGTCACTCACGCACCTACTAAATCCTCCATCCAGACACTTATACACCCACTCATTCTTCAATACACCTTGGCATATATATAAAAATATTTAAACTTTATAGAAACACACAGTCACTGGATGATGTCATCAGTGATGTCATCAGTGATGTCATTTGAGATGTCATCAGTGATGTCATCAGTGATGTCACTGACCATGTCATGAATGATGTAATATGTGACATCATCAGCAGTGCATTGCGGGCGCGAGTTATAGTTAGCTGAACTAACTATAACGGTGGAATTTCTCTGGTTTTGTACGAGTGAAATGTCCAACTAACTATAACGTCCCTGAAACCTCTGATTTTTTCAGTGAATTTCTAAGGTTTTTAAATGCTAATTTCAAACTATAACGTGCCTGAAACCTATGGTTTTTTTCAGTGAATATATATATATATATATTCACTGAAAAAACCATAGGTTTCAGGCACGTTATAGTTAGAAATTAGCATTTAAAAAACCTTAGAAATTCACTGAAAAAACCATAAGGTTTTAGGGACAGTTATAGTTAGTTGGACATTGCACTCGTACAAAACCCGTGAAATTCCCCGTTATAGTTAGTTCAGGTAACTATAACTCGTGCCCCGCAATGCACTGCTGATGACGTCACATATTACATCACTCATGACATGGTCAGTGACATCACTGATGACATCTCAAATGACATCACTGAGGACATCATCCAGTGACTGTGTGTTTCTGTAAAGTTTAAATATTTTTATATATATAGGGAAAGGCCTATTGAAGAATGAGTGGGTGTATAAGTGTCTGTATGGATGATTTAGTAGGTGCGTGACTAACTCGATAAGTGAGTGATTAAACGTATCTTACTGAATGCATGGGTTAGTGACTAAACTGGGTGAATGTCTGTATCCGTCTGTCTGTTGCTGTGTAAGTGGTGCATGGGTTTGTGAATAGCTACATGAGTGTCTATATGAGTTATTGATTGGTTGTCTGAGTATCTGTATGGGTGCCTGAGTGTTTGTGTGGGTGGGGTGTGTGCGAATCTGTGCATAGATGTGTGAGTGGGTGATTCACTGGGTGGATGGTTTCAAGAGTGCATCTGTGATAGACTGTATGGGTGGGTAAGTGTGTGTAAGAGTGTGTTAGTGAGTGAATGTATGTCCCAGTGGTACATGTGTGAGTAACTACATATGTGAAAGGCAGTATATATGTGTGTTGGAGTATATAAATAGCTATAAGCAGAGTGTGTGATTGTGAGAGTGACTGTATGGATGAGTGTGTGCTTGTATCAGTGATTGTATAAGAGCGTAAGAATGTGCTAGTATTTGTATGAGTAAGTGAGCTGGTGTGTGTATAACTGTATAGGTGAGTAAATGGCAGTGTGTTTAATTATTTGCATGACTGACTAGGTGTGTGAGTACCTCTATGGATGAGTGGCGGTGTTTGAGTGTCTATATAGGAGTATGAGTGCATATGATAGTCCTGTACTGAGTGACCATAAGTATGAGTGACTGTACGGGTGAGTGAGTGGATGTGTGTGTGTAGACCTAAGAATCAGTGAGTGGGTATGTAGTTATTGGTGTTGGAGTGTCTATGGTTTTGAGAATGGCAGTCTGTAATTTAGAGTGGGTGTATCAAAGGTTTTATTAGGGTGTGAGGAGGTGCATTAAATTCTCACATGGATGATGTCATCAGTGATGTCATTTGAGATGTCATCAGTGATGTCATCAGTGATGTCACTGACCATGTCATGAGTGATGTAATATGTGACGTCATCAGCAGTGCATTGCGGAGGCGCGAGTTATAGTTACCTGAACTAACTATAACGGGGGAATTTCACGGGTTTTGTACGAGTGCAATGTCCAACTAACTATAACTGTCCCTAAAACCTTATGGTTTTTTCAGTGAATTTCTAAGGTTTTTAAATGCTAATTTCTAACTATAACGTGCCTGAAACCTATGGTTTTTTCAGTGAATTTCAAAGGTTTTTTAAATGCTAATTCCTAACTATAATGTGTCTGAAACCTATGGTTTTTTCAGTGAATTTCAAAGGTTTTGTAAATGACAATTTTTAAATGTATTAATTGTTATATTTATTTTTTTGATACTGATTTACAACATTTTTTTAAACTATTTATTTTTAGATATTTTATTTTTTAAATTACATTGTAATTACATTATACATTACATTACAAAATATACTTTCTCAGAATGAATTACTTTAGTTTAAATACTTTGCAAATAGGCAATAGACTTTTAAGTACAGTAGTTACAGTTGTTGCAATGGGCAACACAATTTCAAAAACAAAGCAACATTGAGCTCAATGTGAATTTCTAGTTAAATGCAATTAGTTACTTTATGGATTACTTTTCTAACCACAGGACTGGATCCTAGATTCAGTCCTGGGACATCTCCTGTAAACAGTTGAGTAAAAGCGTTTTGGTTACAGTAGTGATTTTTAAGGAATATTATTGTATTTTAAAAGTTGACACTTAGAAACTTTTTCATATAGAATCACCAATGTTATCCTATGGGAGGAAATTCACTTAGCAGGTAAGTAGTGTTATCGTTACTTTTTCTTACTCAGTGGTGGATCCTGGAACCAGCACTGGTGCTTCTCCTGTAAACAGTTGAAAGAATGCGTTTAAGTCACACATGCGATTTTTAAGGAATATTTGTAGTTTGTGAAAATCGACACTTTGAAACTTTTCTGCTGAAAACCAGACAATGGATTCCTATGGAAGGAAATTCAAGTTACTGGTAAGTACGGTTAGAATTACTTTTCAGGGTCAGTGCTGGGCTAAAAGATGCAGCACTGGGTTCTCTCCTGATAACAGGTGAGTAAATCGGAATTCGTATTTCGTCTGATTTTAGAGGAATATTTGTATGTTTCAAAAATCGACACTTAGAAACTTTTTCAGCAAAAGCAGGCAATGATATCCTATGGAAGGAAATTCAAGTTACTGGTAAGTACGGTTAAAATTACTTTTCAGGATCAGTACTGGGCTGAAAGATGCAGCACTGAGGTCTCTCCTGATAACAGGTGAGTAAATCGGAATTCGTAGTTCGGCTGATTTTAGAGGAATATTTGCACAATGGTGAAGGAAGGGGTGGGGCCTAAGGTGACATGTCTGCAAACACGCCCTGTGGCGCGTTTTAAGTTGGACAATTAATTCCTCCTCAATCCCGAGGGTCCCTAGGGGCCAACTAGCCCACCAGGTACCTCCAGTATGCGCCAGGGGTCTGCGTTGCAGAGAGGTGTTCAGAGGCCACGCCCCTTTTACAACACTCTGCAACGCAGCTCCGTGGCGCTTACTGGAGGTACCTGGTGGGCTAGTTGGCCCCTAGGGACCCTCAGGATTGAAAAGGAATTTATTCCCCATCTTAAAACGCGCCACGGGGCCTGTTTGCACACATGTCACCTGAAGCCCCGCCCTCCCTTCACCACTGTGCAAACGCGCCCGTGGCGCGTTTTAAGTTGGGGGATTAAGTCCCCTTGAATCCTGAGGGTCCCTGGAGTCCAACTAGCCCACCATATACCTCCAAAAGCGCCACAGAGCTGCGTTGCAGAGTGGTGTAAAAGGGGCGTGGTCTCTGTACACGTCTCTGCAACGCAGCCCCTGGTGCATACTGGAGGTTCCTGGTGGGCTAGTTGGCCCCAGGGACCCCCAGTATTCAAGGGGAATTCGTTCCCCTCTGCAAACGCGCCAGGGGCGCGTTTGCAGAGTACTGCAGGGAGGGGCGGGGCCTCCGGCACGATGCCGGTCGTTTTTTTTTTCTAGTTTTTTTGTAATGGGAGGGGGTTGCGTGGCCCCCTTCCCTTGCTCCACTTTTGGCCCCGGGGACCCCATCCCCGGGGCCTGAGCATTTTTTTTTTTTTAATAAAAAAACGGGAAGGGGCCGCGTGGCACCCCTTCCCTGGGCCTGTATTGGCCCCGGGACCCCATCCCCGGGGCATGCCCTCGATTTTTTAATTTTTTATTTGGAGGGGGCTGCGTGGCCCCCTCCTCAGGCCATTTAAGGCCCCGGGGACCCCATCCCCGGGGCTGGCCTTGCACTTTTTTTGTTTTTTATTTTTTTTAATTTGGGGAGGGTGGCTGCGTGGCCCCTCCCTGGCCACTTATGGCCCCGGGGACCCCATCCCCGGGGCCTGGCCTCTGATTGGGGACTGTGGGGGTCCCCAATCCCCCACAGTCCCAGCCGGCTCCCCGCCTCTTGCGCGAGCCAGCATTGCTTTTCCACATGGGGAGCAGCTAACATGCTGCTCCCCATGTGGAAAGCAATGAGCTTTGGATATTGGAAGCGAGAGCAGGTTTCCTGCCTCTCTTCCAATATCCAAAGCAAGTTTGCAATGACAGGACGGGAGCCGCGAGGCACCCGTCCTGTCATTGCAAACAGCAGTGTCCCGGGGTAGGCACCCCGGGACACTGCAGGAGCCGGCCCTGGGGGTGGCGGTCCCCAGGGCCATCACTGGCTCCAGGAGGGGGCCGCGTGGCCCCCTCCCCACATTTTCAAAGCCCCGGGAGGTGGTGGTCCCGGGGCTTGGGGTCCAAAACGGACCCCCATTTTTAATTTTTAGTGCCCCGGGAGGTGGCGGTCCCGGGCGTGTGGGGGCTGGAGCCCCCACACAGGTAAAAATAAATAAAACAGAAGCCCCGGGAGGTGGCGGTCCCGGGGCAGCGGGAGGGCGAAGAGCCCTCCCGCACCATTTTTTGTTAAAGCCCGGGGGTGGCGGTCCTCGGGGCTTGGGGCCCTTAGAGGCCCCCATACATAAATTTAACCCCCACCATGCCCCCGGGACTTGGCCCACCCGGGGGCAATTACTATCGAAGCGCGGGAGACCGCGCTCGTTTTTGTTTTTTCGGCAGGATCCGCGCACCCTGAACGCATCCTGCCGATTTAAAAATGCTTTTTGCCCAGGGGTCCTTGTGGGACCCCCTGAGCAGGCCTAGGGGTTAGGGTGTTTCTACCCTGCCCCCTTTGTGCGCTTTGCACACTTGTTTCTGTCCCTCGGTTCTACCCGAGGGACAAAATGGCTGCCAACACTTCCTGAATCGGAATGTTGACAGCCAGCTGACAGCCAATTAGCATGCAGCTCGTGATCGGGAGGGTACGCGGACCCTACTCGGCCATAGATATATATGTGACTTTACTTGTGAATTTCTCAGGAACTACTGAACGGATTTACACCATTTAAGCAAAAGGCACCAGTCTGAACCAAGGGCTACCTCTTTGCCAAATTTGGTGTAATTCCATTAAGCAGTTCGGGCTGTAGCTGCGACTAAAGGTTCCTATGGAAAAATGAATGGGGAAAACGCGTTTTGGGACCCCCCCTTTTTTCTCGGCCCCGCTTGACGAATCAACCCGAGACTTTCAGGGTAGGAGCGGAGCGCCCCAACAAGTTGGAAACTTTCACGAAGATTCGTCAACCGGCGCCAACGTTATTTCAAATAGAATGTCGCGGATTTCCTATGGATAATAGGTCCTAACTATAACTATCTACTGGCGACCGCCAGTAGATAATATATACATATATATGTTGTTTCCATAGTTGGCCTGAGGTGAGGACGCACTCGACGACAGATGACTTATCCAAATCCTTTATTTTCAAAATCAGCATTCGCACTCCGATTTCCTCCCTCGCCTGATGCGTTTCGGAGCGAGCAGCTCCTTATTGATAGGCATTTGCTGAAAAAACACAGAGGCACCAACTCCCGTATTTTCACTGAATGCGATTAATATACTCGCCCTCTGGCGGGGCCTCCCATGTGGTTTTAATTGTAAAGGCATGCTGGGACTTGTAGTGCAAACAATTATCTCCCTCCAGTGGGTAGTGTGTTTAACCAGTTAATATTCATGAATTTTCAGAGCCCTCCAGTGGGCCTCGGAGTGCGCACCAATTTTAATTATGAATCTGTTGTCCCGATACAAGATCAGCATAGTTCAAAGCCCTGCGGCCCCTTTCCCATTCATTAATCTCATGCAGTGAAAATAAAGGAGTTGGTGCCTCTGTGTTTTTTCAGCAAACGCCTATGAATAAGGAGCTGCTCGCTCCGAAAAGCGTCAGGCGAGGGAAGAAATCGGAGTGCAAATGCTGATTTTAAAAAAAAGGACTTGGATAAGTCATTTGTCGTCGAGTGCGTCCTTACCTTAGGACAACTATGGAAACATATCTATATAAAGTAATAAGCACCAACAGCTTATGAATGCAAAAGCAATGGAAGAACAAACAGTGGAGGTATGTGTTACATTCAAAATTGTGGTAAATATGCACTTGCATAGTCATTGAACTTTGTTATTTACCAATTGAATATTTTAAACACACACCTCACTATATTTTACTGCTATTTGCTTTGCAGGTATAGCGGTTTGATTTGTATATAGGAATGAAATTGATTTCACTAATGCACCGGCTTTTATCTAAATGTTTTAATTGACTTTAAGATATTTATAGTTTTTTAAGCTGGCATCCGTTTTTACTTGTATTTGTATTTGTAATTGCTTTGTTTGTTTGGTGCGCATTCAATGCTGTATATTAGTTTTGGACTCTTCCATGTCTATGATCGCTTCACCTGTTTGATCACGTGTTTTTGCACTAGCACTTTAAAATGTTTGAAGGCACTCCGCATCGCGTCATGTGATCAAGGCCTTTGGGAGGCCGAAACGCCTAATGGCGGTGGTGCAGGGCAGCTAATAAATTCATTTGCACTATATTTATGGGTCCGCGTTCGTTTATTCCTGGATGACTGGATGGTGTCAGGCGAAGTCTGCAATGTGAAGTGTACAGAGTTGCTTCTTCGCTACTAGCGGTAACCCCTCCTCCAAGCCGGGCTGAGCGGCAGGAAGCAGCAGTTTTTCGGCGTCTGCCGGAAAAGGAACCAATTACTCCAGCGAGGAGCAAGCCTCGGTAGCCCCCGGACGGTGTCAATTTCCCTGCCTGAAGTACGAGGTCGGCGGAGCCCGAGTCGTAGGACCGGATCTACGCCAGGCAACTCGAGAAGGTAGGGACTTTCAGAGAGTCCGGTTGAGGAGTGTGCACGTTGCGGACACAGATATTTATCAGGGTGTTCGAATTTATAAAAACTATCTTTGCCCATACAAAAGCGCCATGTCCGCTGACGCGTTGCGGAATCGTGAGGAGGCGGCAAGTGAAATGTTTAATGATTCCCCGGCTGGGGAGTCTGTAATGACTGTGCAAACTGGTACAACACAAACAGGAAACTCCAATGTAAGAGATTTGTTTAAAAAATTGGAGAAGCTAATGAGAACTGAGCAGTCCAAATGGTGGGAACACAAATCCCTGTCAAGATATTTGGAGGTGGGTAGAATTCCCAGAGGACTACGCATAACGCTTGCGCCAAGCTATGAAAATCCGGACCCTAACATGCTCGCAGAATGGGCAAATTGCAACTTAGAATCATCGCGTAAACTGGTTCAGATTCTTGTAAAGTATGCGGAAAGCGATCGTACTGCATTACAATTGAAAATTGATGAATTAAATGATGAGTTTGGCAAAATGGAAATCACGGACATCATCAAAAAATTCCGAGAGGACATGCTAATGCGTTTGCAAAAGGATGAGGAAATAATCAATAAACGCAAGGCTTACAAGTTTTAACGAGACAAGTTAGATTACCAGAATGGCCAGGTGTTCACATTTGCACACAAATATGACGCAGTTAAAGCAAGGAATAACAGAGGCAAACCACCCATGAGTCAAGCCAGTACAAGCGGTACCACAACTGTGTCCACATCAGCGTCGGAATTGAGCTCGGCGCCGGAAAGTGAATCTGAGGGTGAAACCGCACGAGCCAGCTCAGAATTGGGGTTTACCAAACTTTCCCTCGCCCAGGAGGTGGACTGCCTCCACCAAGACAGAAGGCAAACACTGCGGCCCCGTGCACAGAATGGACAAAACGCCAAAGAAACAACCAGAAACGCCGGGAAAGACAGAAACACAGCCAACAGCGAAAAGCAAAGCAACAGAAAACCAGCAAAGGCCAAATGGAATCGAAAGTAAAAAAACAAGGAGAACAAATTGATTACCACACAGTAATCAACTTGACTGACACTAACCTAAGTATGGCTGAAAAACAGATTTTGGCATTAGGACTGTCATACAGTCCAGAGAGTATTTTCAATTATGCGGAAACACGCATGGATTTGTATAGATTCATACGCAAACTGAAATTACGCAAGTTATATCTATTGCAGGCAAAACAAAACAACAAGTAGCCAGCGCTTTCTATGGTGGATATTCAAAGTCCATCCCTACTAGTGGCAGGGGATGTGGATTTGTTACAGGATCTGTATCATCTGCAAAATGAACAAAATATCGGCAACACAGGATTCAATCCACCAACGTTGAACATCAGTGGAATTATAAGGACACCATTTAAAACAAAGTCCACCTTCCATCCGGTGATGCTACATGATAATTTGGATGTTTATCATGAACAAGTGACTGTAGAACTTAAACGGCTTTATAGATCTACCACATGTGCCCGACACACTCGCAATAGGCAGAACAATTGCTATGTCCAGCTGATGAAGAAATTACAAAGTAATGACAACATCATTATAAGACAGTCGGACAAAGGGGGCAATGTGGTGCTATGGCCACGAAATTTATATATGGAGGAAGCGCTGGCTCAACTGAATGACAAAGACTGCTACAGGAGGAGCAATATACAAAGTGTCAAGCTGGCATGGAATGAATACTACTCCAAACTCCTAGCTTGGAAGAGTGGAGGACTCTTAAGTGTGGAAGAATTCAGATTTCTTAAGAACGAGCATCCTGTCATTCCCGTAATTTAATTTATCCCAAAATTCCATAAAAATTCAGTCAAACCACCGGGAAGGCCGATCATATCCGCATGCAATAGCCTTATGGAGAACACGTCGAGTTATGTGGATTATTTTCTCCAAGAACACGTGAAAAATCTACCATCGTATCTGCAGGATACCAGTGACTTTCTGAGAAAGATCAGTGAGGTTACATGGGATTCAGATTGTGTGCTGATAACTTTGGACGTGACGTCTCTTTATACCAGAATTCGGCATCAGGATGGAATTAAGGCTATCGAACACTATTTAGACAAGAGACCAATGTTTTTATACATGCACAATAAGATGCTAGTCAGCATGGTGGTAACATGTTTGGAACATAATTTTTTCCTTTTTCAAAATCAGATATACCAGCAAACCAGAGGGGTGGCTATGGGGGCCTGCTTTTCCCCTAGTTATGCCTGTCTGCATATGGGTCTATGGGAGGAGCAGGTCCTCAAGGTACAATTTGCAGACATTATGAAACAATATGTGCCATGCTGGTTCAGATACATCGACGATCTGTTCTTGATTTGGAGAGGCCCTGAAGAGTGGGCTCTTCAATTCATAGAACAGATCAACTGTAATGACCTTAATCTCCAATTCACTGCACACATCAGTAAAGAAGCAGTATGTTTCCTTGATGTTGAGGTATTTACAAATGGAGACAAGTTTGAGACTAGGATGCATAGAAAGCCTACTGCTGGAAACACAGTACTCCACGCAACAAGTCACCAACCCAGACATTTAATCCAAAGCATTCCATATGAGGAAATGCTGCGCATTAAACGCATCTGCAGCACTGAGGGAGACTGTGATACTGCCCAGCACGAAAGCAGAGAAAGGTTCCTGTCTAGGGGCTATGCAACTAAGGTTATTGATAATGCAATTAATAAAACCAAGATAATTGTGAGAGCAGTTGCCCTGTCCAAAAAGCCTAGTCCACAACACACAAATCTCTGTCAATCAACCCAGGCTACAAGAATGATCCTCACATATAATCGACAACACCAATACCTGCGAAAGATACTTAACAGAAATTGGTGATTGGTGCGCAATGACCCAGTCTTGGGAGAACATCTACCCAAAACTTCTGATATAACATTCAGGAAAGCCCGATCCATGTGTAACACCTTGGTAAAGAGTAGTCCTGAATTAACATGCACAAAGAACTGGCTTAGTTCTCGAAAGGGATTTGCTAAATGTTCCTCCTGTAAAGCATGTAGATTTGCCAACAGCAAAACATGCTATACCAGTCCATTTAGGCCAGACCCTGTACCCATTAAGAAAATGCTTACCTGCAAGACGGAGTACGCGGTTTATGTGCTGGAGTGTCCTTGTGGCCTGCGCTACATAGGCAGTACCAAGTTGCAGGTTCACAAGAGGATACTTCAGCACATAAGGGCGATTACCAACTGCGATCCAGCGTACCCGGTTGCGAGGCATTTCAAGGAAACTCATGATGGGAGTCCTGAATGCCTTAGATACTATGTTGTGGACACAATTCCACCACTTAGAAGGGGAGGCAACTGAGAGGCCCAGTTACGATTACTGGAAACCAGGTACATTCTGGAGCTTGATACGAAGACACCGTTTGGCCTTAATTCAAGTGAGGATTTCCATACTTGCCTGTAAGTAGGACTTTCCCTCAGCTTATTTGCACAGTCTGGTTTTACAATTTTAACATTTCAGCCCCTCAGTCACACTTTTTTAGTCTTCATATAATTAGCAGTTAGTTTTGGACTCTTCCATGTCTATGATCGCTTCACCTGTTTGATCACGTGTTTTTGCACTAGCACTTTAAAATGTTTGAAGGCACTCCGCATCGCATCATGTCATCAAGGCCTTTGGGAGGCCGAAACGCGTAATGGCGGTGGTGCAGGGCAGCTAATAAATTCATTTGCACTATATTTATGGGTCTGCATTCGTCTATTCCCGGATGACTGGATGGTGTCAGGCGAAGTCTGCAATATATATATATATATATATATATACACACACACACACACATGTATACATGTGTGTATGTATATATTTATATTTCCTTTTTTAGGGATACCCCCAAACCTTTCCCTTTTTAAGCTTTACCTTCCTTAACTTCTTGCAGCCCCTCAACCCTGCAAACCAATTACCTCCCTTTACCTCTACCCCCCACCTGAATCCTAAGAACTCGCTACCTACCTTTACCTCTACCCTCTCCTAAATCCTGCAATCCCCTCACCTAGATGGTAATGTGCAGCATGGTAAATTACCAAAACATGGGCATTGTGGTTCCTATCTACATGGTACTTACCTGCATGGTAAAGACTGTGTGATAAAGCAATGCATACCCTGCCTCCATTATTTTCCATGGGCGAGTGTTGCAATACCAGTGGCTGGCCACATGTGGTGCGAGACTTACTCCAAGGTTTGTTTTCAGTACATTGAAGCCTGTTTTGTTACTATTAAGGTGGTAGTAGAATTAGAAATATATTCTCAGAATAGCAATTGGCTTACTCCTATTTTGATGTGTTTTTTGTATTAGCATGTCCTCCATATACCCGTCCTTAAATTTCCTTTAACCCTACCCATTTTGTAGTCATTTAGCCCATTTTCCAACCAATCCCCCTTGTCCTTCACATATTTGCTCTAAAGCCTATAGTTTTGTGTGCTGAGAGGAAAAAGGTGGAGATCGTCAGCTGTAGGTTTGTGAGTTGCTTTTTGTAGTATGTGACGTACTACTCCAAAATGTCTTTTTGTGAATTAGGTCAGTCTTATCCAAACCACACATACTGAGCAATCAGGGGCTGTGGGACCACTCAATGAATGAATGCCTTACTTGACAAGTTATTTATTTAAGAATAGGTTTTCCTTTAAAAATATACATGCAAGAAGAGTGTTGTAGATAAATACAAATGTAATAGAGCCCAATTTTAGTCATATCGACAAAAACTGAAGTTGTGACAATCAGCGGTCACAAATAGATTTAAAAATGATCATATATATCACACAATATGGTTATGTGCATCAATATATTGCTTCAGGTTTGGAGCAGAGAAACACATTAGTCCATGATGTTCGGATTGTGTGGTTGCAGTGCTCTTATTTCACAGATGGGCACGGAAAGGTAGAGGCCAGAAGAGAGAGTGGAGACCACTTGTTGATTATCAAATTCTACAGGGACCCTTATTTCATTAGTTATATATAAACAGCCTTTGTAGTAGATTCTTTGATGTCTGTTCTGTGGCAAATCCACTGTGATGCACGTAAGCCTATAGGATGCTGTAGTTATCGCTAAGGTCTTCTTCAGGTCAACATAGGCAGTAGCTAAAATTATTCTAGAATGGATTCAGTGCAAGAAACATGCCCTGTGACATCTTTAGAAGTGACTGATATGTGTTTCTACCTCAGCGGATGTGGAGTAACAGTAATTTCAGTGTTTTAATGAGTTCAACAGTGGTCTGTATAAACCTGGGTTTCTTTTTGGGTTGATTTTCTACTACCTGAGTTGCTCCAAAGAACAAGACTAATTTATATTGTTAATTAAATCCAAATTAAGGAGAAGCAGGTGGAAAACAGCATTATAATGTATTTTCTATATTTAAGCACTTTTATAACATTTTATATCTTTTCAGTTTTGGAATTAGTGTTCTTCTTTCCAATAACCAAGACTTTTTCAAGGCTCTTAAGTTTCCCTGTTTACAGTTGCTTTTACTGTAAATTCACGGAACATGTTATATTTTTGTTCTAATTTAATTTCAGGTCAGGCGATTTATGGTTAAAGGTCCTGTTCCAATATTATGTATACATAGACCAGAAGGTTGGCATGAAATACTAAAACAGCAGAACAGTTGATCCTGTTTCAGCTTTTGGTACATTTTAAGCAGACATTGCAAGAAGGGTATAATTGCACAATCCCTTCTTTTGGAGTTCTGAGATTATTATCAAATTTAAGAACAGTGAATACGAGTAGATGAGATTAATTCAAGCATTCCATTCATTACCTTATTGTATACTTCAGTGTGATACCCTAAGTGGGACGGGTATACCCAGACGTGGGTCTCGTGCACACTGTGACACTGGAACCAAGCCGATTTTTGGTTGCTTGTGTTCTGGTTCAGGGATGACATGGCCTGGCAATTCAAGGTGGACGGTTCCTATTAGAGCAGAGTGAAAGCTGATTTGGATATGGCTGGGTCCAAACTGAGGTGGCATGTTGTGCAAAATAATGATGGACTGGGATGTGACGCTGAGTAATTACCAGTGGCTGAGATTATTTCAAGCATTCCATCCATTTTTTTGTATGCCTCAGTGGTGCACCATGAGAAAGAGCATCCCATGATTCTAGATGAAGAGATGCAAAAAGGAAACAAACAGTAGGCACATCTTCTCCATCTAGGCACTCAGGATCTGGAACAATATTAACAATGTTCTCAGAACGTCTATGCTCCCCCTGAAGTTCAGGAAGAAAACTAATATACTTCCCTTCAAGTAGCATTCCCTACACTCATACTGGAACTTACATATTGTAAGCCACTTTTGCAAATGATTTGGATCATAAATTGGCCTGTTGCCCGTATTGAGAAAGTTGTCTTCTTAGATGGTTTTGCTCTAGACTAATACTGCTAAATACAGACATACATGATTCAAAGGTAGCCCTCTGAGGAGCAGAAACCAAAATAGGCCTTGTGGTGGTGACATACCCCATCTCTATATTTCAAGATTTATAGCACTTTACAAAAATATTGTATACGCAACGTCGACCTAAACACTACATCATGAGGTTAGTCTAGGTAAGTTGATGTGGAGGTAAGAATAGCAATGATATACTTGCTTTGACATCTTATAGGATGCAATATTTTTGGAGATCGATCTTGTTGATTTTGGTCCCCACTAATTAAAGTTAGTTCAGCGGGCTTCCATAGTTATTTTTAATCCACACACTCCTGACACTACTCACCTTTGATATACACCAAATGTCCCACACACACCCACTTCATCTACGGCCAAGACCATGATCTGAAAAAATATCTCTGGCAAAGAGCCCCTCCACGGGGCCAGTTGGGCATTGCAGCACCTGCCCAATGAGGAGCTGCTCTATGATGAAGCATGTTACCCCTTGGGGTGTGTGAGGGCCCTTGCTCCTTATAGGAGCCACTCCTATTTCTTCCTCTCTAACACCCCTAGGAACAGCATACCTCTTTATTCATAGATTTTGGTCTATAGTCATGAAGCCATAGAGCTGACACTCTACTGAAGGGAATCCCAAATTCAGTAACAGCTATCAACACGTACTTGTTTCAGTTTGTTGTTCATTTGCACACACTATGGCACCTCAGTTTTGGCCCAGCCATATGCAAATTAATATTGACCCTGCTCCAAAAGGAATAGTCCCGCCCAAACTGCCAGGGCAGGGCCTCCCTGAACTGGAATACAAGCAACCCAGGGCCAGTTTTGCCCTGTATGTACAGAACCCATGCCCCAAATAAATGCATTCTTGGATTGGTAGTTGGGTCTGGTGGCCCTGAGTCAGGTCTGCTATGCTCATGTCGTCAAAACAGTGACCTTTAATGTAAACAGGTGAGACAGACAGAGACAGAGATATAATCTGATGGCTGAATTTCAAAATGTGAAACCAGATAACCTTTAATTATCAATACTGGTTTACCTACTTGTACAAATTGTATGAGTCTAGGCAAACATTAAATTTCACAGAGCCTCCTTTCCTTTATTATCACATATGAAAACACTTTTAAATATTTGAGATTAGGATGTGCACAAGCAGCTCTTATGTTTGACTTAATAAACTATAATGTTGCTCCAGCTGTAATAAGAATCTAGACAGATTTAGGGTTTACATGACTACCAACTTGACTCTTAGTTCACTAATGGCATTGTCATTGGTGAGCGAGCCATTAATGTTACTGAGTTCATGTCTAAAAACGATCCCTTTTAATAAATGTCTGCCTAAGTAGTAATATAATGTGATGTACTAAGGTGAAACACTTTATTATGTATGTTAAAGAAATGCATGTTTTTCAAATTTGAATAGACTGTATCATAGTTTTACATTATGTTTGTTGCACGATATACATGCCAAATGTTTTCATGGCTTGACTCGAGCATGGACTCCTAGAGCTAAGCCAGACCCTGGGCTGAGCTATGGCTTCGCTCGCTCTATTAATTTGCTGGCACACAAACCTCTATTTGTGACTCAGGTTTAATACATGGGGCCATCAGTCACTTGATAAAATGGTTTGTAAAATGTTAGAACACTGACATGGAGCTCTGCCTACATACACGGTTTGACAACTGTAAAATAAACGCCTCTGTATTAGCAATAAAGAAGAGTGTGTGCAGTGAAAATACATTTAATATAAGTGATCCCATTTCAGGGACTCCATGCCATTGTATTGTACTTGACTATAGCCATGAGTTCCCAGGGAGAACTACTAGGCTCAAGTGGGACAGGAAAGGGCATAGCTTCAGGGGGGGGGTTGTTTCGGGTGTGACATCCTGAAGTGCATTCTTCGCTTGGTAGTTTGGTCTGGGGGCCCTGAGTTGGTACTGCTATGCCTGTGTCAGTTTTTCTTGTCACCTATATATATATATATTAACTGAAAAAAACATAGGTTTCAGGGACGTTATAGTTTGAAATTAGCATTTAAAAAACCTTGGAAATTCACTGAAAAAACCACAGGTTGCAGGGATGTTATAGTTAGTTGGACATTTCACTCGTAGAAAATCAGAGAAATTCAGCCGTTATAGTTAGTTCAGCTAACTATAACTCGCGCCCCCGCAATGCACTGCTGATGACATCACATATTACATCATTCATGACATGGTCAGTAACATCACTGATGACATCACTGATGACATCTCAAATGACATCACTGATGACATCACTGATGACATCATCCAGTGACTGCCTTTTTCTGTAAAGTTTAAATATGTTTTATAAATATATATGCCAAGGTGTATTGAAGAATGAGTTGGTGTATAATTGTCTGATGGATGATTTAGTAGGTGCGTGACTGAATGTATAAGTGAGTGATTAAATGTGTTTTACTGAATGCTTGGGTTAGTGACTAAACTGTGTGAATGACTGTATCAGTTTGTCAGTTGGTTTGTAAACAGCTGTATGGGTTGGTGAGTAGCTACATGAGTGTCTATATGGGTTATTGATTGGTTGTCTGAGTATCTGTATGGGTGCCTGAGTGTCTGTGTGGGTGGGTGGGTGGGTGGGTGGGTGGGGGAGTGTGACTCTGTGCATAGATGTGTGAGTGGGTGATTCACTGGGTCTATGGGTTCAAGAGTGCATCTGTGAAGGGATGTATGGGTGGGTGAGTGTGTGTATGGGTGTGTTGGTGAGTGAATAGATGTCTCAGTGGTACATGTGTGAGTAACTACCTATGTGAAAGCCAGTATATGTGAGTGTTGGAGTATATAAATGACTATATGTGAGAGTGAGTGATTGTGAGAGTGGCTGTGTGGATGAGTGTGTGCTTGTGTCAGTTATTGTATAAGAGAGTAAGTATGTGTTAGTATCTGTATGAATAAGTGAGGTGGTGTGTGTATAACTGTATAGGTGAGTAAATGGGAGTGTGATTGATTATTTGCATGACTGACTAGGTGTGTGAGTAACTCTATGGATGAGTGGCAGTGTGTGAGTGTCTGTATAGGTGTACGAGTGCATATGATAGTGCTTTTTGATGAGTGACTGCATGTATGAGTGACTGTATGAGTGAATGAGTGGATGTGTGTGTAGACCTAGGAATCAGTGAGAGGGTATGTAGTAACTGGTATTGGTGTGTCGATGGTTTCGAAAATGGTAGTCTGTATTTTAGAGTGGGTGTATCAAAGGTTATATTAGGGTGTGAGGAGGTGCATCAGATTATCATGTGGATGATGTCATCAGTGATGTCATCAGTGATGTCATTTGAGATGTCATCAGTGATGTCATCAGTGATGTCATCAGTGATGTCACTGACCATGTCATGAATGATGCAATATGTGACGTCATCAGCAGTGCATTGCAGGGGCGCGAGTTATAATTAGCTCAACTAACTATAACGGCCAAATTTATCTGGTTTTCTACAATTGTAATGTCCAACTAACTATAACGGCCCTGCAACCTGTGGTTTTTTCTGTGAATTTCCAAGGTTTTTTATATGCTAATTTCTAACTATAATGTCCCTGAAACCTCTGGTTTTTTCAGTGAATTTCAAAGGTTTTTTAAATGCTAATTTATAACTATAATGTCCCCAAAAATATTTTTCTTAGTTTTTTATTTGTTATAAAAATAATGTAATATTTTATATTTTCTAAAATATAAATATACATTTTTTTTAAAGATAAAAGTGGATTCGCGTACCGATCGTGTACCTGTCTCGGTGGGTGCGCGAATCCAAGTCGCCATATTGGTTAAGTCGTGTACGATGCGCGCACGTTAAGCGACGAGTGCGCAAATTTCGACCCCGCGTAACGTTACGTACGTAGTTCCGGAGGTCGCGCCGGGTGCGCGAATCCGCCGCAAATTTGTAAGTTTTAAAAGTAATATATATAAGTTTAATATGTATAGTATAGCAAGAGATTATTTAATTTATTTATAAAAATCATATATTTGTAACTGGAATAAAGATAAATTATTGTTAAATATATTTTTATGGAATCGCGACGGATGCACGAATCCATGTGACTTTAAAAGAAACAATTTTATTGGTTAAAAACCTTTTCAATCTAGAAGTTAGGGAACCCCACCCAAATTTCTCATTCCTTCAAGAACATTGCCAGGAGACACACCTTTTGTGTTTACTTCTCTTGTTCTATTTTTTTGGTGTTTTTTTTTTTAAAACTACAAAAAATGGCATCTTCTACTGCACCTCTTAACATCCATGGTGAAGAAGATGAGGAGGAACCAACAAGAAGAAGGTAGGAGAGTGTTGTGTGGGCCTTCTTCACTTCTCCAGAAGGAGATAAAAAGGTCAATGCGAGGAAGGTGACATGCAGCATCTGCAAACATATCTTATCTCGATTCTCGGGGCTCCGAGAAGAAATACTCGTGTGGTACTTCCTCCATGCTAAAGCATCTGCAGACAATACATCCTCATCAGCTAGCACAGGAGCAAAGAAGACGAGAGCTGGAAGAACAAGCCCAGCAAGATGACCAACAGCCAGGACCAAGTACTTCAACTGGTTCTGCTACTTCAAACAGAGGACCTGATATTAGACCAGAATTTGCTGGTCTGGAGCAGAGGTGCGTGAAGTGCAAAAAGGTTCTCTGTTATGGCGAACAGTCCATCGACGCCATTGTTTTTGCTGCACAAAGCCACCACTGCTAATTTGTTTTTTGCACTGTTTTTTAAACTGCAAAAGTTTTGACAACAGTTTTGTCAGTTTATTCTGTTGTTTGTTCTTTTTTTTTTTTTAAACACCCAAAAAATTCAAAAAAGATTTAGAAAAACAAAAAAAAAATATAAAACAAAAAAAGAAGAAAAAAAATGGTTCTTGTTAAAACCGCCTATTTGGTAAAAAAAAGACAAATTTGTACGTGTTGTATGAAGAAGTGCATGGATAATATATGGATGATTACATGGGTGCATGGGTAGTGCCTGGATGATTGGAGGACTGGAAGGATAGTGCCTGGGTGATTGCATGAGTGCATGGGTAGTGCCTCGGTGATTGGAGGACTGCAAGGATAGTGCATGGTGATTTTATAAGTGCATGTGTAGTGACTGGGTGATTGGAGGAGTGCATGGCTACTGGCTGGGTAATCGAAGGAGTGAATGAGTAGTGTCTGGGTGATTAGAGGAGTGCATGGGTAGTGCATGGGTGATTGGAGCAGTGCATGGGTAGTACCTGGGTTATTGCATGAGTGGGTGAGTAGTG
Source organism: Calotriton arnoldi (assembly GCA_963921515.1). Lineage (NCBI taxonomy): Eukaryota > Metazoa > Chordata > Amphibia > Caudata > Salamandridae > Calotriton > Calotriton arnoldi. The sequence continues at coordinate 57 of CAWUFW010015887.1, read as the reverse complement.
CCTGGGTGATTGGAGGAGTGCATGGGTAGTGCCTGGGTGATTGTAAGAGTGCACCTG